>VZQC01012258.1:0-183246 GCA_009823505.1 Rhizomys pruinosus
TGTAGACAGGGCCGCCTCTGCCTCCCAAGTACTGGGATTAAAGGCATGTGCCACCACGCCCAGCTCATCCTGATTCTTTTTAGGTTTCTTTTGAGATGAAGGAAACTTTAGTAGAAGTGGTCCCCAAACCCCCCATGGCTACAGCTGGCTGGTGCTGCGTGGGGTAGACCTTATGCTGCAGTCCCTCACAGCCCTTCCTGCATAATGCCTGTAGCATCAAATCCATGGCTTCCTTCCGATGCCCTTAAGGGCTAGGTTTTGTAACACACACACACACACACACACACACACACACACACACACACGGCTTCCTTCCGATGCCCTTAAGGGCTAGGTTTTGTAGCCCAAACACACACACACACACACACACACACACAACACACACACACACACACTCACACACAGTTTTATGCTTTCTGTTGCTGCTGCCACACCCTTTTACTAAAGGTTTAGAAAAATGGTGATTTATGGTGATTTATACAGAGATCTGAAAGATTCCAAAGAAAAGTGGCTTGCTTCATACTCATTTGTCTTAGGTATTGTGGAAATCAGAAGAGAAACCCGGCAATCCCAGAAGTCAGGAGTGAGTGATTAGGGGCACTGGGAAAGGGACACATGTCCAGGACCCTGAATGATTAGGAAGAGCATAATTATTTGATTCTTATTCCTTCCCAGGCACTGGTAACCTTTTCAAGTGGGTTCTCTTAACTGATCAATCCCTGGAGAATTAAGTACAATTATCTCTACTTGACAGTGACAGACTAAACTTCACAGTGGTTAAGAGATTTTCCCAGGCAATGATGGAATTTAAGTCTCAACTGTCTCTCCCTGGGCTACATGCTTTTAGTCACTCTATCATAATACTACAGCAAAGGCACAGAAGGCAGAAGACATGTTAACAGAGCCAACAGCTGAGGGCATTGAGAATTTAACACATTCCGGCAACTGATGTGGTTCTCAGGTAGAGCTTACCAAGGACAAGTCTGTAGGTGACACTAGAGGCAGCCACCTACATAATGGAGCTGGGTCATTATTAGCCTTTATGCCATGTTAAAGAATTTTTTTTCTGGGGCTGGAGAGATGGGTCAGCGGTTAAGAGCTCTCGCAGAGGACCAGGGTTCAATTCTCAGCACCCACAGGGTGGCAGACAACCAGCTGTAACTCCAGTTCCAGGGAATCCGACACCCTCTTCTGACCTCTTCGGGCACTGCAGGACATGGGTGCATTTACACACATGCAGGCAATACACTCATACACAGAAATAAAAGGAATAAAATATTTTTAAAAATCATTTTTTTCTGGAGGCTTCAACAAAACACCAGACCAAGCTCTCGGTGCCTTCACACTTGAAGAAAGTATCCACAGTGCTGCTTCTTCTTTTTTTTTTTTTTAATTTATTTCTGTTTGTGTATGAATGTACTGTCTGCATGTAGGTTTGTGCACCCGTGTCGTGCAACGCCACAGAGGTCAGAAGAGGGTCTCGGATTCCCCTGGAACTGGAGTTCTCCTGGAATTGGAGCTTCAGACGGTTCTCAGCCGCCATGTGGGTGCTGGGGATCAAACCCGGGTCCTCTGTAAGAGCGGTCGGCGCTCTTAACCGCGAGGCCATCTCTCCAGCCCCAGTGCTGCTTCTATACACGGTGAAACTCTTAGAGAATCAGAAGGTGCCAAAGACAGTGCTGGAGAATAAAGACTCTTCAGTCTGAAAAAAAGAATCCATTAAGCTTGTCATTTGACAAACTGAAGTCTGGGGTGGCAGGGAGAAGTCACTGGAATCAGAATAGCTTGTGTGTTTTGAACAAAACTGAACAGTTTTGGGTTCAAATATACTTAGCAGCTCCATGACCTCAGGCAAATTCCTTAGCCTCTCTGAGTCTCATTTGCACATACAGAAATGATAAACCATCTGTTTCACAGTGTGTTGTGCAGTTATATAATTTATGTGAAGTGATTTAGGCCCTGCCAGATGGCAAGCACCTAGTGGCTACTATTTTATTATTAGACTCTAAAAGACAAACCATATTCATCTTCTATAAGTACAGATACTAAGGCAGATTCTCTCTTCCCGAGGCTTTACAAGTCCCTCTGTTCCTGTGCTTGATATTTTAGAGACTAACATAGTAACCTTAGAAATCAACATGCTAAAGCTTCATTGTAAAAGTAGCCAACAAGACAGCACAAAGCTGATGATGAATGTTTTTCTGGAAGGCAAGATAAACTCACAATTTACTAACTGGAATGAGAACACTCTGCATTTTGTCACTAGCCTCTGAAGTCAACATCGAGGACAAGAAACAGTCTTCTCTGTACCCTTGAGTTTCCCTGCCAATGACAATATTGGGCCTAATGAGCCATGGTTCTGATATAACAAATTTTGTTCTTATGTAGTTAAGTACTTAACTATCACATCTCAAAACACTAAAACTCCTTGAAGCTTGAGATTTCGGACCCATAAATTACAGTTGTTATTATGTATTCTGACTACATTATGCTGTAGTTTGCAGATAATTTAAACATATCTCATTTGATCCTCAACATACCCTGTGAGGCAGGCAAGTAGTTTGGTGGGTATGTAGGTGTATTAGTCACTTTTCTGCTGCTGTGATAAAACCACCACGACCAAGGGAATTTATAAAAGGAAGAGCTTATTTGAGCTTACGATTGAGGGTTCCAGGGAATTAAGAGTCCATTGTGGCCAGGAGGCGTGGTAGCAGGAGCTGGAGCAGAAAGCTGAGGTTCACATCTTCCAATGAACACAGGAAGCAAAGAGAGCAATTGGAGCCTGCAAGGCTTGTTGAACTCACTAAGCCCGCCCCCAGTGACCTGCTTCCTCCAGCATGGCCACACCTTCTAAGACTTCCCAAAACAGTGCCACCAACTGGAGACAAAATGTCTGAATACTTGAAGCCTATAGGGGACATTCTCATTCAAACCACCACAGTAGGGTAGTACACAGAGATGAAAAGATTGGCTTGAGTTCACATTGCTGTGAATAGTAAGGGTGGATTCAAACTTCGATCATGTGACCTCAGTCCTATGCTAGTTTTCTTTAAAAAAACTTTTTAAAATTATTTTTCATTTATTATTTTTTATGTGTATGAGTGTACTGTCTGCATGTAGGTTGGTTCACCAGTGACATGCAATGCAGCAGAGGTCAGAAGAGGGTGTCGGATTCCCCTGGAACTGGAGTTAAAAACAGTTCTTAGCCATCATGTGGGTGCTGGGGATCGAACCCGGGTCCTCTGCAAGAGCAGATGGCGCTCTTAACCGCTGGGCCATCCCTCCAGCCCTGTTATTTTTCTAAACAATAAGTGGACAGTGTTGAAATTTTTTTTGACAGGGTCTCCCTGGTCCCATCCCACCTGGAAGTTACTATGTAGACCAGGCTGGCCTTGATCTCATAGAGATCCACCTGCCTCTGGCTCCTGAGGGCTGGAATTAAAGGTGTGTGCTACCATGCCCAGCATAGAGTAGACATTGTTGGAGTGTTGGAGTGGAGAATATTTCTAGAGAGAGAAGAGACTGAGCTTTAACTAAAAAAAAAAGAAAAAAAAAAAAAAAAAAAAAAACATAAAGCGGGAAAAATTAGTCCCCTGGATGCCCACAGGATGCTTGGGCAAGCAACCACAGAACCCATGATCCATCATCCTGACTTCAAAATGCCCTTAACATGCTGCCCTGGGGAGTTCCACCAGGAGATGAGAGCAGGCACAGGATTTACTAGAGACAAAGCTCACTAGCTTTATGCAGGGAAGCCTGAGGGGTCTAAGGTGGAGAGCGACACTGCTTACCAATTCCATGGAAGCCTCTTCCTCCTGAGCCCAAGGGCCAGCCTCCCTTATTGTCAGATGAGACCACACAACTGAATTCTGAACATGAGGGGAAGCACGTCATCTTTTCCTTCATCTGACTGGAGAATCAAGGGGACTCTGCAGATCTAGGGAACAGGATGGTGAAGCAGGAGGCTACACACACACACACACACACACAGGATGGCTGAAGCAGGAGGCTACACACACACACACACACACACACACACACACACACACACATGATGGCTGAAGCAGGAGGCTACACACACACACACAGAGGCCGGTGACTGAACTGTTCTGAGATCACTGAGACTTGGAGCTATTTGCTCAGCAGTTCCTCCATTCTAATGATGGTTGACTTCACGTGACAGTTTGGTGTCCTTGTCAGAAGCACTGCTGTGCTAAGACTTCTCACACATACGTCACATTCAGATTCTAAATACCTTGTAAGTGTCCATGACAGTGGGTTTTCTTTCTGCTCCTCAGCACACTTCCTAGCTGGGCTAAGTCCTCAAGAGGATAACTTTAGTGGAGATCCAAGACTTAAGAGTCAACTACTCACATGTTTCAACACTTGTGGCATAGACACTTTATCTAGACTCACTCAAGTCAAAGCTGTTATCTAGATTTTCAAATTTTATTCAAATGAGGCAAGGCAGGAAGGAGTTGATAAATCAGCCCCAGCTTGGCTGGGTGCTTACAACTTACACTGCTAGAGATCCCACCTGTTTTCCAGGACTGACTCTTCTAATTAAGTCAATTCTGTGAGGTACTCCCTCTCTAGCCAATAAATCCCTGTGTTGCTTCGGTTACTACAAAATTATTATTGCTTGTACAATGTGTTCCTGAGAGTGCACACAGCACATAAGAATATTACGGGACCACCACCAGGAGTTTTTCACAAGGGCCGCCATCTTTTTTTTTTTTTTTTTTCGTCTTTTTACTAGATCTCAAGTTTTATGCCTGAATTACAATTTCTCAGTCCTTACTAATTACATTTCTGGTTATACTTTCTTTTGGTTTGCTTAAGGCCACACTGTTAGCCCGGATTAACCAAGATTTTTTGTTTTCTCAAGGTCAGTGAAGGATCTGGTCCTCAGGGGTCACTCAGGTTTTTGGGGGTGGAGGGGAGCCCCTGGCTCCCTTAGGATTTTCATTTACCAGTCCTCACTTGACGGACAAAATCATGGTCTGTTAGACCAGGCCTTCCCTGTTAAAGCATAGCAGACTTCCTCTTTATAGACTGGACACTGGTCTGAGTACCTCATAGTGGATCTCCCGGACCTCCCTGCACAGGAAGGACTGATGACTCACATTTGAAGGACATTTTGAGAGATGCACCCATGCATAGTCCCCTGGGACTTAACCTTTGAGGGCAAGGAACAAAGTTCCTCTCTTCTCTTACATTCCCATTCCACCAGGTTTCCCTGCACTTAGAAACCACAGAATGTTGAAGACTTCTGTTTTCACTTTCTGTGATGCTGATGTAGTTTTCATTTTTGCTTTGTTTTTTCTTTTATGCTCACTTTGGGGTCTGGGCAGTGCAGAGAATCTGGCAGGAGGAAGAAAAGCAGTCAGTGCTGACGGGTGGGGTGGTGTTGCTGCGGAGGGGGGGCAGTGGTAGGCGGAGCTGTGGTAGATCATTTCTATATTGTAATCTCGCTGGATTCAGTTATCTACTTGATTATACGGCAGGTCGCCTGCCGGAACTACAATGTGGCAGATATTTTAACACTGCATTGGAAGATGAAGGGCTGTCTTGCTTCATTTTTTTGTAAGTGGCAACAACAAAAAAAATCTACACTCTGTCTGGTCTTGATTTTAGGGCAAGTACATTCTTAGGTTTTTAAAAAATTATATCTCTTCGCATGTTTATTTAGTTTTTACTTAAATGTTTACTTTTGAGGCTTTTACTTAAATATCTACTTTTGAGGCTTTCCTAACATGGTTTTGTTTTGTAATAAAACTTTATTAAACAGCATGCATGGTAACATTTTCATTCTTTTATTGCTAAAACATGTATTGTGTAGACTCACTAAATCTTTAAAATGTTTTAAAAAAATTTTTCAAGATAACCAGTGCCTCTGTTTTCTACTACCTTTGGGTGGCTTGGGTGGAATATGGGACAGTCTTTAAATCACTTAAGATTTTTGTGATGATCTTCACAGCTCTTACAGACATGTCATTTCATTCAGTTAACAAGAACCTATGGAACATCTATTGTGTGTCAGGAAGATAATGCCCACATCAGCAGCACAGACACTAAAACAAAACTGTAGAAATTAGCATAATCCCTATAAAAGGATGATGTGTAAAGTCTCTAGAAAGCTCATGCTTTTAAAGCAAAATGAGATAGATTCAGAACAAGTATCACATGTTCGGTTTCATTATGCAGAATGTATGTTTTTTCTAAAAGACATGAAAGTAGACAAGTCAATTGGTAAGAGAGAGGCAGGGGCACGTGGGAGGTTTAGGAAGAAAATGAGGAGTGATGGGGTGTACACATAATCAGGAGTGAATTATTGTACACAGGATTAAAAAATGTTCTCACCATCCAGGCAGGGTGGTACAATCTGTAATCCCTGGGGCTGGAAGAGATGGCTCAGTGGTTTAACCCACCATGGTAGATTTTGCAGAGGACCAGGGTTTGGTTCCCAGAACCCACATGGCGCTAACACCCATTAATAAACTTCCAGTTCCAGGGAAGTGCCGCATACTCTTCTGACCTCTGCGGGGCATTCCACAACATGGGGGCATGTACATCCATGCAGGCAACTCATTCCAAAAAATTCACATACCCGAATGACACCACTTATTTTGTACAATTAATATATGTTATAAAAACCAGTTCAATAAAAATAAACTTGTGAAAAATTATAGTAAACTGTTACAAGGGCTATAAAAGAAGTATGAGTGGGTGCTGGAGAGATGGCTCATTGGTTTAGAACACTGACTGCTCCTTGAGAGACCTGGGTTTGAATCTTAGGATCTACATGGTGGCTAAAAAACCATCCATTTCAGTCCCAGGATCGGACACCCTGTTCTGTCCTCCCACAGGCATTGCATGATCATGGGTTTTGCAGTACAAATATGCAGACATACACTCATATACATAAAAATAAGTCAAATTGAAGTATGATTATTGCTGGAGAAAAAGATCACCAAACTCTCCCATGGAGAGGATAATTTTTAGCCTAAGACTTGAAGGGTATATAGGAATTTGCCAAGAACCAATAAAAGGGAAAAAAAAAAGAAAAAAAAAGAACACAACGGCGGTTCATCACCCCGTGGGTACAGGGTTGGAAGAAATGCTGCCCCAGAGAGCAAACAGAGGGAAGCATCGACAGAAAATGATGAAAGCTACACAAAGCTGGAAACTCTTGTGTGTCATACTGAAATTTCTTTTTTTTTTTTTTGGGTTTTTCTTATTTTTTTATTTCATTTTTTCTGTATGTGTATGAATGTACTGTCTGCATGTGGTCTGTGCACCCGTGTCGTGAACGCCGCGGAGGTCAGAAAGAGGGTCCAGATTCCCCTGGAACTGGAGGTTCTCTTGGAATTCGGAGTTACAGACGGTTCGTCAGCCGCCATGTGGGATGTTCTTCGGATCGAACCCGGGTCTTCTGTACGAGCGGTCGGCGCACTTAACAGCTAGGCCATCACTCCAGCCAAAAAAATATTTATTTTATAAAAAAAAAAAAAAAAAAAAAAAAAAAAAAAAAAAAAAAAAAAAAAAAAAAAAAAAAAAAACAGATAAAGAAGATTGGCCAACTAGCAGGGAGTGGTGGAGAAAGAATTTAATCCTAGCACTGGGGAGAAGAGAAGNAATAAAAAAAAAAAAAAAAAAAAAAAAAAAAAAAAAAAAAAAAGCACTGTGGTTTTTGCCTGTCTTCAATTCTTACTGGCCAGTGCAGCTACTCTGTGGCTGCCACTGCTTTTGCCATCCTTCAAAGACATGAGACACAGCTTTTCAACCTTCCAATATGGACTGAAGACTCATGTCTCTCCAAGAATCCTCCAAATCTTCAGTGCCAGATGGGGACTGCTGAGACATCCAGCTTGTGGACTGAGCAACTACTGGGGTTTCAGCCTCTTCAGAGTATAGGTTGCCATTGTTGGACTACCCAGGCTGTATCATGGAGGCCAGTACAGGAAGATCAAGACAGGAAGCAGTGCTTACTGGACCTTGTTTGGTGACCACGGGAAGGGAAAACCCCAGTGTGGAACACAAAGGCAGAACTGATGGGTTTTGGGGCTTGCCAAGGAGGAGCCTTCAAAAAATTCCTTAAGGAAAACATGACATCTTTCAGACTAATAACAAAAAAGAAAAAATGAAAACTACATCAGCATCACAGAAAGTGAAAACAGAAGTCTTCAACATCCCGTGGTTTCTAAGTACAGGGAAACCTGGTGGAACAGGAATGTAAGAAAAGACGTCATAAGAGCAGTTATTTGCTCTTCAGTGAAGTCCACTTACAGATGCTTGAATGGAAAGGATGACTGACCCATCTATTAGTCGTCTCTAGGGGAGAAAATCCTGATATTCAAATCCTCCAAAATGCAAAGATTAGAAATAATCGATCCACATAATTATTTCCTAGAACTTCATAATGGTGGAGGTCATAGTGAGGAAGAGGCAGAAGAAAGGAATATTCCCTGTTAAGTCCTAAGTATTCTTCTACAAAGTTACTGATGCTCAGTGGGTCTTTGGAAAACAGAACAGGCCAAAATAGATTTAATGCAACTAAAGCACTTTCTAGCCCAAGCACCCCCAGTGCTTCCCTCCGTGTCAAAGGAATGTGTAATTCCAGAATAAACAGACTTCTCTAGAATCCCAATGACAACTAGTGGCAGGGATTCAATGTTCCAATGACAACACTATATTACAGGAGTGCTGTGGTCACGAGGGACAAGGGCTCACACAGCAAAAGGTGCCTCTGCTAGTTAGGTTATGTGGTTAAGAAACCCCTCAGTTACCAGGTATGGTGGTGCACTTGAGAGGCAGTGTCAGGTAGGTCTCTGTGAAATCAAGGGACTGCAAGGAAGACCTTGTCTCAAAAACAAAAAGAAAGAAAAAAAAGGGAAAGAAAGAAAACTTCAAGTTTTAACTGTTCCTTCTTCAGATGTGAACTTCATAGGGATCAGAATCTCATTTTACTGTAAACTTCCCTCCTTACAAAGAAATCAAGCCATCCCTGCCTTACATAAAATTAAAATTTTATATAACCCATCAATGGCCTAATAAATGCAAGGACATTCACTAAGAAATTTGTGCAAAAATTGTTTCTCTCAGAAAGCAAGTTAATTTGTAACAAAAAAGAATCAACCTTTCAAAGGTTGGAGTTTGTTTCTATTCTTACTAACAAACAGGGGAGGTTTTATCTAAAATGTATCAAATACATTTAGCTTCTAAATAAATACTGACAATTTATATTATAAAATATGATTTGCTATTTTGTGGAATTTGAAGACTTACTTTGTAAGTTTCTATGACACATCAATAAAAAGTAACTATACATTTCCAATACAGTTATGTTTATTTCACGTCATTTACTCAGAATATGAATTTCCTTGGTTCTCCTTGCAATTTTCAGCCCTTTAAAAAGTTGTACCAAATTTAAAACTCATTAGATGTGGTAAAGACAATGAGGAAAACAACCTTTCAGGCTGAAGTCAACACGCCAAATATAAGTGCTTAGTACAAATGTTTAAGAAACACAAGTATTACATAGATAATATAATTATGTACGTGATATAATTAATTAAAAATTACTTTTTGTCCATTAAAGCTATCTGCTTCAAACTTGAAATCAGTACACAAAAAGAATCTATTGGATGTGTGGCTCTTTTGTGAGGCTCATGTTAGGTACCAAGTTACACAGATTTGGTCTAACACTGCTCCATGGACATCGCTGAGAATGTGCTGGGTCTACAATGCCCAATGTCATCAATGGAGACGGACTAGGTACCAAAGTGCAGGAGTTCCCATCTCTTCTCCAAATGTCAGTTTTTCTTCAGTTACCTGTAAGGGCAGCATCTACCTTCCCCATGGCTTCATCCCCAAAGAGTAGCTTTCGGAATATATTTGCGTAAAATGGTCCATACACCTGTTTGTTGAGATTCACGATGTTTGCATACTGACAGCCCAGCACTCCTAGCTCCTGTTGAATGACATCAAGGCCTCCTGGCACAGGAGGCAGGTTTTTCTGAGGGCTTGGAAGACAAAGCAGGCTTTTCATGTACAACTGGATTCGTTTATCTAAAGGGAAAAAATGGTATCTTTATCGGTCCCATTATTATTTTGAAATTTTATCATTTATTTTTTTATGTGTATGAGTGTTTGAGCTTGTTACCTGTATGTATGTAACTGCACCCATGTATGCAAAGCCCAAGAAGGCCAGAAGAGGGTGTTGGCTTCTCTGGAACTGGAGTTAAAAGGAGGTTGTTAGCTGCCATGTGGATGCTGGGAGCCAAAGCCAAGTATTCTACAAGAGCAGCCAGTGCTCTTAACTCTGTCCCAATATTAAAGTACATAATTTTTTAAAAAACAAGCAGTAAGGTTCCCACTTAACCCCTGCCTGTACTCAGGTGTCACTGCAGTTCTTCCTATTAATCGACAGAGTGCTTTTTCCCATTCCTCAAATCGGAACTGACCTTGTAACCCACTTTTGCTAATATACAATGTTGTGTAAATGCCAGCTCCATGCCTAACCTCAAGACACATGACTGACATCCCCTTAGCCTACCATCACCATGTGAATAAGGCTGAGCTCACTGGAGGGATGAGACAAAGCGGAGAGAAATCCAGCTCTCCCCTTTCCATGGGAGAGACTCCTAACAGGGTCCAGACAAGATCAATGGGGCCACCAACCTAAGCCACAGCTTTCAAAAATGAGTTCAACAAGACCAAAGAAATACCTAGCTGCCCTGTGAAAGATTAAAAAAAAAATCAGGCTATAGAGTTTTGGGGTAACTTGTTATATAGTAATAGGTGACCCAATGTAAAAAACAGTGCTTTGTGAGGTAGATTCTTTTTTTTTTATGTGTAAAATGTACTGTCTCTGCATGTAGGTTTATGCACCCATGTCTTGCAATGTCGGGGAGGTCAGAAGAGGGTGTCAGATTCCCCTGGAACTGGAGTTAAAGACGGTTCTCAGCCGCCATGTGGGTGCTGGGGATCGAACCCGGGTCCTCTGCAAAAGCAGTTGGTGCTCTTAACCACTAGGCCATCTCTCCAGCCCTGTGAGGTAGATTTTTTTACAAAAGTCAAGCCTCGGGGGCTGGAGAGATGGCCTAGCAGTTAGGAGCGCAGACCGCTCTTAAAGAGGACCCGGGTTCGATCCCCAGCACCCACATGGTGGCCGAGAACCGTCTGAAACTCCAATTCCAGGAGAACTCCAGTTCCAGGGGAATCCAACACCCTCTTCTGACCTCCGCGGCATTGCACGACACGGGTGCACAAACCTACATGCAGACAGTACATTCATACACATACAGAAATAAATAAAATTAATAAAAAAAAAGTTAAGCCTCAAGAAAAAAAAAGGTCAATCCTCAACATCCACATCGTTTATAAACTGGCACTGCCAATTCACCCAACATCATGTTTGTTTTTAAAACAAAAACTATTTAAAATCAGGGATTTTGTACAGAAATTAAAATTTTGGGTTCTCTGTGAAAAAAAATCTAGAAATCCAGCACACTTGGGACTTCAACTTTACACAAAGCATGACTGCGAATCAAGATTCCATATGACAGGAAGTTTATACAGAGCAAGCTCCCCAAACACCCTAGTTTATTAATCAACTATCCAGTCACCATGCACATGGCCAGCAATCCCTCCCTCCCTCCCTCCCTGCATTTACCATGGACACAAATCAGGCCACAGCCCTGCCGGCAACCAGTGCCATGCCACATAAACAGCACACGTGACTCAGAGGACAGACACTCTCTGGCTTTGGAAACAAATCCTCATAAATAAGAATGAGAAAAACATACTCCACTGAAAACAGGCTGATAGTACATTAATGAAATTCTTTTTTCTTCCCCCCCTTGGACACAAGGTCAAACAGCCTAGGCCAGCCTCAAACACACTATGTAGCTAAGTCTTAAACTAGTGATCCCATGTCTTTATCTCCCAAGTTCTGGGAGTATAGGGATGTACTATATTTTGAACACTAATGAAACTTATTTTCCAAATACCTTTTCCTAGAAATTACACTATAGCCAGAACTGATCCTGGAACTTTACAGTTTCCAATTTCTATCTCTGAGAATTTTCCTTCATACTAAAACACCCTTCCATCTCACGTCTTCTCCATCTCCACCATCTCCACCATCTCCACCTTCCCATCCCAGCCTCGCCCAGCCCATCCCTGCCCAGAGTCAGACCTTCTTCAGTGCTGAGTCTTAAAGTACCTCCCGTAGCAGTCTGTTATCAGACTTTCACACCAAAGCACAGCCAGAATGAATGTCTCTTGCCTATCTTAAGCCGTAGGTTCTCTGGGCCAGGGGGTGGGGTAATTACATCTCTCTTATATTTATATCTCTGGTCTAGTATATAGCATGATAAATGCTGACTGAATTTAAGCAAGAATGGAATGGAAACGTTTTAAAATACCAAACTGAAAACAATGGGAGGCAGGGCAGAACGGAGCCTGGAGAAGGAAGGGGAGCATAGAGGATGGAGCCTGGAGAAGGAAGGGCAGCACAGAGGACGGAGCCTGGAGAAGGAAGGGGAGCACAGAGGACGGAGCCCGGAGAAGGAAGGGGAGCACAGAGGACGGAGCCCGGAGAAGGAAGGGGAGCACAGAGGACGGAGCCCGGAGAAGGAAGGGGAGCACAGAGGACGGAGCCTGGAGAAGGAAGGGGAGCACAGAGGACGGAGCCCGGAGAAGGAAGGGGAGCACAGAGGATGGGAGCCTCGCCTGTATTGTTTCAGCAAGGAGAAATTATTCATGGATCACTTAGGCAACTGAAAATCACTTCTCAAAAATACACGTGGCTATAGGCATGCATATAATCTACACAGCAGGTAACTTCTGAATAATTTTACCTGGCTTTGGTATAAATGAAAACAGTTTCCTGAAAGAAAACTCTATAATTACCTTTTCAAAGGTTGTAACACAGAAGTGTAACGCTCTTGACAAATAAATAGCACACGAACTAAGCACAAAGAGACAGAGTGTGGGTACCACGAACAGGGAGAAAGCCCAGGGCCAACACTGCCAGGGTCTCCCTTATATGCCAGGGGTCTAAATGCTTAATTTATGCTAGTTTCTCTGCATGCAAAAACCCAGGGAACTTTCCCTTCACTCCGGCTGAGATCTATCTTCATCACAGCTAGGATCCAAACACTTGCCACAAGATTTAAAAATGAAATCCTTTCAACACTGCTGTTATGCCGACAAGTGGTTCTGCCTCCTCGACAGACAAGTCAGTTTTTAGGCCAAGACTAAAGGAGAATTTGAGCGGAAGCAGCCGCCAAATGGAGTCCCTGCCAAAGGTGTGTCCTTGGCATCCACAGTCAAAGGAGAGACACTCAAGACAGTCACTCAAGTAGCCAGGGAAATGATACTTTGAATAAGATGAAAACATACTTTCAACGTGCAAAAGGACAGAAAGTTGGCAGGCTCCAGCGCTGCCTTGAAGCAAGGAGCAGAACAGCTAGGAATATGAGCCCTGGAGCCAAACTGGAGAGGTAAGAGTCCCAACTCTGCCCCAGCTAGTCATGGGACCTTGGGCATTCTACAAGTGTGTATTAAATGTCACCTAAGGGCAGGTTCAGCACAGTGCAGAGAAACTGCAGAGAACAAGCAGCCCCGTGATCACAAGGTCTGCATACTGGCAGGGATCCAGCCGAGGTCTGCATACTGACAGGGATCCAGCCGGGGTCTGCATACTGACAGGGATCCAGCCGCATGTGTCTGCTGCTCAGAACCCTTCCCTTCCACTTCCTCCAGAAACATAATCTCCCAGAGATTAACTGTTCTGCTTGAGACTTACTGTGAGAGCCAATACAGGTATGCAGGTAGGGGATGTGACAAGTGTCTGTTATCAACTGTCCCCTCTTAGGAGCAGCCTCTACTGCCACTCACACTGCTGTACCCCAGCACTGCTCTTTTCTAGGGTCATGGGGAAGCCTTGGGCCACTCAAGCAGCCTGTCCATCCTGAACCCCAGTATTTTATGTTCCCAGGAACAAGGATGAGAAAAAAACACTGCAACAATAAAACATATCTGCATTCCTAGGTAAGCCAAAGCTGTTGTGCTAAGGAAGTTCACAGGTAACTCTAGAAGGTTAGTACATTCTAACTATGCTCTTTCCTTTCTAGTCTGTGTTCTTGAACCTCTGTAGTCACTGCTTACATTTTACAAAACACCAGGCTTTCTCCTTTTTAATGGTAATAGCATCCTGACTTTTGTGTATGGGAACCATGTTTCCCCTACTTTCATGTGACAGGTATAGGCTGCCCCCTGACTCTACACATGTCTCAGGATTAAGTTCTTTCTCTCTCTTCTGGTCACCATGACTGATAAAGGACATTACCTACAGTTAGGCCAACTGGAGACAACAGGACTCTGTATGGATCACTGAGCTAACAGAGAGGGAGACTCCTGGGTTTGTTTGATGTAAAAGATGAAAGCAAGCAAGAAAGTAAGTCATCTTGCTATGCAGGCAGCCAGCCCAGAGGAAGGCAGGGCTGAGATATGCAGGTGGGAAACCAGGGGCTCTGATGACACACTGCCAGCAGCCAGCCCTGCCCGGCCTGGTCAGAGGGGAAAGCAAGTCTCCAGTGCTGGTTAAGTCTTGGGAAGAGGGAACCTTAAGAATGTCCTCCATTGGATTGCCCTGTGGTCACATATGTGAGGCATTTTCTTATTGCTAATTGGTGTAGGATGGCCCAAACCCAATGCCATCCCAAGGCAGGTGGCCCTTGGCCATGTAAGAAAGTAGCTGCTAGGCGTGGTGGTGCACGCCTTTAATCCTAGCACTTGGGAGGCAGAGGCAGGCGGATCTTTGTGAGTTCAAGGCCAGCCTGGTCAACAGAGTGAGTTCCAGGACAGCTGGGGCTACAGGGGGACCCTGTCTCGAAAAGACCAAAAAAAAAAAAAAAAAAAAAAAATTCCCAACTCGCCAATACAGCTTGACACTGAGAAAATTTTTTCTTGACCAACAAGTATGAAGAAAGCCCACCCTCATGCCTTCTAGCCAGCTTTTACTCTGTTCTTTGTCAGCCTGACCAGGAAGAGGCTGTGTCTAGAGCTGCTCATTGGCAGAACCATCAATTGTCATTCATGGCACTACAGAGCGGGGGAGTCTGTGTGCATACCATCCAGGATTTTCACATGGCTGGCAGTCACTGTGTCGCTTTTTCCTAGAACATGCCTGGTTGGATAGTTAAGACAGTAGGCTCTGAAGCCACCCGACCACACGGAGAGGAGTGAGAGCTGGCTTGGAAGGAATTAGTATTTTTTTTTTAATAGAAAAAAACAAAATTTTATTTTATTTTTTAATGGTATTGAATGTACTTAATGGCATATAGGTTTTGTGACCCGTGTTCGTGCATGCCAGTGGAGGGTCAGAAGAAGGTGAATCCTCTGGAACGTTAAGGACAGTTTGCTGCCATGTGGGGATAGGGACATCGACCCTGGTTACTGTGTAGGGCAGTCGGTGCTTTTAAACTCATGAGCATCTCTCAGCCCAACAATTGTATTTTCTTTAAACTACTTTAAATATTTAATCACTCCTAAAAGCATGGCTGCATATTTTTAACCATAATGCTGGGATCAGAATGTTTAGATTTTCCCCTGGATCGATTTTTGTTTTGGTCTTTGATTTTTGTACTTCTAGCATATTTGTGTGGGCTTTGACTGGTGAGCTCCTAATCTGAAATCTACAGATCTGAATTGTTCATAATAGAGCTTTCATTAACGATTTAAGCTAAGATATGAATGACAATTAAATATGAGCCAAATCAGCAAGTTATAGAGATTAGAACTAAGCAGAAACTTAAAAAAAAAAGAGGCCTCCTTACAATTAGGTCTGAGGGTTGGTTTCTTTTGTTGCAAAACTGGAAACCAACGAGATGACTGAAGTCGAGTTAAAGTAGGGCACCACTTTCTATCAGTAGTCTTATTAACCTCCAGCACAAGTCTGAAGACCAATGAACTCATGGCATTTCTTCAGTTAAAGGTCATAGGAAGACATACAGAAAAAGGCACGAAATAACATTTAGTTCTTCAGGCATCTATTGTTTATGGTTTTTAATACAGGAACCTAATTTAGGTTGCAAATAATTTTCTCTTGAGGTCACAATACTTCAATTAGAATGAACAAAAACAGTCACACTCCCACTACCAATGCTCTAATGTATTAGGATTTTAATTCTTTTTTATTTTTTTACATTAGTATTTTATGATGCTTTGTGCATTTCATACATTTTTTGCAATTCAGTTCAGAGCTTATTTCCTTCCTCCCCCCCCCACCCCCACCCCTCCCAGATCAAGCATTCTGCCATAACTGTCCTGCCACTTTCTCTCAGTTTTTTTTTTTTCATTTTTAGCTATAAGTGATAATCCATGAGTACAAGCATCCTTCATGCAAAACCTATCTGCAGGCTGTTGTGCCCAAACACCTACAGCCCCACCATCCGGTGGGGGGTAACAGGTTGTTTGTTCAATCAAGTTGATCAAATGAGTGTCCAGACTACATTGCTGTAGTTTCACCATTCACCCCAATCGCAGCCCTTACATTCTACCACGCCCCCTCTTCCGCAGGTTGTTCCCTAGGCTTAGAAAAGGGGCACAGGTGGATCAATAGAATCTGTGATGAAAGGATTTTAAATTCTTAAAAGCATGCAATTGTGCACATAGTGTCTGAATAGGAAACAATGGAAGAAAGGTGTGGCCCCAAATGAGCATAAATCCCATCTCCATGCAGGTTACCAGAAAGTGACACAAAATACTAATTTACTTCTTAAAGTAAACCTGTTGGTCTGAGTGGATTCATTCATAAACATTTCTTAATGTGGTTGAAAAATGGAATACCAATAAAAACAACAAAGATATTCAAACAAAGAGGCCAAATTACCTAAAACTCTAGACTGATGCTGATTAAAGGAAATAAACTCCCCACTACTACTTTCAAGTAACTGAATAATCCCAAATACAGAGTCCAGGAAATTATAAACAGTAATTAAGGAGTTGGTCATTTAATCAACAAGAAAAAAGGGGGAATTAGTAAGGGCATTGTTAGAGACACACTATTAAAGAATGTAACAAAAAATACTATCACCCAGAAGAGGTCTTTACACTAACTGTGAAAAATGTGAAATAAAGAATGAATGAGAGGAGCCTAGCAACATACAAAGCAAACAGGAAGTAAGCTCTGGTGTTGTGCAGACCCAGGTTCAAATCCAGGCTCTAGCACAGAACATGCTATATATGCCTGTATTAGCTCTTAGTGGAATGTCAGGTGCACAGTAAACTCTCAATGGGAAGAAGAAAAAAGAAGAGTGGTATGTCATCACAGCAATCATTAGCAGCAGTAAATTAGTCCTTGGTGTCCTGCCTTAACTGGCATTTTCTACCCACACACTGACCTGACTTCGTGGGCTCTGAAAGCCTAGGGTAGATTGTTTTACTAAAATCTTTACCTCCTGACTTTTTATCCACTACAAAGCATGATCTACCTTTCTCCCACTTTAATCAGTAAGTTCTTAGGCTAAAGGAAAAATAAAATTTTAGCATAAGCTAAGGCTTCCTATGCACAATAAAAGCCAAATCTTGCTTGTTTCTGAGATGCATCATCAAAGTAAATGTAAATGACATCTGGCTTTACTATGATTTGGGATCATCTGCTTTTAAAATATTATAAATGCTATTTATAATATTTAAAAAGTAAGGAGCTTTTTACTTGGGCAATGAATATATTCATTTTTTATAAAGAAGTAATGTTAATTAAATGGTCAAATAAAACTGTAAAGATGGTTTAACCTCTGAATAGTCATTAATAGCTAATATTCATTAAGCACACAGCATGTGCCAGACACCTGTACTAAGAGTTTCACATGAATCACCTTATGTTTTCTCTGTGTGTGCAGGTGTGGGTATGCCCAGGTAGAGGCCACAGACCTGCTCTGGGTATCTTCCTCTATTGATCGCACTTTATTTTTTGAGACAGGGTCTCTCACTGAACCTGGAGCTCGCTGTTTCGGCTAGCCTAGCTGGCCAGCAGTTCCTGGTCTGTCTCTCCTCTCCCAACCTGCGCAGGGGTCACAGGCCCATTATGCTATGCTTCCGCTTGACTTTTACATGGCTGCTGCAGGCTCAACTCAGGTCTTCACGACTGCACAGTACGTACTTCATCCACAGAGCCATCTCCCTAGCCTCTATTATTCTTCACCCACAGAGCCATCTCCCTAGCCTCTATTATTCTTCACCCACAGAGCCATCTCCCTAGCCTCTATTATTCCTTCCAAAAGTGAGAGCATGAGGCTCAAAAGAACTGTTATGTAATCGTATGCAAAGTAGCGAGTCAAGTCTGACCTGAACACGTCATCCAGTCCTTTCAGTGACAAGTTTCCATATGCCTTGTACTAACACTAAGCAGCACTAGATGCTCACTAAATGCTTAATAAAGAAAAGCTTCACTCAGTGTGGCAAGATGTTGAGACAGACCTACTGCAAAGCCAGAGGAAGGAATTGTTTCAGTGTAGGTCTTGGGTCCTGTAATGCGAACTAAGGGATGTGGCAGGCCACCATCAGAGTCAGTAGAAAGGGCAGAGCCTCAGTCAGTCAGAACATCTGAGTCTTGGGCTGCACTTTCCTATCTGCATAGCCCAAAGCAAATCCTGTTCTTTGAGTTTCAGCCCTAGAGGAGAAAAGCTTGAATCCTGAACCGCTTAGATTCCTACTCTAGATTATATCTAGGGTTATGTGCTGAGTGACAGATGGGCAGACAGGTGCATCTCCTTTCAGTGGCAGAGTAAAGAGGACACGCTTCTAAAAACAACTAAAAGGAAAGTGGCAGGAGGAGCCGACCCATATGAGAACCTTAGAAACACCTGGCCAGTCACTAAACTGTCTTCTGACTTGGACAGGGTTCCCATGGGACAGACTGAAATTCCCAAATCCAAATGGGATTCTAGTATTTAATGAAAGAATACTGGAGGTGAATTTAGCAAAAATAAAACTTTAATCAGGTTTGAGTCCAACAGAAGTCTACAGCTATAAAGATTTCATAATAGGTGGGATTTATTAAATCAGGAATCATTTTACTGCAGACAAAAAAAAAAGGTAAGGCAGAGCCATCGAATCCGGAAAGCATTTTTTTTTTTTTTTTTTTTTTTTTTTTTTTTTTTTTTTTTTTTTTTTTTTTTTTTTTTTTTTTTGTATGTGTATGAATGTATTGTCTGCATGCAGGTCTGTGCACCCGTGTCGTGCAATGCCGCGGAGGTCAGAAGAGGGTCTCAGATTCCCCTGGAACTGGAGTTCTCCTGGAATTGGAGTTACAGACGGTTCTTAGCCGCCATGTGGGTGCTGGGGATCGAACCCGGGTCCTCTGCAAGAGCGTCGGTGCTCTTAACCGCTAGGCTATCTCTCCAGCCCCGGAAAGCACTTTTTGATAGGCAAATTCTCAACATGGCTCAGTGAAACTCTGGTTTTTCCTTTTTCCACAACACTGTGAGAGAAAAGCTCTGTACACGCCCACTGAAAGGGAAACACTAAGTTCATCCTGGCACTTCTCATGGGAAACACTTCTGCTTTCCAATGAGAGGGTACCTAAAACTTTAGAGATGTTAAAAGATACTCTAGAGAAAGAATGTTTAAGCTAAGTCTAAGTGTTGAATACCACATCCAGATGACCAAGGTTATACTTGTTCTCTGAAACACATGCAGAGCCTTCATACATGAGAGAGCAGATACAAATACGAGGAACTTACTCTTTATTCATGCCTTCAAGTAGAACAGCTGAAATCCTTTTTAACCTGTTTGCAAGCTCAGGCAGGCCTTCTGTAAGAGCACCCACCATGTTGTTGGTAATTAGGGACAAGCAGGCAATAATTTTCAATTGATTCAGCTTTTCTGTCAGTTCCTGCAGTCGTGTTCCATCTGTCATGAGTGTCTAGCACATTTATTTAAGATGTAAAAATAGAAAGGGAAGCACAATACCATGAAAATGTAAAATAAGCAATGTTACATCCAAATTCCCATTTTTATCTGATCTTAGTAAGTAAATCCACTAACCAAATGTAACACAGACAGGCCAGCTGATTCAAAGTCAGAACTCAAGAACTAAAATACTGAAAATCCTGGGGAAGGAAGGCAGCCACTCACCTCTGGTAAGACTTTTTCCTGGTAATCCCACTGTAGTAGCTTCAAGTAACTATTATTTAGCACCAATATAGGACTCAGGGTTGGCGTGGAGCTAGTTTCAGCTCCAGGAGTTATAGCAGTGTCAGAAAGTAACTCATTTACAGATTCTTTTATCCATTCTGTGGTTTGATTGAGAGCATCTAGGAGTGAGAAAAAGCCACACATTTATCCTATAGCAAAGGGACCTTTTGTTGGTAGATTTCACGTAACAGACTATGTTAGGTCCTGGGAATGAATGAAAAGACAAGGCTATTCCCCTAATTCAGGTGGAAAGGCCCACAAATAACTACTGCTTATAACAGGATGTGATGATTCCTACACCCCACCTGGGGAGGGGTGTAGGAAACCAGGAGTCCTTAAGGAGAATTTAAGGAAGAACTCTCTAGGTGACACCAAAGGAATAAGGCAGAAAGAAAAGCCTGGCTGGCATCCTAACAAGGGGATATCCACACAAAGAACCAAAGTGACAGCTTTGGTCCATTCTGGAAGGCGCCCAGCAAATCTGTACTGATGGTCCACAGAAATTCTAAATCTGATAAGGTACTCAGAAACCAGCTTACAGAACAAATGCCAAGTCCAGCTCACAATGACCTCGAGTCTTCCTGTTAAGAGTCCTGAACCTATGTGAGTGTCTGATTGGAGCTGTGCTTTTAAGACCCACGCGCATGCTTATGTTTTCATGTCCACGAACGATTTCCAGTCTCTTACCAGATGTGTAGACTCTAGGTTACAAGCAAGCAGAGCTATGGGAAATGATTCTTTGCATTCCTTTTTTTTTTTTTTTCCAACATGGAACTGGTATGAGCAGATGTATCTATTAGGAAAATCGCTAGAGAAGTAGCCTGGTAAGTGTGAGGGCAGTAGCCCTGCAGGTCAGAAGAGGAGAGAGGGGGATGGAACAGGGCAGCAGCCCTGCAGGTCAGAAGAGGGGGATGGAACAGGGCAGCAGCCCTGCAGGTCAGGAGAGGGGGATGGAACAGGGCAGCAGCCCTGCAGGTCAGGAGAGGGGGATGGAACAGGGCAGCAGCCCTGCAGGTGAGAAGAGGGGGGTGGAACAGGGCAATGGGGACGGGAAGAATGGCACAGAAAGAGAAACGGTATTTTTTTTCCCTTTTTTTGGAGGGGAGAGCTACTTTTTGAGACAGGGTCTCCCTGTAGTCCCAGCTGTCCTGGAACTCACTACGTAAACCAGGCTGGCCTTGAACTCACAGAGATCGACCTGCCTTTGCTTCCTGAGTGCTGGGATTAAAGGCATGAGCCACCAAGCCTGGCCAAGAGAAGTATTATTTAGGGGGAACATCCACAGGTCCTAAGGGCCACTTAAAGACTTAAATGTGACAGGTAAGAAAGTCTTGCAGGATTACGCTGGTACCTCTTCCTTCAGCAGCTGAATGAATGGATGTGTCATTTCCCAAGATACAAAGTCTAGATTACAGGGCAACTGAGGCACAGCCCTCATAAGTTTTTGAAAGCCAGGCTGTCCTTGGGTTGTCAAATCCACAACCTCATTCAGGTGTGTCCTCTTCTTAGCCTGTCTGTAACAGTGTCTCCTCTGAGAACAGCCCTCCTGGAACAGCTTCTCTTGGTGTCTGTTGCTCCTCTCCCCCCCCCCCCCCGCTTCCTCCAGCAGCCCTGTTTTACAGCTGTCTTCCGCCCCATCTCCACACAAATAGATGCTTCCAAGGACGCGTCCACCTCGATTCGTCGCTCTTCACTCTCAAGTCTAGTAGACATCTTACTCATTTTCTCATTCCAGACCTGTATCTCTAGGCCTCATTTCTCCCCTCAGCTTTTTGGTTTCCTCTTGTGAATGGTGAGCAAGTGGGAGGAGAGTCTTGAGTATGGAGTTGGGAGGAGGCTTCCAGCAGCACACTGCTGCACGGCACGGTTCCCACCAGCAGATACAGGTATAAAGACCCTCAAGATTACAGAACAATGAGGTCGTCAGAAAGTAATGGGTTTTTAGTATCTTTTTACCTTTGCTTTAAAAAATGTTTCTATTTTAAAGCCAAGTGTGGTGACTCACACCTTTAATCCCAGCACTCAGGAGGCAGAGAAGCAGGCAGATCTCTCTGAGATCAAGGCCAGCTGTTCTACATGGCGAGTTCCAGGCCAGCGAGGGCTACAGAGAGAGACTATGTCTGAAAACAAAATCTTCTTTTTCATTTTGTTTTACACACACATATATTTATGGAAATATAATTTCATACAATAAGGTATCCAGTTCCTGTGTCCACTCTCCTTGGCCAGCAGTTGTGATCATTGTGTGTCTCTGCATTACAACTACCCCAAATAATTTTCATCACCCCAAGAAGTTCTCTCACCGCCCTTTCCAGTCAAGTTGTACTCAACTAATATGAGCTGCTACCTTCAGGAATCAGTTTGCCTCCAACAGCTGAACGTAAATGGAATCATACAGTGTTTAGCATACTTTTCAAATTATCCATGCTGTCTTATATATCATAGTTTACTCTTCCTTTTCAGGGTTTAAAAAATAGCATTTTTCTTTTTTTTTTTAATTTTTTTTTTAAATTTTATTTATTTCCATATGTGTATGTATTGTCTGCATGCAAGTCTGTGCACCCGTGACGTGCAACGCCGTGGAGGTCAGAAGAAGGTGTCGGACTCCCCTGGAACTGGAGTTCTCCTGGAACTGGAGTTTCAGATGGCTCTCGGCCACCATGTGGGTGCTGGGGATCGAACCCGGGTCCTCTGCAAGAGCGGTCGGCGCTCTTAACCGCTAGGCCATCTCTCCAGCCCCCGTTTTTCTTTTTAAATAGTTCAAGACTCAAGAAGTTGTTAAAAACAAAACCAAAGCAAACAAAAACCAGCAGCACAGGGTTTCTACACCCCCCTCACCTGGCTGCCACCAAGACAAACATCATACATGGCCACATGGACTTTCAAAACCAGTCGTAGTGGCACACGCCTTTAATCACAACACTTGGGAGGCAGAGGCAGGTAGATCTCTCTGAGTTCAAGGCCAGCCTGGTCTACATAGTGAGTTCCAGGCCAGCTGGGGCTACAGGGAGACCCTGTCTCAAAAAACAAACAAAAAAAAAAAACAGGAACCCGACTTGGTACAGTATCATTAATGTAGTGACATGTACGATACTGAACTATCCATTTCCAGGCACACACAAAGCCTTCCTCTTGTTAACACTTTATAGTTACATGCTCACTCTAATCCTAATCTCTGGCAACCACTGATCAATTTAACTGTCTCATCAAGAAAATTAAACAAGATCAAACGATAAATAACTGTTATGGGATGAATGTCTTCCCCTGATCTCCAATTTTATATTTTGAAGCCGTAACTCACGGCCTGAATGGCATGTGGAAATGAAGCCTCTCAGAAATTTATCTAGCATTAGCTGAGGTCACAAGGGTGGAGAGTTCTCAGGCAGCATTGTGCCGTGCTAAGCAGAGACCCAAGACAGCTTACTTTCTCTTTCCACATCTACTTACTGAAACACAGATATATAGGCACCAAAATGGGTGTGTAAAAGCCAAGAAGGCAGCTCTCACTAGGCAGGACATGGTGGTGCCTACCTACAACCCCAGCAAATGTAGCAAAGGGCTCCCAACTCAGTACCAATCATATCCACCACAGAACCCAAGCAAGTGGAGACACCCTTTATTCCTTGCAACAGAGTTAATGAGAACAAGCATCACTTCTAGCAGAAAGGCTGATCAGTGCCAGCCTGCTCTGCAGCAGCTGGAACAGCATGGGGAGCAGAGGGTAAGCAGCTGGTGAACTGGCTGGGAGCATGGCCTCTGAGCAAGACAGAGCTCAAGTCTGTCTGCGTGCACTCACAGCAGCGTGCCTTGGGAAGCTTATGCCGCATCTGCCATTCCATCTCCATGTCTGTAAACCGGGCTTTTACGATGATGGTCCCTTCCTACAGCTGTGGTAAGGATTCAAGAAATGAATGCAAGCAACAGTCTTAGAATCATCCTGGCACAGAGGAAATGTTCAAAAAAGGCCATCAATTGATATATTCACTTATTGAACTCCCAACACCTCCAGGGAAAGGGTAAGACTGCCTCCACTTGAACTGGTTTTGGTATGTGAATAACAGGAGGTCTGAGCCAGGTTTTCTGCCTGTCACAGACGACTGTGTAAACTGCTGCTGAGGTTACCTCAAGCAGAATGATCTCCATAGCATAAAAGAACAGGTAGGCTAAATAGGGGTTGGTTAAGAATGGCTTTAAGAATGTTGATTTTTGCCTGGTGTGGTGGCTCTACAGAGCAAGCTCCAGGCCATCTGGGACTAAAGGGAGACCCTGTCTCAAAAATTAAAAAAGAAAAAAAAAGAATGGATTTTTAATTAAAAAAAAATTTATGTGTATTAGTGTTTTGCCTGCATTTATGTTATGTGCACTCTTGTCATGAAAAGCCCAAAGAGGGCAGAAGAGGTTGTCAGACCCCTTGGAACTGGAGTTACAGACAGTTGTTAGTTGCCATGTGGGCACTGGGAATCAAAGCAGGGTCCTCTGGAATAACAGCAAGTGTTCTTAACCACTAAGAGATCTCTCCAGCCCCAGACGTGGGTTTTTTAAAAAGACTAGTTAGTGCTTTATTTTGAAGTCAAATCTCAGCAGGTCCCCTTAAAGAAAAGAAAAAAAATCAGTGCTCCAAAGGAGATGCACCTAGAAAATATACCAAAACTGAAAAGCTAGTTCACCCAGCACCGTCGGCACTTGGCGAGGACTATTCCAGAAGGAACTGAGAGAAGGAAGCGGTGAGGATGGAAGGGTGACACTGAATCTGTATCACATCCTTAGGAGGACTCTGTAGAAAGTGGTAGTTGTCCAGTGAAGTTGTCTTTTCACTTTAAACAAGTCTAATTATGAAGATCTGTTCTTTTGCATTAAAAAAGGGGTCACTAAAAATGTGGGGTCCTGAATTCATTTCATTTTAAGCACATGACACTTAAATGTTACTATTTTACAGACTATGATTATTATTAGGAGCCTAATGGTTACCATGAGAATTTCTTTACTATTTAGCAGACTCCACTGACAACTATGCCTCACATTGTACTGTCCAAGGTGCCTCAGCAAGTGCTGCTGCTTCAAGTGGAGCTGTCTACTCCAGACAATGAAGATAGGCAGGCATTCACCATCCACTCTGGCTAAATCAAAGAAGATGGTTCCAGACAGAATATAATCCCAGGGGACTCAACTGCGACTAGATATCCTTGTTTACTGAAGCCCAGATTGTCCTAGAGCACAATCTTTGGGCCATGATGAAATGGACTGATTTCACCTCCTGACCTACAGCAGGGTATCTTACCCTTGGCACAACTGGCATTTGGGGGTTCGTTAATGCTTTGGAGTGCTGTCTGGATCACTAGGATATTTAACAGCATTCCTGGCCTCTGCCAGCTAGATGCCAATAATTTCCACCACCACCCCCCAACAAAAATCACCTCCTATGGGAGAACCACTGACTTAGATGAGAATTAACATCCATTCACTTTTTTCACAATACTTTCCATTAACTTTGAATTACATATCTCTTACCTCATGAACCAAATGAAATCATACTGAAGACTATTCCAGATGCTTTAGAGGTAATTTTTCTACTGGGCTGTCCACCTTAGGGCAAAATTCACTTTATTTTACTTTAGACCTAGTTCTAAGATTTCCCACTAGAAGAAAATTGACTTTTGTACCACAGGTCTCCTAAAAGCATGTATTGGGTAGAAGTTATAAGGTGGCAGGTGCTAAGAAGGGCAGAGTGACACAGGTGCAGATTAAAAAATGAAAAAGAAACAAGAGAAAGCAATAAAGAGTAGGCTGAAATTCTTTCTTAGACCGGCACTTGAACCAGGATAATTTCTGAGTGGCTCTGTTTGCTACACTGAAGCCATGACACTCCCAAAATCTCACAGCTCTGTTTCTTCTCAGTTGGGAAATGCTTTTCTTGTTTTGTTAGCTCTGTTTATAAAGATGTAAAGGACTTGCAGTCTTTATTTAAAAGATATTCAACAGAGAAAGTGGAGTGAAAATCAAGGGGGATGTAATTACAATGTGGCAGCTAATAAGCATTTGGACTGCAAGTTTAATCATTTACAGCTGACACATTTAAAAGCCCATTTAGTTATTCCAACAAAAGCAACAGTGTGGCTTAGTGGTTCTCAATTCTGGATGCTTTTAGAAACACCAAGAGAGCTTTAAAAGGAAAAATAATGATCCTGGGCACAGCTTCTGGAGATTGTGACTTAATCAGGCTAAGGTGGGGCCGGGGCATCTGTGAATAAATGCCCCAGGTGACGTTAACAGAGAATGGCCCAGGACTGGTAAAGTAGGGGGGCCGTTTACAGTGTATACAGTGAAACACCTGCTTCTTTCTGCTGGCTGCTGAGATTTCACTCCCACAAATGAGTACATAAAGCACCAAACTGAAAAATCCAAAGGAGCTAAAAGTCATGTTACTGATAGCATGCGACCTGAGGTCATTCCTGGGCCGCCTCCTCCTCCTCCTCCTCCTCCTCCTCCAGCCACCTCCAGGCCTCCTCCTCTTCCTCCAATTCCTCCTCCTCCTCCTCCTCCTCCTCCTCCAGCCACCTCCAGGCCTCCTCCTCTTCCTCCACCTCCTCCTCCTCCTCCTCCTCCCTCTTCCTCTTCCTTTTCCTCCTCCTCCTCTTCCTCCTCCTCCTTCTCCTCTTCCCCTTCCTACTCCTTTTTGAGACAGTCTTGTTATGGAGCCCTCACTTACCTGATACTATGTAACCCAGGCTGGCCTGGAACTCACAGCACTTCTGCCTTAGTCTCCTGATTACAGGCATGCCCCATGATGTCTGTCTTGCTTTATATGCCAAGCAAAAATAATAATGATATTTGATATATTTTGTTGCAATTTAAAAAGAATATGAAATAAAGTTCATAAAATCATTTTATAATTATCTAAAAATCTAACCTTTTCTTTCTGAAGATAGTCTATTATTCTTTCTCTAATTTTTTTATTTTTATTTTATGTGTATGAGTGTTTTGCCTGCATTTAAATATATCCATGCTTGCAATGACCATGGAAGTAGAAGAAGATGCCCAATCCCCTAGAGCTAGAGTAAGGGAAGGCTGTGAGCCACCATGTGGGTGCTGAGAACTGAACCCAGGTCCTCTGCAGGAGTAGCCAGTGTCCTTAATCACTGAACCATGTCTCCAGCCCCCACCCCCAATACTCTTTCTAAACATAATTTAGCTGTGGTACCTGATGTCACCTTGTTAATGCCTAGCATGTCCATATATTCATTGCCTAAGTTTTCTGAATATATTCTAATATGAAAAACTCTCCTTAGGCAAAATAAAATTTTCTTCAGAGGTCAATTTAGAAATTTAGGGTACTTTGTATTAATTTCCGAATAAAGTTCTAAATATATAAAATTCCAAGGAGATGACTGAGCAGATAATCCTTGCTCCCAAACCTAACGACCTGAGTTCAATCTCTAGAACCCACATAATGAAGGAGAGAACTGAACCCTGCAAGCTGACCTCTGACTTCCACATGTGTGCTGAGGCATGCATGTGCTGTGCATGCTACACACACACACACACACACACACACACACACAAAATAAATAAATAAATAAAATAAATAAATAAACAAATGTAAAAAATACACACCAAAAAAATCCAGTAATACTTGTGTCCCATGTGACACTTTTATTTTTATATTAGGGCACAGGGATCAACTTCTGGCAGAGTGACTCAGGGATATGGTTGACAGCTGACATACACTCTGCTTCCTGCACGCTTGATTTCCTAGCTGGGCAAAGGTGACTTATATGCATAGTTTTCCCATCTGTGTTCTTAAGTCTCTGGAAAGAGCCCAGCCAGCATGAGTGGTGAAAACATACAGGACCTGAGTTGTAAGATGCAAACAATTTGAGATGAATAAAGTTATAACTCAACCCAATAGTAAGAAATCTGCCCAAGATTTGAAGCTAGCTTGATTCAAGAGATGGCTAGATTTGCACACACATGTATATACATGTAGACATGTAGACTTGAGTCCCAACACTGAGACTCAGGAAACTGGTAAGAACACAGTCAAGTTCAGGCTTCAGACTGAAGTTCTATGCAGGCTCTGTTTTTCCTAATCCCTTTCCCATGGGCGAGTAATCTCCTGAAGTTACAGAATTTTTGTTACCAAAAGATCCTTAGCAATCACCCCGTCCCATCTGCCAGTTCATGCTAGAGATCCTTCTGCAATATACCCTACTGATAGTGTCTTGCTCCAAAAGAGGCAGGGTTGCGTGTGTTAATATGTATATGCTTTTTTTTTTTTAATTTTTTGATTTTTTATTTTTGTATGTGTATGAATGTACTGTCTGCATGTAGGCTTGTGCACCCGTGTCGTGCAATGCCGTGGAGGTCAGAAGAGGGTCTCGGATTCCCCTGGAACTGGAGTTCTCCTGGAATTGGAGTTACAGACGGTTCTTAGCCGCCATGTGGGTGCTGGGGATTGAACCCGGGTCCTCTGCAAGAGCAGTCGGTGCTCTTAACTGCTAGGCTATCTCTCCAGCCCAATATGTATATGCTTTAAGGCAGAGACACTTACTGGCATCACCTACCCCCAGTACCTTAACTTCTACTTCATTTGTAAATAGGAGGTAATGGCAGTACCAACCTCCTAGGACTGCAGTGAGGCTAGAATGAACTAAACAATGAAGAGTTTGGCATGTGAGGTCACAGCGTTACTAGCAACAGAAGAGCCTATTCCAAAGACCCAAACTACCTATCTGCTACTACTTACTTCCTCATGAGGATTTTAGTCTGCCCGACAGCGAGCTTAGTCAAGGTCACTAAATTGCTATCAAAGGGGAATGTGGTGTCATAATCCACCTGCTTCCCTTGTTAGTGAGCAGAACACGCCCATTTTATGACAGAACATGCTCCTATGGCCCTCCACAATCTTTGCGTTCTCCCTGGGTGTGCTCCAACTTGCAGGAGCCCATTTCAAAGTGGCATCTATTCTGCCCTGTTTTCATAAAGCTACTGTGTTATCCTTGTGATAGAAAAGCTCAGTCCATTGAAGGTGGGCCAGGGGAGGGAGATTTCCTAGCTCAGATTGTGGCTAACTAAAATCCCAGAGGCTGGAGTGCAGGGTTTGTCCGTCTCACCTACTAGGACGTCAGGTCCTTGAGCTGAAGACTACAACTGTATTTTGTTTTGTCCTCTACGGAACCACAGAACTTTAGCAATGTCTAGGATACCATAGGAATAAATGAATGAGAAAAAAGTAGTGCCTGGCACATTTCCTGTGACAGAGTAAACAACCCTGAGTCTGTGATGTTAATGTCAATGTTAAGAAGTTTAACAGTAACACACAAAAAAAACAGACAAAAGTTACAGTATCATATTTTCACCCAATTTCAAAATAAATGCACATTATATTCTACTTACCTGGAGTTTCTTCCAAAATTTCCTGGAACTTGGTTCTCTCATATTCTACCAACTGACGCTGGATGTGTGGTCTAATATTCCTAATGGCAAAATTTGCCATGTCCATTTTCATGAGGTCCAAGACACGGAATATTTGTCTAAAAATTTTAGAATCGAAACAAAGAAGTGATTAAGGAGTTGAAATTGATGAACTACTATTATCTGTGTGTCACAGGCTGGATAAGACAAACATCTTGAAATGGTTTTGAAGTTTTCAGTAGTCATTCGTTGAGTTCGCTTTTTATACAGTTATGCATGTATATTCCAAATGTCTCCTCCACATGTCTCCAGAGTATTTGCTACAGCAGAGATTCATGACATCTCCAGCTCGTCCACTACAACGGTCATATTCAGTCAGAAGGACACGAGGAAGCACCAACAATTAGAGAAGACCAAGAGGGAATTTTTATGTGAAAACCTGTTGAAATGTTTAGGAGCCTAAAAACCGTGTATGTTTCCTCTACTAAGGAAATAAGAAAAAAAAATGTAAGTAAATAACAGAGTGGTGAAGTACTGAGGGAAAAGACTCCTTTTACGCTGGAAGCCCTGTGCTCATATTCAGCTTTGCAAGTGACCAAATGTGTGGCCATGCACAAACTATTCAATCTCTCTGAGCTTCAATTTCTCATGACTGAACGAGGAGACAGAGTCACCTTGGAAGTGTGCTCTGAATGGTCAATGAGCTAATGAAAGCACAGGAACCATCCAAGCTCACTGCTGCTCAATTCACAAGAGCCAAGAAGTGAACAGAGCCTGGATGAGCCCTATCCCATGACAGGATATTGAAAATGGGGCCCATCTAGGATATGAATTTTACTGGGCTGTAAAAAATAATGAATCATGCAGGAAAAGGAGTGGAACTGAAAAATATGTTGTATGTTATTTCTTATATGCAGATCCTACCTTAGAAATTTTAGAATTCTGTGTTTGTGGAGTACATAGTGGTAGACAGAGGACAGGAAGGAAGAAACAAGCCCGGGGAAAACAGCAAAATATACAGAAGGAATGAAGGTAGAGGAGGGGGAGATAGGATGTGTGAAAGGCTTAAACAGGGGTGGGGCAGGAGGAGGAGGGAAAGGCAAGTGGGAGCAACAAAAATAAAAGATGTGCAACAAAGCTATAGAAACCACTATTTTACAGGCTAACTAAAAAAACAGAATTTTTTTTGGTCATTTTGAGACAAGGTTTCCCTGTAGCTCCAGATATCCTGGAAGACCAGGCTGGCCTTGAACTCACAGAGATTGGCCTGCTCTGCTTCCCAAGTGCTGGGATTAAAGGCATGCACCACCACACCCAGCCAAAAAATAGAATTTTTTTAAAGCTTAGACTGAAGATATCCTGCATGGTGGATAACACTGTCCCAGAAGCCATGGTTGTGGTGTTGTTGTTGTTGAAACAAAGCCTCACCACTGTGCACCTCTGGCTGGCCTGGAACTTTCAGAGCTGCCAGCCTCTGTCTCCTGAGTGCTAGGGTTAAAGCTGTATACCATCATGTCTGGCTGGGTTTTTAAATGAAAATTCCCAGGGCCAGGGTTAGGATATCCCCTACAAGTTGTTGGCCAGAGAGGTTTCAAAGGTTCCCACACATACGGTCTATTACAATTGCTCTTAGCTGCCTAGCAGAACTAGACAACAGGACACTATTGCTGAAGACACTGCAAACTATGATTTTAGGACATACAGAAATCAAGCTGGAAGTTCCCTCTGTGCTAGTTAGCTAGATAGTTCCAGAAGGTGCTCTACAGTGCGGTGTAAGCGAAAATTCAGCAGTGGTCTTACGCACCTGTGAGCCCTACATGCCACAATACTGACCTGCCAGGTAAGATATGCTCACTGGTGTGACAGTGGCAGGTTTAGGGGTCTGTGACTGGAGCTGAGACTTACTTCACATAAGGGAATACATACCAGACACTGTAAGTCAAGTCAAAACTCTATGGCTGGGAAGGTCCTAGGCCTGAGGAGACACCTACTACTGTTTCACTAAACACAAATTGCCATCTAAATATTTATGTTTATGCATGTAGATTACTGTTGCTCTTAACCCTGGGCAGAAATGCTCCATTTTGCAGTGCGTGACGGTTAACACAGAGGCATGTATCTGGTCTATGTGCTGAGGATAGGTGACTGTTGAGTGCTCAACTCTAAACACTACATTTATACCACACCCCCCACCCCCAGCCCAGGGAACAGTGAGGAGGGAGGAGAAAGACTGCAAGAACCAGGGGATGGGAAGGAGACTACGAAACACAGCAGCTCTGTACATCCGTGCAAGGCCTGCACAAGACTGTGAACACTGCAGCTCTGCACATCTGTGCAAGGCCTGCACAAGACTGTGAACACCGCAGCTCTGCACATCTGTGCAAGGCCTGCACAAGACCGTGAACACCGCAGCTCTGCACATCTGTGCAAGGCCTGCACAAGACCGTGAACACCGAAGCTCTGCACATCTGTGCAAGGCCTGCACAAGACTGTGAAACAGCAGCTACACACATCCGTGCAAGGCCTGCACAAGACTGTGAAACAGCAGCTCTGCACATCTGTGCAAGGCCTGCACAAGACTGTGAAACAACACAGCTCTGCACATCCGTTCAAGGCCTGCACAAGACTGTGAAACAACACAGCTCTGCACATCCGTTCAAGGCCTGCACAAGACTGGGCCCTTCAATATTCCCTCATGGAGAAGAGCGACAAGGAGGCCCCTCTCCTTCCTGAGAACTACAGGGAGTTAATGGTTGCTAGGAGAGGGGGTGACATTTTCTTCAGTGACACAGCCACTCGTAAGTTACTCATGCTCCAGAAAATAACCCCCTACCCATTCTTATGCAGGCAACTCTAACAAAATTCAGTGGATTCAAAAACAAAAACAACAACAACACACACACACACACACACAAAAGGAGGTGGGTGGAATCAATTAGGGACCAATCACCAAATTAAACACTGGAGATTTGACATAATATGCTAGTTACATAGGTAACTGGAACCAAAGCTTCTACAATGTTCTAGAAAATGCATAAAACAAAAGTGCTAACCTCAGCAGCTCCACAATGTTGCTAGTAGCCTTCAACTCTCTGATATCACCATCTCGCACAGGAGCACATATCTTCCCCATGGTATTGATGACATAGTTAGCCAGACCCTGGATGTCAACAGCACTGTGCTCAGCCTGCTGCCTAATGAGATCTATGTCCAAAACTTCACAGATCTGGTTGTGAAGCCGGTTCCCACCAGGAGTCAGAAAAGAGAGAAGAATCTACATGGGAAAGAAAAGTCGGCAGCATCATTACATGAACAAGGGTGTCACCTCTCATGTCTATGTCTAGGTGCCCAAGCTCCCTGTCTCTGATGCTACAGGCAGTACCTCTGCCTGGGAAGTGGATCAGAGACAGTTCAACATCTCAACTCTGAGAAGCTAGCTCTGTCTTCTGAATCAAAGACCACCACCATGGTAAATGACTAAGGCTTTCAGAATGGAAACAACCATCAAGGAAGCAGAATCTCTGAGAGCACTTCCAAATCTCCAGGTGGTGAGAAGAAGAAGGAACAAGCCATAGACCATGGCTCCAAAAGAACTGCTGAGAAGAGTAGGCAAAAGCACCCTATGAAGTCCCTGAAGTATATTTACATACAAAGTATTATTGAAGCCAACTGTCAACTGAGTCTTCACAACATGGCGGACTCTGTGCTCATATACACAGCAATGGTTTGGGAGCATGAACTCTGAGCTGGAGGTTCACAATTCAAACTCCTCTGACCCCTCAAAGTTTTGTGACTCTGGGTGAGTCAGAACTATCTATGTAAAAAAAAAACAAGTGCATGGTATAGAGGAAGTGTCTTGTAAACATCACCTAAAAGAACAACTATCATCTCATTTAATTCTTGGAACTATCCTATAAACCTTCAAGAAACTCGGACTTTTAGAGGATGAGCCCACTTTTACGCAGGTCAAACTCCAGGTGGTGGTCTGCACCTCAAGCATTCCCTCAGCTCTGTCTGCTGTTCCATTTTCCTGGCCCCTACTCCACTAAGTTCAGAGAAGAGCCCTACTCGTGACTGACTTCCTCGGTTTTTCAAAATGAGTGACCAATATTATGAGATGTGAGACTTTCTTTGGAAGGGGAAACTAATTATTAGTCTGTTTGCAATCCTCCCCCAAATTCACATGTTGAAACCCAATTCCCAGAGGCACTGTACCAGAGGTGGAGCCACTGGGACTGATTAGGTCATGAGGGTACAGTCAGCACAACACAAATGGGATTGATGACAAGAAACCCTAGACAACCCCCCCCCCAACCGCCACCTTCTGTCATGTGAAGATGCACCAAGAAGGAATCTTCTGTGAAGTGGGCCTTCAGCAGGCAGCTAACTTGCTGGAGCCTTAGTCTTAAGACTTCTCAAGCCTCCAAGACTGTGAGAAATTTCTACTGTTTAGCGGCTGCTTAGGGTATGGTATCCACCATACTGACCCCAATGGATTAAGACAGAAATGGGACCATCTACTTGCCTCTCGGATTTCTTCAAACAGTCTGATGGCATACTCATACTGGGGAGGGTCAGCACCGAGATCTGCTTCCAAGACATCCCAGAAGGCCTGGTGAACCACACGCTTTACTTGGCCAGCCAAGCTACAAGAATGAAGCAGACTAGGTAAGTATTAAAAGACAAATGGTCCTTAAAAACCAGAACAAATCTCACCCTTAGTACCACTGTTTATCTTTTAGCATATTTCCCTTGTTCAACACATGGACATTGTATTCACATGGTAAACACTGTGGCTGCAGAGATGGCTTGATGGCTGAGGGTACTCGCTATACAACGTTGAAGACCAGAACATAAATCCCCGCATCCACATAACAAGCCAGGCATCCCACAAACGCCTGTAAACTCCAGCTCCCAGGGATCAGACACCCTCTTCTACATGCTCACACACAGACATACATGCACACTACTCATATACTCAAACACATACACATAACACACACACAAAACAACACCAAAAATAAGTATATAAAAATGAATTTTAGGCTGGGCGTGGTGGTGCATGCCTTTAATCCTAGCACTTGGGAGGCAGAGGCAGGCAGATCTTTGTGAGTTCAAGGCCAGCCTGGTCTACAGAGCAAGTTCCAGGATAGCTGGGGCTACAGGGAGGCCCTGTCTCGAAAAGACCAAAAACAAACAAAAAAAAAAGAATTTTAAAATAGAACACCAGTATGCACATTATAAACTTTTTAAATTTAGTTCTTTAGGCTATTTCCTCTAAACTCTTAAAATATTTCCTTAGCATAACTTTCAATTAACTTCATAAAATTCTGTTCTAATGGGGGCTGGAGAGATGGCTCAGCAGTTAAGAGCACCAACTGCTCTAGCAGAGGACCCAGGTTCGATCCCAGCAACCACATGGCAGCTAAGAACCGTCTTTAAGCTGGGCATGGTGGCACAAGCCTTTAATCCTTGCACTCGGGAGGCAGAAGCAGGTGGATCTCTGTGAGTTCAAGGCCAGCCTGGTCTACAGAGTGAGTTCCAGGCCAGCTGGGGCTATAGGGAAACCCTGTCTCAAAAAAAAAAAAAAAACCAAAAATCTCTTCTAAGGTATAAATCAAGATTTAGCCAGTTATTCCCATATGTATGTATGTATGTATGTATGTATGCATGTATGTATATATATGTGTATATATATATATATATATATATATATATCTTTAGATAATATTTTATTGGCAAGATGACAACACTGCTCTTTCTTCAACAGCTGAAGTTGTGAATCAAGGAACAGAACAGGCTGACCCCAAGGAGACATGCCTGTGCCTGCCAGCCTCTGCTTACTTTGAAGTCCTATTGCTGAAACGAGAGACTTTCCAGGAGATCACAATGGATGGGCTGCTTTGCTTTATTCCTTATGTCAGTGCTCTAAAATGGTGCCCATTCCCACAGAATTCTTAAGAGTTATTTGTGCCGGGCGTGATGGCGCACGCCTTTAATCCTAGCACTTGGGAGGCAGAGGCAGGCGGATCTTTGTGAGTTCAAGGCCAGCCTGGTCTACAGAGTGAGTTCCAGGACAGCTGGGGCTACAGGGAGACCCTGTCTCGAAAAGACAAAAAAAAAAAAGAGTTATTTGTGTGTGTGTGTGTGTTTACACATATTCAGTGCCATGGCATGCGTGTGGAAGTCAATTCTCTCCTTCCACCATGTAGGTCGCAGGGATCAAACTTGGCTTCTCAGGCTTGGCAGCAAGCTCCTTTATCAGCGAAGCCATCTCACAGTTCCCCAACTCTTACATTAGTCCACAACAAGCTTTTAGAAAGCCATGTATTTCCTGCACATTACTGAGGAGTCTGTCACTATCCAATACACATCTCACAATTTCTTCATCCCTGTCCTTTATTAAGTGTTCCGTGAATGCCTAGTAGGTGAGTTGACAATTTGACAGGTAAACTTATCTCCTAATATTTTCTTCTTAAAGTACAAATAGCTAAATATATAACAGTTCTATGAGAGATGAATCAGCTTTCTGAAGAGCATATGTTACAAATGTGCCTATAATTGCAAGTCTAGTTAGCAACTTTAAATATTAAAATTTCAGCTAGTGGCTGAGGAGAGTCATTCAACAGAAGTGCTCTTGCCAGTGTTTGAGACTCTCGTGGACTATTAGGACAGTGAGAAAGGCAAACACCATTGGGCTTCTAACTTTACAAGCCACACACACCTGGCTGGAATGGGCCAAAGAGAAATGAAATCAACAATCTTATAGCACCCTGAAGAATGTTAGAGCTTGCTTTTAAGTTTTCCTTTGGGCTGAAACATCCATTTTACCTTCTTAACTTTCTGGAGAAGTGTGATGAGTATGTCAAGGGGTTGCAATCAATTCATTTATAAGCATTTCTGCTAGGTACAGAAACCGAATTTTACCAGTTTTTTTCCCCAAAGAAAATATCTGATAAAATGTGTGTCAAGAATACTTTTAAAAGGGTCATTTCCTCTTTTTAGAAATGGGAAAAAATGCCCATTATAATGTAGGGCCACCTGAAAACCAACAATGTTACTTAACTTTTAAACAAAGGTAGCATGCCCTTGCTCCACACTTACCCTGGCTCACATTTTCTAGCCATGGCAGAAAATGAACAGAAAGGGGATTATTATTTCCCACAGCATCCAAGTTCTTAAGGGCAAGGCACTTCTGTATCAGTGAGGATGCATGGGAATTAAGTGGTGTAGTCTCCATCTTCTCCCTGGGTGATATGAGGCTAGAGTCTTGCAGAGTGGGGATTAAAGCCCAGGGTCTGTCTGATCCTAAAGTGCCATTATTCTGGTCTGTCCATGCAACCTTCAGATTTAAAGTACAAATTACCCTAAGAATTTCCTGCTATATGTCATAAGAAAATAATTTAAAAACTCTGACCACACCAGCATCTGGCCCAGACAGGCAAATGCTACTCTCAGTCTTAATCAGAGAAGCTTCTCTTTGTAATGAATGGCAGTAAATGCAGTGACCCCCGGCTGCTCCAGGTGTTGATAATAAGTGAGGGCTGAGTACTCAGCTTCACACAGATCATTTACACCACTCCCAAGGCCCAGGAGCATTATGGGAGAGGAAACGGGAGAGGAATCAGAAGGAGTCTACGAGCCAAGATATAGGAAGAAGGTCTGTGAAATGCTGTCTTCCGGGCATACCCAGAGACTGCAGTCATGATCTCCTAGTAGCTGATGTTGCCTCCACTGGGCTGGCAGAGGACTGGGCCTGGCAACAGTCAGTCATGGGTTAAGAAGGGGCTCTACTGAACCCTCCTGAACTGTGCCCTCCTGAACCACTGGCTATGGTTGATTCTGGAAGATGGGCAGCCATTGTCTTCAGTTGAGCACCTGCAGGTGAGTCCAACAGGCTCCGGTGGAGAGCTCCAAACCCAGGGTCACACGGATGGCCCTAGGCAAACTCAGGGGGTCACAAAACAGAAACACAGGCGCACAAGACAAGGACTTGGAGGGAAGAGTAGAGGTTGACAGAAGAGGGAGGGAGAGGAAAGTGGGAGGGGAGTTAGAGTAACCAGAATACATTACACGTGCATGAAACTATCAAAGGACACATTTAATAATCACAACATCCAGTATGTGCCAGGCCCTATTTTAAGCACTAAGAATCTCATAGTAAAAATAAATTCTTTGAACATTATGTAAGCAGGGATAGAAAGACAAAAATACATTAAAAATTAATAAGAGCTACAGGTATATGCTTAGCATGTGTGAGTCCCTGGGTATAATCCCTGGTTCCCCCCAAGAGAGAGAGAGACAACTGAGGGGGTGTGAGCAGGAAGGAGTAAGACTGCTGCTGTAGACAGTGAAGAAGAGGTGCTGACTGGACTGGGTCAGTAGACAAACCTAAGGCAGTGACTTTCTATTTATAATCCAACAGGGAGGGGAAAAAAGCCCCGTGAAGAACTGGGGGAAGAATAATCAAAAAGAAGAAGGAAGAGGGACAATGACCCTGCAGCAGGATCAACTTTAGAATTCTCCCAGAGCACAGAGGAAGGGGGACAGCAAGGACTCCAGACACTGTGGGGGACTGGGCCTTCTACGCTACAACAGAGTCTGGAACACAGAAAGCACTAAAAGTTTTAAGCCCTAAAATTATCTAATCTAATGTATTCTTTATATCAGATCTGCATCATGTGGGTACAGTGTAAACATGAAGATGCTAAGAAGGGAGACAGGGAACCACTCAGGACTGAAAACCGATACATCACATTTAACCACAATCTTCTCTTGAGACAGTACTTTGCTGTTGAGCCCAGGTTGGCACTGAACTCACATTGATCCTTCTACCTCGGCCTCCCAAGTGCAGGGATTATAAGTGTGCTTAGCCAGTAAACTTTAAAAATACTGATGACTGCTAGGAGCAACATTCACAAGTGGACTATGATCCATATTTTCAAGAAAGAAAAGCATTATATTTATTGATATGCCTCTGTAAAACAAAGTTCTACATGGGATCAAATGTAACTCACCTTAACTGATACAGAGAAAACCTGAAGACCAACAATGGCACTCTGAAGATAATGATGGAACTCTCTAAAGATAATTTATAGGAACAGGTTTGAATATTTTTTGTCCCAGAGGAATACTGTCAGCCACAGATGCCAAAGGCTGAGATACCCAAGGTGAACATGGTTTTTACTAGCAGTCCCTGGGGTTAGACGAACCAGGAAGCACCCCTAAAGGCTAATTACTACTTCCGGATGTTCTGGATTGTCTAGGCGGAGTTTGGCAGATTAGGTACATTTTATATACCCTTCACAAAATAATAGCAGTTTTTAATACTCAATCTGCCACTCTCTCTGGATGTGTACTGTGTATCATGCACCATGCTAGGCCACCTGAGAAGACCAGAGTGGTATAGGCAGAGTTCTGCTATTTATGGATGGTAGACATGGTCCATAAAATTATAACAATTTTCAATAAAAACAGGGTGATGGAGGCTCTAGCAAACACTTAATGGCAGTCTAAGAAGTTCAGAAGCATGAGGACAATTGTTCCTCTTTCTTTAGGAAGTGGTACATAAGCAGAGTTTCAAGGACTATGGATAAATGGACATAGAGGATTTTTTTATTTAACAAGTGTAAGACCTTGGTAGAGAGAAAAAAATACATTTATCACCTGTGGATCTTATACAAGAACGTCCCAGAATCAGTCACACACACACACTTCAGGCTACCTGTTCTCTGGGAGGGCATCTTGTTTCAACTGGAAGTTCTCATTTACAGCTATCTCATGAGCAAGAGTCAAGTTTGATAAGTTCCTTGCTGTGGCCATCACCTCATCAAACGTTACAACCCTGGGAGGGCTTGTTGCTGAAAGAAAAACAAAAGTCAGGCAATGCTGTAGAACAGAAGCTGTCATCCAGTGGAGTCTCCTACTATATAAATGTGACTTGATCTAATGTAAATTTCAGGGTTTCTCAAATAAAGAGAACATACACTAAGATAGGTGGACTTAATACAGATTTCAAAAATTTTAGGTTGTTACCATATTTGATAAAAACTTTTCAAATATTCCCAAGACAAACTTATTAAGATTCTAACAATTAAATCACTTAATGCTTATTAATACATTTATGTGTGTGCATTATAAAGAAGATTGATAATACTTTTTTGGGGGGTCTTTTTGAGACAGGGTCTCCCTGTAGCCCCAGCTGCCCTGGAACTCACTCTGTAGACCAGGCTGGCCTTGAACTCACAAGTGCTAGGATTAAAGGCATGCGCTACAACACCCTGCGGTAATACATTTTTTTTTCCTTTTTTGAGACAGGGTCTCCCTGCAGCCCCAGCTGTCCTAGAATACTTTTTTAAGCTGCAATTCCTACAATTCCTAAATGTGTAGCATGAAGTGCAATTCTGAGCTCTGCCTGTTGGGAGTGACCATCTGAATTCACTATCTCTTTACAGACTTGCTCTGAGGTGATTGATTACAGTCATTGAAGTAACGAGCATAGAAGAACTGAATAAATAAAGTAAAATAAAGCACATTTGAGAAGCTGGATAATCTTGTCAGGTGGAATTTGAGTTATTCTTAGATACTATAGTAAGAAATTGTACTAGGGGCTAGAGAGATGGCTCAGCGGTTAAGAGTGCTGACTGCTCTTGCAGAGGACCTGGGTTCAATTCCCAGCACCCACAGGGCGGCTAAGAACATCTTTAACTCCAGTTCCAGGGGAATCCTATTCCCTCTTCTGACCTTCATGGCATTGCACGACATGGGTGCACCAACCTACATACAGACAAGACAGTACACTTATACACATAAAAATAATAAATTTAATAAAAAAAAGAACTTGTACTAAAAAATCAGGTTTACAAAACTGAAAATCTGTTTCAGTTAACTAAAATCATTTCAAACATGCTGACAAGCAATACTTTCCTTTTTTATTAATTTTATTTCTGTATGTGTATGAATGTACTGTCTGCATGCAAGTTTGTGCATCTGTGTCGTGCAATGCCGCAGAGGTCAGAAGAGGATGTCGGATTCCCCTGGAACTGGAGTTCTCCTGGAATTGGAGTTTTAGACGGTTCTCGGCCGCCATGTGGGTGCTGGGAATCGAACCTGGGTCCTCTGTAAGAGCAGTCGGCGCTCTTAACCACTAGGCCATCTCTCCAGCCCCAACTTTCCTTTTTTTAAGAGGGAGGGGAGAAAAGGCTGAGGGAAAGAGGAGGAGAAGAATGATGATGTGGAGAATTAGCAAACCTTTCTTCAGGATGTGTAGGTACCTGAAGTCAGATGCTTGGACTCTACACCCTGTTAAAAGTGAGATAAGGCAGCCAGGAGTGGTGGCGCATGCCTTTAGTCCCAGCACTCAGGGAGGCAGGATTTTTGTGAGTTCAAGGCCAGCCTGGTCTACATAGCGAGTTCCAGGACAGCTGGGGCTACAGGGAGACCCTGTCTCAAAAAGACGAAGAAAAAAAAAAAAAAAGAGATAAGGTGTGGAATGGGGTGGCTGCTGTTAATTCTTTGCCAACTCTACCTCAAGAGTCTCCTTAAAAACATCTATACCATTTGGTCCAATAATCTGACAATATGCTTGAAATTCCAGAAGGGCTTCATGCACCAAGATATTCACAAAACACCATTTATGAGAACAAAACCAAAAAAGAAACCACTGCCCAGTGACAAACCAAGGGGCAAGTACAAGGATGGTCTGTTCACATCATGGAGTAGTACAGTCATGAGAACAATATTTAGAAGATACCCTATCAGGAGTACATGCTTTAGATATGATGCCAAGGTAAAGCATCTACAGGTATCAATCTGAAGTTCTAAGCGCTGCCATCTAGCTGTTACATCTGGGTGACACTACAAGCAATATTTTCTTTTTCTCTACTATGGACTTTCCAAATTTTAAAGAACAAAAAAATTTTAAATAAATACATATAACCCAATTTTTTTGAAGTGGGCATTTGGTCTCATTCAACATCAGTTGCTTTTCCTACCTTAACTTTGCTATATTAAGGTATTGTGTACTTCCTAGGAAAAAAAATGCTTACTTAAAACTTAAATTAAAAAAAGGCAAAGCCAGGTATGGTGGTTCATACCTGTAACCCCAGCATTCAGGAGCTGAGGAGGATTGCCACAAATTCGGAACCAGCCTGGGTTACAGACTGTAATCTTCTGAGGGGAGGAGAAGAGAGCAAAACCACCTGCTTGACACATTTCCAGTGTCCACAGACAAGAAGAAAAAAGCTGCCTCCCCCTGCAGCAGCCACTCTGCCAACCCTCCCACAACCCAATTGTAGTAATTCTCCTGGTAGGTTGAATGGGGGGGGGGGGGGGTTGCACAACAGCATTTGAAATCAGCAAGAAACCCTTTGGATTATTTCACTTCTGCATGCCTCTCCATGAAAGCAAATTTTCTTCAGTGTAAATCAGAAAAATAAAAATTAAAAACTAAAAAAAAAAAACTAATTTGACTTTATCCTAATTTGTGCAGGGTAATCAATCACAAGGAAAAATGTCTTCCCACCACCTGGGAGACAAGACAGAAAAGGCTGGGGTCAGACCCATGGTCAACTGAAACAAATCAGAGACAGATCAAAATGACAATCAGCGAGTTACAAACCGTAGTGGCTACTTGTTTCTGGGAACACAAAGCCCGCTCCAGGGTCTCTGCCCTGCCGTTCCGGTGCATCTGAAAAGGAGAGCAAGTCTGTGCTTTGCTCTCAGCAGTTCTGAGTTTTCAAATGCACTGCACCTTGGTACCAGGACCCCTGCCACCCCCGACCTGCTCCCCAGTAGCTCACAGGCAGGAGAGCTGGATTTGCTGGAGGAGTCGCTGGTGAAGCTCTGCCTGGAGCACTCATAGTCGCTCATCGAAGCCATGCTTTCAGAAAACCTCAAAGACTCGGAATCACTCTGCTGCTCCTCGCTCATGCACTGCTTCTCACCATTAAAAGGCATAGTGTGTCACTTGGGTAAGGATTCAGAGAGAGGGCACCTGCACAGACAGACAGACTCTGCATCAACATTTTAGATACTTCCATCAGCTTCCCACATGCTTCCTCCAGTGTAGGCAACAGTGCCTGTGGGTGTAACAGATTACCTGGTCCCTGTTGTGTCCCCCCCCACACACACACCCTGGTCAAGAATGCCTTCTACAAAAGGGGCTTCACAGTCATATCCAGTGCAAACGTGGAGCAGATCTAAGAAAGCCTCTAAACACCCACACAGAGCGCAGATGCTCTGCTCCTTGGTTGGCTGCTGATACAAGGTAAGTGTGGCTCCTGGCTCAGACTATGTGTTCTGTCTGTCCCGAGGAGGTCACTTAATTCCATCAGGGACTGACTTCACAGGGTTGCATGAAGACTGCAGAGGAAAATTTCATCAGAAGGCTTGGCACAGCACTCAAATGTTAGTTGCTATTGTTGTTCTTACTGCTTTGTTTTAAATAAAATGGGTTTGGCAGGCGAGATGACTCAGTGGGTAAAGGCTCTTGCTGCCAAGCCGGAGGAGCTGATTAAGTCCTCAGAACCCACATGGTGGAAGGGGAGAACTTGTTTTCCACAAGTTGTCCTCTGACCTCCACATGCACAAGGGGAGCTCACACACACACATTCTTATACACAAGATAAATGTAAAGAACTTCAAAGTCCTCTGACTTGCCAGCACACACCCACACAAACACTGATACAAGATAAATAACATAAATGTAAAAAAAGGGTTTTAATAAATGAAACATGTTCAAACTTGGCCTCCTGCTGCCTCTGTGAGCCTCTGAGGGGAAGAAGAAACTAGTGAGATTCTTGCTTCAAAATCTGCTTCCTCCCCTTCATTTTTATATGAACTGGCACAATGTGAAGACGGAGACCTGCTATTCGGCTTGTGCTTAACCATTTTCCAAGCACCTATCACGGCCCAGTGAGTATACATATTTTTATTTTTATGTGTATTAATGTTTTGCTTGCAATGTATTTAAGTGCATTCATGTCATGCATTGCCTGCTGAGTGAAGGTGTCAGATCCCCTGGAACTGGAGTTACAGATGGTTGTTAGCCACCATGTGGGTGCTGGGAACTGAACCTGGGTCCTTTGCAAGAACAGCCAGTCTCTTAACCACTGAGCCATCTCTCCAGCCCTCCACTGTCTCCCTTTAATCCTGAAACAGCCCAAGCAATGAAGGATGCAGCATGGAGAAAATGAAACCATTAACAATGTGCACTATGACTGGAAATGCCTTCCTGGTTTCTCCAATGAGTCTGTTAATATTAATCAGTTACCTATTGCACAAGGAAAAGTGACTGAACAAAACAGACAAGGCCTTATTCTCACCATTCCCAAGTCCAGTTACCTAAAACTATGTATGCCAGCTGCTAGAAGATGAAAATGGAAACGAAGCATTGCAGACAACCACAAGGAAAAAAAAAAGGAGAATGAGAACTACGGACGGGGTGGTGGAGACCCAGACATTTTCACACAAACGGCTATTTTTTTTTTTGGTCTTTTCGAGACAGGGTCTCCCTGTAGTCCCAGCTGTCCTGGAACTCACTCTGTAGACCAGGCTGGCCTTGAACTCACAAAGATCCGCCTGCCTATGCCTCCCGAGTGCTAGGATTAAAGGCGTGTGCCACCACGCCTGGCACAAATAGCAATTTTCATCTTGAGTGGCAAAAGGTACAAGCACGAGGGGCCCAAGGGCGTTTCCACCTTGCTTTACCTAACAACCCTCTTCAGGACTGACACAGCATGCACCTTTGCCCAGCCCAAAACTTTTACAAGCAGAAACATGCTAACTGCCTCTTCAGACTGAAGACAAGGAGTGGAGGAGGCTGCCATGTGGAGGTATTTGCTCTTAGAACCCCAAAACCAACCACCATAAACAGAGGCTATAAAACAACCTCAAACACCTTTCTCTTTGGCAGGAAGACAGCTTCCTCTGTCCTATGAAAACAACCTTCTACCTGAGCTTTTACTCTAATCTGCTGGAGGAAAGCAAGAGGTGACAGGAGAGGACAAGAGGTGACAGGGGAGGACAGCCTCTGTAAGCCACAAGAGGTGACAGGAGAGGACAGCCTCTGTAAGCCACAAGAGGTGACAGGAGAGGACAGCCTCTGTAAGCCACAAGAGGTGACAGGAGAGGACAGCCTCTGTAAGCCACAAGAGGTGACAGGAGAGGACAGCCTCTGTAAGCCACAAGAGGTGACAGGAGAGGACAGCCTCTGTAAGCCACAAGAGGTGACAGGAGAGGACAAGAGGTGACAGGAGAGGAGAGCCTCTGTAAGCCACAAGAGGTGACAGGAGAGGACAGCCTCTGTAAGCCACAGAGGTGACAGGAGAGGACAAGCCTCTGTAAGCCACAGAGGTGACAGGAGAGGACAAGAGGTGACAGGGGAGGACAGCCTCTGTAAGCCACAAGAGGTGACAGGAGAGGACAGCCTCTGTAAGCCACAGAGGTGACAGGAGAGGACAAGAGGTGACAGGAGAGGACAGCCTCTGTAAGCCACAGAGGTGACAGGAGAGGACAAGAGGTGACAGGAGAGGACAAGAGGTGACAGGAGAGGAGAGCCTCTGTAAGCCACAAGAGGTGATGGGAGAGGACAGCCTCTGTAAGCCACAAGAGGTGACAGGAGAGGACAGCCTCTGTAAGCCACAAGAGGTGACAGGAGAGGACAGCCTCTGTAAGCCACAAGAGGTGACGGGAGAGGACAGCCTCTGTAAGCCACAAGAGGTGACGGGAGAGGACAGCCTCTGTAAGCCACAAGAGGTGACGGGAGAGGACAGCCTCTGTAAGCCACAAGAGGTGACGGGAGAGGACAGCCTCTGTAAGCCACAAGAGGTGACGGGAGAGGACAGCCTCTGTAAGCCACAAGAGGTGACGGGAGAGGACAGCCTCTGTAAGCCACAAGAGGTGACGGGAGAGGACAGCCTCTGTAAGCCACAAGAGGTGACGGGAGAGGACAGCCTCTGTAAGCCACAAGAGGTGACGGGAGAGGACAGCCTCTGTAAGCCACAAGAGGTGACGGGAGAGGACAGCCTCTGTAAGCCACAAGAGGTGACGGGAGAGGACAGCCTCTGTAAGCCACAAGAGGTGACGGGAGAGGACAGCCTCTGTAAGCCACAGAACTTTTTGAGACAGTGTCTCCCTGTAGCTCCAGCTGGCCTGGTATTCACTTTGGAGACCAGGCTGTCTGGCCTTTGACTCACAGAGATCTGCCTGCCTCTGCCTCCTGAGTGCTGTTACTAAAGGCCTGCACCACCATGCCTGGCTCACACCCAGCTTTTTATGTGGGTTTTAGGGATTAATACTCAGGTCCTCATGAACATCAAGTACTCATACTTGCTGAGCCATCTCCTAGCTCAGTGCAAGGCCCCCGGAGGAGATGCAGATGTGCTGCACCCCTACTAAGAGGAGCGTCTGTGTGCCTTGGCCGGAGGGTGCAGGGAGCATTTTCAGGGAGCTCCAGCAATGGGAGGGGACGGCAGAGACGGCAAGCGGGGGGGGGGCCAGGAGCGGGGATTCTGCTTGGGTTCTGGTTTCAGCAGCAGCAGGTGGCTTACAGAGGCTGTCCTCCCCTGTCACCTCTGTGGCTTACAGAGGCTGTCCTCTCCCGTCACCTCTTGTGGCTTACAGAGGCTGTCCTCTCCCGTCACCTCTTGTGGCTTACAGAGGCTCTCCTCTCCCAGTCACCTCTTGTGGCTTACAGAGGCTGTCCTCTCCCGATCACCTCTTGTGGCTTACAGAGGCTGTCCTCTCCCGTCACCTCTTGTGGCTTACAGAGGCTTCCTCTCCTCGTCACCTCTTGTGGCTTACAGAGGCTCTCCTCTCCTGTCACCTCTTGTGGCTTACAGAGGCTCTCCTCTCCTGTCACCTCTTGTGGCTTACAGAGGCTGTCCTCTCCCATCACCTCTTGTGGCTTACAGAGGCTCTCCTCTCCTGTCACCTTGCTTACGAGTCTCCTCTCCTGTCACCTCTTGTCCTCTCCTGTCACCTCTGTGGCTTACAGAGGCTTGTCCTCTCCTGTCACCTCTTGTCCTCTCCTGTCACCTCTGTGGCTTACAGAGGCTTGTCCTCTCCTGTCACCTCTTGTGGCTTACAGAGGCTGTCCTCTCCCTGTCACCTCTTGTCCTCTCCTGTCACCTCTGTGGCTTACAGAGGCTTGTCCTCTCCTGTCACCTCTGTGGCTTACAGAGGCTTGTCCTCTCCTGTCACCTCTTGTGGCTTACAGAGGCTCTCCTCTCCTGTCACCTCTTGTCCTCTCCTGTCACCTCTGTGGCTTACAGAGGCTGTCCTCTCCTGTCACCTCTTGTGGCTTACTGTAGCTCTCCTCTCCTGTCACCTCTTGTGGCTTACAGAGGCTCTCCTCTCCTGTCACCTCTTGTGGCTTACAGAGGCTGTCCTCCCCTGTCACCTCTTGTCCTCTCCTGTCACCTCTTGCTTTCCTCCAGCAGATTAGAGTAAAAGCTCAGGTAGAAGGTTGTTTTCATAGGACAGAGGAAGCTGTCTTCCTGCCAAAGAGAAAGGTGTTTGAGGTTGTTTTATAGCCTCTGTTTATGGTGGTTGGTTTTGGGGTTCTAAGAGCAAATACCTCCACATGGCAGCCTCCTCCACTCCTTGTCTTCAGTCTGAAGAGGCAGTTAGCATGTTTCTGCTTGTTGAAAAGTTTTGGGACTGGGAAATGGTGCGTGCTGAGTACGTCCTGAGGTGTTGTTGTTCAGTTATTATTTCAGGCATATTGGTGGAAACGCACCTTGGGCCCCCCCTCGCTGCGCCTTGTACCTTTTGCCCACCCCCAAGCACTGAAACATGCCTATTGTGCACCGCCGTCCTTTGCCAGCCCCCGCGACACATAGCCTAGGGACGGGCATCCAGCGGTTTTTTTTCTTTCTATCTTTTTTTTAGCACTTTCGAGCATAGGGCATTTCTGTGAGTTCAAGGGCCCAGCCTGCGTCTACCAGAGTGGTTCCGGAAGGCTGGGCTTTACAGTGAGGACCCTTCTCAAAACCAAAAAAAAAAAATAGCGTTTGTGAAAATGTCTGGGTTTTTCTCACCACCCCGTCCGTAGTTTCTCATTCTCCTTTTCTTTTTCCTGTGGTTTCTGCAATGCTTCGTTTCCCATTTTCATCTTCTAGCAGCTGGCATACATAGTTTTAGGGTAACTGGATTGGGAATGGTGAGAATAAGGCCTTGTCCTGTTTTGTTCAGTCACTTTTCCTTGTGCAATAGTGTAACTGATTAATATAAAAAAAAAATAACAGACTAACAGACTTGGAGAACCAGGAAGGCATTTCCAGTCATAGTGCACATTGTTAATGGTTTCATTTTCTCCATGCTGCATCCTTCATTGCCTTGGGCTGTTTCAGGATTAAAGGGCAGAGGGGTGCTGGAGAGATGGATCCAGTGGTTAAGAGGACTGGCTGTTCTTGCAAAGGACCCACGGTTCAGTTCCAGCACCCAACGGTGGCTAACAACATCGAATCAGCTTCCAGGGGATCTGACACCTTCACTCAGCAGGCAATGCATGACATGAATGCACTTACATAAACATGCAGAGCAAAACACATCAATACAATAAAAAATTAAAAAATATGTATATCACTGGGCCGTGATAGGTGCTTGGAAAATGGTTAAGCACAAGCCGAATAGCAGGTCTCCGTCTTCACATTGTGCCAGTTCATATAAAAATGAAGGGGAGGAAGCAGATAAATTTGGAAGCAGATACGAACCCTCACTGTTTCTTCTCCCACCTCAGGGCTCACAGAGGCAGCAGGGCAGGCCAAGTTTTGAACATGTTTCATTTTTACAACCCTTTTTTTACATTTTGTTATTTAATCTGTATCAGGTTTGTGTGGGTGTGTGCTGGCAAGTCAGAGGACTTTGAAGTTCTTTTCACATTTTCTTGTGTATAAGAAGTGTGTGTGTGTGTGCGCTCCCCTTGTGCATGTGGAGGTCAGAGGACAACTTTGAACAAACAAGTCTCCCTTCCACCATGAGGGTTTAGGACTTAATCTCTCCTCGGGCTTGCAGCAAAGAGCCTTTACCCACTGAGTCATCTCGCCTGTCCAAACCCATTTTATTTAAAACCAAAGCAGTAAGAACAACAATAGCAACTAACATTTGAGTGCTGTGCCAAGCCTTCTGATGAAATTTTCCTCTGCAGTCTTCATGCAACCCTGTGAAGTCAGTCCCTGATGGAATTAAGTGACCTCCTCGGGACAGACAGAACACATAGTCTGAGCCAGGAGCCACACTTACCTTGTATCAGCAGCCAACCAAGGAGCAGAGCATCTGCGCTCTGTGTGGGTGTTTAGAGGCTTTCTTAGATCTGCTCCACGTTTGCACTGGATATGACTGTGAAGCCCCTTTTGTAGAAGGCATTCTTGACCAGGGTGTGTGTGTGGGGGGGACCAGCAAAAGGGAACAGGTAATTGTTACACCCAAAGGCACTGTTTGGCCTACACTGAGGAAGATGTTGAAAAACAAAGCTGATGGAAGTATCTAAAATGTTGATGCAGAGTCTGTCTGTCTGTGCAGGTGCCCTCTCTCTGAATCCTTACCCAAGTGACACACTATGCCTTTTAATGGTGAGAAGCAGTGCATGAGCGAGGAGCAGCAGAGTGATTCCGAGTCTTTGAGGTTTCTGAAAGCATGGCTTCGATGAGCGACTATGAGTGCTCCAGGCAGAGCTTCACCAGCGACTCCTCCAGCAAATCCAGCTCTCCTGCCTGTGAGCTACTGGGGAGCAGGTCGGGGGTGGCAGGGGTCCTGGTACCAAGGTGCAGTGCATTTGAAAACTCAGAACTGCTGAGAGCAAAGCACAGACTTGCTCTCCTTTTCAGATGCACCGGAACGGCAGGGCAGAGACCCTGGAGCGGGCTTTGTGTTCCCAGAAACAAGTAGCCACTACGGTTTGTAACTCGCTGATTGTCATTTTGATCTGTCTCTGATTTGTTTCAGTTGACCATGGGTCTGACCCCAGCCTTTTCTGTCTTGTCTCCCAGGTGGTGGGAAGACATTTTTCCTTGTGATTGATTACCCTGCACAAATTAGGATAAAGTCAATTAGTTTTCTTTTTTAGTTTTTAAATTTTTGTTTTGTTTTGGTATTTCAGAAATAACCTTTTTTTCAGTCCAGCCTAAGTTCACACATTAGGTTTTTAATGTCAAGCTTTGTGAACCCCCCCCCCCCCCCCAATCAACCTACCAGGCGAATTACTACAATTGGGTTGTGGGAGGGTTGGCAGAGTGGCTGCTGCAGGGGGAGGCAGCTTTTTTCTTCTTGTCTGTGGACACTGGAAATGTGTCAAGCAGGTGGTTTTGCTCTCTTCTCCTCCCCTCAGAAGATTACAGTCTGTAACCCAGGCTGGTTCCGAATTTGTGGCAATCCTCCTCAGCTCCTGAATTGCTGGGGTTACAGGTCTGCCACCATACTGGCTTTGGACCTTTTTTATTAATTTTTACGTAAGCATTTTTTTTCCTAGGAAGTACACAATACCTTAATATAGCAAAGTTAAGGTAGGAAAAGCAACTGATGTTGAATGAGACCAACTGATCCCTGTCAAAGAAGCTACAGTCCTGTCGGTGTCTAGTGTACGACCATTGAAATTCGCTTTTCTTGTATCTCTTTCTAAATCTTGGAAAGACTTGCATCAGTAGACGTAAGAGGGAACATATTGCTTGTAGTCACCTCTGATGTAGCTCAATGTGAGAGCGCTTGAACTTAGTGATGAGCCTCGTAGTCATGCTCGAACACGATGAGCATGCATATGCCTATACGACAATCGTACTCCAGCGATGTAGGCTATCTTGTACATTACAATTGTCTATCATCCGACTGAGTAAGCGCGTTCGATGTGTCCCCTCGATTTCCGTCATTGTAACTTCGCCCCCTCTGCGTTGTCATGGGCCGTGGTTTCCTGTTTGTGGCATTGTCATCATACTTTGTCTTAGTTTTAGCGAATAGTCTATGGGGCATGCATTGTATGCCTACCGTTCGGAGCTTGACGAGTATCTTGTATCTGATTATTCGGATCACCCAATACTGGTAGAGTTATGGTTGTTGTGAATGCAGTATCTATTGTATGGTTTAGCATGCGGCACCTGAGGTTCAATTATCAGCCAGCCACCAACATTCCAGAGCCGCGTTACTAAGTACTTGCTTGTATTGCTTTTTTCCCTCCCGTGTCTTTTTGCAGGAGCCTCCATAGACTGCGGCCTCTCTCTGTCAGCTCCACATAGGCATGGTTTGCGGAGACCGGGCGCAGGGCCGCAGACCACCCATAGAGCCGGGCGTCTTTGCCGCCATACTGCATCCAACCCATAAACCCCTAACACGCCTCGCCCTACTTTCCCTGCCCAAACATGCGCCCGCGGGATCGCTTCGCTCAAGCGCATTTCGCCTTTTTCCGCCCACCGACCCACCTCTTACCCTCGTCTTTCGCGCTGCTCCGTCACCTTGACTTGCCCACGTTCGAACCCCACGGTGTGGTAGCATGCGCCAAGCTCCCATGTCTGCCCCTTCTACGGTTACTACCCCCACTCTTTCGGTACTTATGCCGTATTTACAGGTTTTGTGTATCATTTTCCCTTCATCATCAGTCTATACTTTCGTCCTCGTCTTGTCACGGCTCGTGCGCGCGGCGTCCCTCGCCTAGTAGAAAAATGTGGAGGTGCGGGCGCGAGATGACCTGGCGTAGTGCGGTCGCGGACGAGCGCGATGTTCTTACAGAGGACCGCATGTGTTGATGTCAAGCCCCACGCCGTCGGCAGCGGCCGAGGACCCGTCGAAAGACTCGCATTACTTCCATGGATTGGAAGCGTCGCGTTGTCGACGGTTCTCCGAGCCCTTGCCAGGATGGAATTGCTGTGACTGGGCATATCGCCCTTGGGTCACCTACTTCCGTGTGGAGGAGCAGCTCTCGGTTCTGTTCATTCCCCCTCTTGGCCCCCACTTTTCCCGCCCGCTACCACGCCCCCACCTGTGCCTTATTTAAACATATCTTCGTGCATTTGGCCAGGATCCTCCCCAGGATTTCCATTCATACACAGAAGAAATAAACTTCCATTCCCACATTTAATTTAACCAAGCGATTTAAGGTATGCGTCGTCCAGCATGTTTTGAAAGTTGATTTTAGTTAACTGAAAAGAGTGTCAGTTGGTGGAAACCGGAGGGTTGAGTTACAAGTTCTTTTGGTTCTTAAATGATTAGGTTTATGTGGTATGTTATAAGTGTACTGTCTGTATGTAGTAGGTTGGTGCACCCATTCGTGCAATGCCAATGTAAATTGAGGTCAGAAGAGGGAATAGATTCCCTGGAACTGGAGTTGTTGAAAGATGTTCTTAGCCGCCTGTGGGTGCTGGGAATTGACCCCAGGTCCTCTGCACGAGCAGTCAGCACTCTTAACCGCTGAGCCATCTCTCTAGCCCCTAGTACAATTTCTTACTATAGTATCTAAGAATAACTCAAATTCCACCTGACAAGATTATCCAGCTTCTCAATGTGCTTTATTTGCTTTATTTATTCAGTTCTTCTATGCTCGTTACTTCAATGACTGTAATCAATCACCTCAGAGCAAGTCTGTAAAGAGATAGTGAATTCAGATGGTCACTCCCAACAGGCAGAGCTCAGAATTGCACTTCATGCTACACATTTAGGAATTGTAGGAATTGCAGCTTAAAAAAGTATTCTAGGGACAGCTGGGGGCTGCAGGGAGACCCTTGTCTCAAAAAAGAAAAAAATGTATTACGCAGTGTGTTGTTTAGCGCCTGCCTTTCTAATCCATAGACCTTTGAGTTTAAGGCCAGCTTGGTTCTACAGAGTGAGTTCCAGTGCAGCTGGGGCTAAAGGGCGCCCTGTCTCAAAAAGGGACCCCCCCCAAAAAATATTATCAAATCTTTTTATAATGCACACACATAAATGTATTAATAAGCATTAAGTGATTTAATTGTTAGAATCTTAATAAGTTTGTCTTGGGAATATTTGAAAAGTTTTTATCAAATATGGTAACAACCTAAAATTTTTGAAATCTGTATTAAGTCCACCTATCTTAGTGTATGTTCTCTTTATTTGAGAAACCCTGAAATTTACATTAGATCAAGTCACATTTATATAGTAGGAGACTCCACTGGATGAATTCTGTTCCTACAGCATTGCCCTGACTTTTGTTTTTTTCAGCAACAATCCCTTCCCCGGGTTTCTTGTAACGTTTGATGAGGTGATGGCCACAGCAAGGAACTTATCAAACTTGACTCTTGCTCATGAGATAGCTGTAAATGAGAACTTCCAGTTGAAACAAGATGCCCTCCCAGAGAACAGGTAGCCTGAAGTGTGTGTGTGTGACTGATTCTGGGACGTTCTTGTATAAGATCCACAGGTGATAAATGTATTTTTTTCTCTCTACCAAGGTCTTACACTTGTTAAATAAAAAAATCCTCTATGTCCATTTATCCATAGTCCTTGAAACTCTGCTTATGTACCACTTCCTAAAGAAAGAGGAACAATTGTCCTCATGCTTCTGAACTTCTTAGACTGCCATTAAGTGTTTGCTAGAGCCTCCATCACCCTGTTTTTATTGAAAATTGTTATAATTTTATGGACCATGTCTACCATCCATAAATAGCAGAACTCTGCCTATACCACTCTGGTCTTCTCAGGTGGCCTAGCATGGTGCATGATACACAGTACACATCCAGAGAGAGTGGCAGATTGAGTATTAAAAACTGCTATTATTTTGTGAAGGGTATATAAAATGTACCTAATCTGCCAAACTCCGCCTAGACAATCCAGAACATCCGGAAGTAGTAATTAGCCTTTAGGGGTGCTTCCTGGTTCGTCTAACCCCAGGGACTGCTAGTAAAAACCATGTTCACCTTGGGTATCTCAGCCTTTGGCATCTGTGGCTGACAGTATTCCTCTGGGACAAAAAAAATATTTAGAACTGTTCCTATAAAATTCAACGCTTAGAGAGTTCCATCCATTATTTTCAGAGTGCTTGTTGGTCTTCGGTTTTCTCTGTATCAGTAAGGTGAGTTACATTTGAATCCCATGTGAGAACTTTGTTTACCAGCGGCATATATAATAAATATAATGCTTTTCTTTCTTGAAAATACTGGCTCATATCCACTGTGAATCGTTTGTCTAGCAGGTCATCTAGTATTTTTCAAGTTTACTGGCTAACACACTTATTTACTCCCTTGCATTGGGCGGCCCGAGGTAGAGGGTTAGAAGGAACTTGAGTTCAGTGCCAACCTGGGCTCAACAGCAAAGTACTGTCTCAAGAGAAGATTGTGGTTAAATGTGATGTATCGGTTTTCAGTCCTGAGTGGTTCCCTGTCTCCCTTCTTAGCATCTTCATGTTTACACTGTACCCACATGATGCAGATCTGATATAAAGAATACATTAGATTAGATAATTTTAGGGCTTAAAACTTTTAGTGCTTTCTGTGTTCCAGACTCTGTTGTAGCGTAGAAGGCCCAGTCCCCCACAGTGTCTGGAGTCCTTGCTGTCCCCCTTCCTCTGTGCTCTGGGAGAATTCTAAAGTTGATCCTGCTGCAGGGTCATTGTCCCTCTTCCTTCTTCTTTTTGATTATTCTTCCCCCAGTTCTTCACGGGGCTTTTTTCCCCTCCCTGTTGGATTATAAATAGAAAGTCACTGCCTTAGGTTTGTCTACTGACCCAGTCCAGTCAGCACCTCTTCTTCACTGTCTACAGCAGCAGTCTTACTCCTTCCTGCTCACACCCCCTCAGTTGTCTCTCTCTCTCTTGGGGGGAACCAGGGATTATACCCAGGGACTCACACATGCTAAGATATACCTTGTCGCTCTGCGTAAGTTTAATGTATTTTTGTCTTTCTATCCCTGCTTACATAATGTTCAAAGAATTTATTTTTACTATGAGATTCTTAGTGCTTAAAAATAGGGCCTGGCACAATACTGGATGTTTGTTTAGATTATTAAATGTGTCCTTTGATAGTTTCATGCACGTGTAATGTATTCTGGTTACTCTAACTCCCCTCCCACTTTCCTCTCCCTCCCTCTTCTGTCAACCTCTACTCTTCCCTCCAAGTCCTTGTCTTGTGCGCCTGTGTTTCTGTTTTGTGACCCCCTGAGTTTGGCTAGGGGCCATCCTGTGACCCTGGGTTTGGAGCTCTCCACCGGAGCCTGTTGGACTCACCTGCAGGTGCTCAACTGAAGACAATGGCTGCCCATCTTCCAGAATCAACCATAGCCAGTGGTTCAGGAGGGCACAGTTCAGGAGGGTTCAGTAGAGCCCCTTCTTAACCCATGACTGACTGTTGCCAGGCCCAGTCCTCTGCCAGCCCAGTGGAGGCAACATCAGCTACTAGGAGATCATGACTGCAGTCTCTGGGTATGCCCGGAAGACAGCATTTCACAGGACTCTTCCTATATCTTGGCTAGACTCCTTCTGATTCCTTCCCTTTCCCTCTCCCTAATGATCATGGGCTTGGGAGTGGTGTAAATGATCTGTGTGAAGCTGAGTACTCAGCCCTCACTTATTATCAACACCTGGAGCAGCCGGGGGTCACTGCATTTACTGCCATTCATTACAAAGAGAAGCTTCTCTGATTAAGACTGAGAGTAGGAATTTGCATGTCTGGGCTCAGATGCTGGTTGTGTCAGAGAGAGTTTTGTTTTAAAATTATTTTCTTATGCATAAGCAGGGAAATTACTCTAGGGTATTTGTACCTTTAAATTTCTGAGAAGGTTTTGCATGGACAGACCAGACTAATGGCCACCTTTAGGATCAGACAGGGCCCCTGGGCTTAAATCCCCATTCTGCATAGACTCTAGCCTCTATCACCCCAGGCGAGAAGATGGAGACTTCACCCACCAATTCCCTGCATCCGCCCACTGATACAGACGTGCCTTTGCCCTTAAGGGAACTTGGATGCTTGTGTGTGTGGGAAGGAAATAAATTACTTCCCCTTTCTGGTTCATTTGTTTGCCAGGGCGAGAGAAAAAATGGAGCCAGGGGGGAAGGGGGTGAGCAGGGCATCATGCTACCTTTGGGAAAAGTTAAGTAACAGGGGGTGGGGGGGCAGGTGGCTCCGTACAGGAGGAATGGGGCCATGTTTTCCCATGTCTAACAAGAGGAAACTGCCCTTTTCAAAGTTCTTCTTGAACACACATTTTTATCGCTATTTTCTTTGGGGAAAAAAAACTGGTCTAAAATTCGGTTTTGTACCTACAGAAACACTGCTTATAAATGACACTGTGATGCAACCCCTTTACATACTCATCCCACTTCTCCAGCAGTTAATAAGCAAAGGTAAACTGGATGTTCAGCCCAAAGGACAACTTAAAGCAAAGCTCTAAACTTCTTAGGGTGTATAAGATTGTTGATTCATTTCTTTTGGCCCATTCCAGCCCAGGTGTGTGTGGCTTGTAAAGTTAGAAGCCCAATGGTGTTTGCCTTTCTCACTGTCCTAATAGTCCACGAGAGTCTCAAACACTGGCAAGAGCACTTCTGTTGAATGACTCTCCTCAGCCACTAGCTGAAATTTTAATATTTAAAGTTGCTAACTAGACTTGCAATTATAGGCACATTTGTAACATATGCTCTTCAGAAAGTGATTTCATCTCTCATAGAACTGTCTCTATTTAGCTATTTTGTACTTATTTAAGAAGAAAAGACAGAAAATATTAGGAGATAAGTTTACCTGTCAAATTGTCAACTCACCTACTAGGCATTCACGGAACACTTAATAAAGGACAGGGATGAAGAAATTGTGAGATGTGTATTGGATAGTGACAGACTCCTCAGTAATGTGCAGGAAATACATGGCTTTCTAAAAGCTTGTTGTGGACTAATGTAAGAGTTGGGAAACTGGCAGGATGGCTCAGCTGATAAAGGTGCTTGCTGCCACGCTGAGAAGCCAAGTTTGCTTCCCCTGCGCCTTTACATGGTGGAAGGAGAGCAGATTCCTGAAAGTTGTCCTCAAATCTCCACACATGTACCATGGCACACACACACAAACACCACACACACACACAAATACTCTTTTTTTTTTTTTTTTTTTTTTTTTTTTTTTTCCTTGTAGCCCCAGCTGTTCCTGGAACTCACTCTGTAGACCAGGCTGGCCTTGAACTCAAAGATCCGCCTGCCTCTGCCTCCCAAGTGCTAGGATTAAAGGCCCGTGCTCCCATCACGCCCGCACAATCTCTTTTAAGGGGGGGGAATTCTGTGGGAATGGGCACCATTTTAGAGCACTGACATAAGGAATAAAGCAAAGCAGCCCATCCATTGTGATCTCCTGGAAAGTCTCTCGTTTCAGCAATAGGACTTCAAAGTAAGCAGAGGCTGGCAGGCACAGGCATGTCTCCTTGGGGTCAGCCTGTTCTGTTCCTTGATTCACAACTTCAGCTGTTGAAAGCAGAAACGAGCAGTGTTTGTCATCTTGCCAATAAAATATTTATCTAAAGATAATATATATATATATATTATATACAATATTTTAACCCATTATCTATTAACACATACATGCATTACTACATACATAACATCTACATATGGGAATAAACTGGCTAAATCTGATTTATACCTTAGAAGAGATTTTTGGTTTTTTTTTTTTTTTTTAGGACAGGGTTTCCCTATAGCACCCCAGCTGGCCTGAACTTCACCTGTAGCAGGCTGGCCTTGAACTCACAGAGATCCACCTGCTTCTGCCTCCGAGTGCCAGGACTAAAGGCTTGTGCCCCCATGCCAGCTTTAAACTTAAGACGGTTCTTAGCTGCATGTGGTTGCTGGGATCGAACCTGGGTCCTCTTTTGCTAGAGCAGTTGGTGCTCTTAACTGCTGAGCCATCTCTCCAGCCCCATTAGAACTGAATTTTATGAGTTAATTGAAAGTTCTGCTAAGGAAATATTTTAAGCGGTTAGAGGAAATAGCCATTCCTAAAGAATTAAAATTTAAAAAAGTTTTTATAAAATTAAAACAAATAAAAATAAATTTAAAATTCTTTTTTTTTTTGTTTGTTTGTTTTTGGGTCTTTTCGAGACAGGGCCTCCCTGTTAGCCCCATGCTATCCTGGAAACGCTCTGTAGACCAGGTGCTGGCCTTGAACTCCCAAGATTCTGCTGCCTCTGCCTCCCAGTGCTAGGATTAAAAGGCATGCACCACCACCCCAGCCTAAAATTATTTTTATCTACTTATTTTGGTTTGTTTGTTTTTGTGTGTGTGTTCTGTGTGTATGTGTTTGAGTATATGAGTAGTGTGCATGTATGTCTGTGTGGGAGCATGTAGAAGCGGGGTGTCTGATCCCTGGGAGCTGGAGTTTGGGAGTTTACAGGCGGCGTTTTGTGGGATGTCTGGCTTGTTATGTGGATGCGGGGATTTATGTTCTGGTCTTCAACGTTGTATAGCGAGAGTCCCCTCAGCCATCAAGCCATCTCTGCAGCCACAGTGTTTACCATGTGAATACAATGTCCATGTGTTGAACAAGGGAAATATGCTAAAAGATAAACAGTGGTACTAAGGGTGAGATTTGTTCTGGTTTTTAAGGACCATTTGTCTTTTAATACTTACCTAGTCTGCTTCATTCTTGTAGCTTGGCTGGCCAAGTAAAGCGTGTGGTTCACCAGGCCTTCTGGGATGTCTTGGAAGCAGATCTCGGTGCTGACCCTCCCCAGTATGAGTATGCCATCAGACTGTTTGAAGAAATCCGAGAGGCAAGTAGATGGTCCCATTTCTGTCTTAATCCATTGGGGTCAGTATGGTGGATACCATACCCTAAGCAGCCGCTAAACAGTAGAAATTTCTCACAGTCTTGGAGGCTTGAGAAGTCTTAAGACTAAGGCTCCAGCAAGTTAGCTGCCTGCTGAAGGCCCACTTCACAGAAGATTCCTTCTTGGTGCCTCTTCACCTGACAGAAGTGTCGGTTGGGGGGGCGGGGTTGTCAGGGTTTCTGTCATCACTCCATTTGTGTTGTGCTGACTGTACCCTCATGACCTAATCAGTCCCAGTGGCTCCACCTCTGGTACAGTGCCTCTGGGAATTGGGTTTCAACATGTGAATTTAGGGGGGGGAGGATTGCAAACAGACTAATAATTAGTTTCCCCTTCCAAAGAAAGTCTCACATCTCATAATATTGGTCACTCATTTTGAAAAACCGAGGAAGTCAGTCACGAGTAGGGCTCTTCTCTGAACTTAGTGGAGTAGGGGCCAGGAAAATGGAACAGCAGACAGAGCTGAGGGAATGCTTGAGGTGCAGACCACCACCTGGAGTTTGACCTGCGTAAAAGTGGGCTCATCCTCTAAAAGTCCGAGTTTCTTGAAGGTTTATAGGATAGTTCCAAGAATTAAATGCGATGAGATGATAGTTGTTCTTTTAGGTGATGTTTACAAGACACTTCCTATATCTCCATGCACTGTTTTTTTTTTACATAGATAGTTCTGACTCACCCAGAGTCACAAAACTTTGAGGGGTCAGAGGAGTTTGAATTGTGAACCTCCAGCTCAGAGTTCATGCTCCCAAACCATTGCTGTGTATATGAGCACAGAGTCCGCCATGTTGTGAAGACTCAGTTGACAGTTGGCTTCAATAATACTTTGTATGTAAATATACTTCAGGGACTTCATAGGGTGCTTTTGCCTACTCTTCTCAGCAGTTCTTTTGGAGCCATGGTCTATGGCTTGTTCCTTCTTCTTCTCACCACCTGGAGATTTGGAAGTGCTCTCAGAGATTCTGCTTCCTTGATGGTTGTTTCCATTCTGAAAGCCTTAGTCGTATTTACATGGTGTGGTCTTGTTCGAGTACAGAGCTTAGCTTCTCAGAGTGAGAGTTGAGATGTTGAACTGTCTCTGATCCACTTCCCAGGCAGAGGTACTGCCTGTAGCATCAGAGACAGGGAGCTTGGGCACCTAGACATAGACATGAGAGGTGACACCCTTGTTCATGTAATGATGCTGCCGACTTTTCTTTCCCATGTAGATTCTTCTCTCTTTTCTGACTCCTGGTGGGAACCGGCTTCACAACCAGATCTGTGAAGTTTTGGACATAGATCTCATTAGGCAGCAGGCTGAGCACAGTGCTGTTGACATCCAGGGTCTGGCTAACTATGTCATCAATCCCATGGAGGAAGATATGGCTCCTGTTGCTATGATTGGTGTATCAGAGAGTTGAAGGCTACTAGCAACATTGTGGAGCTGCTGAGGTTAGCACTTTTGTTTTATGCATTTTCTAGAACATTGTAGAAGCTTTGGTTCCAGTTACCTATGTAACTAGCATATTATGTCAAATCTCCAGTGTTTAATTTGGTGATTGGTCCCTAATTGATTCCACCCACCTCCTTTTGTGTGTGTGTGTCGTGTGTGTTTGTTGTTTGTTTTTTGTTTTGATCCACTGAATTTTGTTTAGAGTTGCTGCATAAGAATGGGATGGGTTAGGGGTTATTTCTGGAGGCAACCCTGATAAAACTTACGAGTGGCTGTGTCCATGAAGAGAAGGAAAATGTTCACCCCCTATCCATAGCAAACCATTACTCCCTGTTAGTTCTCAGTGAAGAGGAGGGGCCTCCTTGTCGCTTCTTCTCCCATGAGGGAAATATTGAAGGGCCCAGTCTTGTGCAGGCCTTGAACGGATGTGCAGAGCTGTGTTGTTTCACAGTCTTGTGCAGGCCTTGAACGGATGTGCAGAGCTGTGTTGTTTCACAGTCTTGTGCAGGCCTTGCACAGATGTGCAGAGCTGCTGTTTCACAGTCTTGTGCAGGCCTTGAACGGATGTGCAGAGCTGTGTTGTTTCACAGTCTTGTGCAGGCCTTGCACAGATGTGCAGAGCTTCGGTGTTCACGGTCTTGTGCAGGCCTTGCACAGATGTGCAGAGCTGCGGTGTTCACGGTCTTGTGCAGGCCTTGCACAGATGTGCAGAGCTGCGGCGTTCACGGTCTTGTGCAGGCCTTGCACAGATGTGCAGAGCTGCGGCGTTCACGGTCTTGTGCAGGCCTTGCACAGATGTGCAGAGCTGCGGCATTCACGGTCTTGTGCAGGCCTTGCACAGATGTGCAGAGCTGCGGCGTTCACGGTCTTGTGCAGGCCTTGCACAGATGTGCAGAGCTGCGGCGTTCACGGTCTTGTGCAGGCCTTGCACAGATGTGCAGAGCTGCGGCATTCACGGTCTTGTGCAGGCCTTGCACAGATGTGCAGAGCTGCGGGGCGTTCACCAGTATTGTGGCAGGCTACCTTTCGAAACAGATGGGAAGAGATGATGGTTTGTTCACGTCTGTGCAGGCCTGCACAGATGTGAGAGCTGAAGTGTTCAAAGTCCTTGTTGCAGGTCCTTGAAAGGATGTACAGAGCTGCCCTGTGTTTCGTAGTCTCATTCCATCCCCTGTGCGCAGTCGGGCGCCTCCATCCGCATGGGGAACGGGGGGGGGGTGGGTGTGGGTANAAAAAAAAAAAAAAAAAAAAAAGCTGGGTGTGGTTCTGTGTACACAGCTGTAGTCTCACAGCTAGAGGTGGGAACAGGAGAGTGCTGGGCCTTCTGGCTGCCAACTCAGCTCTATGTTTAGGGAGAGACCCTGAAATAAGGTGGCATGCTAGAGCAAGTGTGTGCACACTCACCCACACAAAAGCACCTGTAGCCATTTTCTTCCTGTGGCTAATTCAGAATCTCCTTAATAAGGCAGCCACCGTGCCTTGTCTAGCACCAGTGCCAAGCTCATGACAAGTATTCAGTGTCAGCTAAATCACAATCATTGAATCCTTAGTAGAGCTTCAACTAGAACATTTGCAAGCTGATAGCCCTGCAGAGTTGCATGTCCTCTGCTGGCAAGTACAAGCCCTAGGGCGGACTCTGCCACCTACATCTGCCTTATTTGATTTCACATTCGAAAGCTCCCAGAGCCTTGTCACACTTACTGGAGATCTTAAACTGTGTGTCCACCATATTTTCTTCAGGCCCCTCCATCATGTGACAACAGTGCTGTGTGTCTCTGTTCTTGCTCTTTCTCCACCCCAACTGCCTTACAGGAGATTTTGGGGTGTTTTTCCAAGTAAAAGTGAATAAAAGCTAATAATTATAACTGTCCATTTTATTTTTCTGTTCTGCTGGGCAGCAGAGTTGGTAGTTTTGTTTTGTTTTTTTTTTTTTCATTAGATTTTATAGGGCAGCCAAGTGCAAAGATTTTTTAAAAAATAAAAAGCTTTAGGTTAAGAGTTATGAGTCCAGGGTCTGGGGCCCAGGCCCATCATTAACCTGCTGTGTTACTCTGTGCACACCACACCTGCTGTGTGACTCTGTGCACACCACACCTGCTGTGTGACTCTGTGCACACCACACCTGCTGTGCAACTCTGCACACATCACACCTGCTGTGTGACTCTGTACACACCACACCTGCTGTGTGACTCTGTGCACACCACACCTGCTGTGTGACTGCACACATCACACCTGCTCTCCTCCTTTTTGTTTTTGAGATGATTGGGCTAATAATAAAGATTCTTCCTGAGGTTGGAGAGATGACTCAGTGGTTAAGAGCATGGCCTGCTCTTGCAAAGGATCTGGGTTCAGTTCTCAGCAGTCACCTGACTACTAACAAACAACTGTTACTCCAGTTTTGAGGGATCCAATGCCCTCTTCTGACCCTCGTGGGCACTGCATGACATGGGTACACTCGCAAACATGCAGGCAATACACTCATATACACATAAAATAAAAAATATTCTTTCAGCTAGAAATTGCTAAGATGCTCCAAGCCAGAGTTTCATGAGGCATAATGAGACGTTTTGAAAAATAAGTATTGTTATAGCAAGCATGTTTAATTGTGTCCAACTGAGCTTTGCACCAATGTGTCTCTGGAGGTAGAACTCCTGGCACAGGGTTACAACAGAAAGCATAAACACTTTGTACTGTCTAGAAGCTCTTGTTCGCTTGGTACAAGCACCCAGATCAGAACTGGATCTACTATATCTGAACAGAAGCTTGTCACTGAAGCCATGGTGCTCACCATTACTGTAAGGAAACTATTTCTTATACAGGTTAACTCAGAAGAACCCACTTACAGGGTTGGGGTGAAATTTCATTTAGTTAATACAGAGTGCTTGGGACTGTGTTACACAGAAAAGAGGACACAGATGACAATTTGCTTTTGCTTGTTAGCATCACCTTGGGCCTAACAGAGCTAAAAGAACCATTTTATCTCAGGATAAAACATGCTTTTCTACAGAAAAACAAGGCTGGCAGTTAACCTAGAACTGAACTCTTGCACTTGTCTGAAATATAAAACCCCAAAGCAAAGGCCCATCCCAGTGTAGATGGGCTTCCGAAAGCACCTTCACACCTACTCTTACTTTTCTTGGTCTTGAGTTTCCACGAGTCATCTGAGGACAAGGCTACTAGACTTAAAAAAAACACTGGAGGTAATGAGACTGCCTTTAAAACTATTCTGGATTCCCTTAGACTGGTGATAATAAAGCCACTGGGGGGCAGGGGGGGGGATGGACACAGTATTTTTCACTCTGACAAACTTAGATCTACCTGTGAACCAATGCAACTTGGGAGATCACGCATGTACTACTGCATCTCATCCTACCCAGACATTCACTGGCCAAAGGTAAAGACACAAGAGAACTCCAAGAAAGGATTCCAGTACTGCAATGGCGTGCTAGTTAGAGAAACTGAAGAACGATCACAGTCACTTTTTATCACACCGTTCCATTATTTCCTAACGTACAGTTTTATGGCATTCCTTCTCAGAGGAATGACTAGAATGTGGTAGGGAATTATTTATTGTTGACTAGATGCACAGAATAATAAATGTCAACTTGACTGCTGACATTTTAGAGAAGAGGGAACGGATACAGGACCTGCAAGTATAGTCATCTGCCCAGCTACAGATAGACAGGAGATTAGTTTTCAATTTGCTTGTGATTCCTTGGCTTATATCTGACTTTACTTCCTTTCTATAGAAAACTCCATTTCTATAAATGCAGAATCATAAAGACATACCACTGTGAACACTCATCACTGAAGCAGGAAGAACACTGACTAGTTGGGCAGATGGGATTCTTGATCTTAACTACTTATATGCAGTCTGGAGACAGGGAATTTAATTTGCAGAACTGTTGTGAGAATTATTGAAATAGTCTAAGTCAAGAATTTAAGTCAGGCATGGTGATGCAGGCCTTTAATCCCAGCACTTGGGAGGCAGAGACTGGTAGATCTCTATGAGATTGAGGCTAGCCTGGTCTACACAGTAAGTTCCAGGTCAGCTGGTGCTAGGAGGAGACCCTGCCTCAAAAAAATCAATGACAAAATTAAATCTTATTAAAATAAGTTACAAATACTGAAAAATGTCAATGTCATAAAAAAACAAGAGGCTGAAGATAAATATGACCTAAAGGAATCCACTCAATAACTGCACTGTTTCAATGGCATCTTCTGGGGTCTAATGGGAGGTGTTAGGTCATGAGGGCTGCCCAATCATGAGCACATTAATACCTAAGGATATAAATTTCATCTTTTGTGCTCTCCCTTGAACATGGGGTGCATTCCCCCATATTATAATGGACCAGGAAGACTCAACAGAAATTGATCCCTAGATATTAGACTTCCCAGGCTTCCAAACCTGTGAGCCAAATAAATTCCTGTTCATTGTAAATGAATCTGCAGTGCTACCTTCTATATAGAAGTAAAAATGGACTGAGACAAACTCTGAAACTAGAAGGACAGCTTTGGCTGTAACAAGTACCTGAAAATCTAATGGTGTAGAGATAAAGAAATACACCTGTGCATTTAGTCACGTGTGTGTGCATGCCTGCGCACGTGTGTGTGTGTGTGTGTGTGTGTGTGTGTGTAAAAGACTGTTTTTATTGTTTTATGACTGATTTTATATTTTAGGACATAGTAATCACCTTATAATGGTTTTATGAATACTTACTAAAAATTCGTGCTGACAGAGGAATCCAAATTAAATGAAGAATGCCAAGGACTCAAACTATCTTGAGAAATGAACCCCACAGTTACCTAGTGGACCATGTGTTTGTACTTACCTTGCTTGCTACAGAACCTGCAGTAAACTCTGTTGTTAAAGAATGTCCTAAAAAAAAATGTCCTAATTCCTGCTGGAAATATCTGTGTCTACAAACACACCTGCAGAAGGAATTTCCCCTCCATGGTCTTCAGTCATGTAAACATCTGTGCTGGTAGCCATGCAGACTGTAACTTAAACCCACCAATGTTGTTAACAGTGTAAAAACTGTGAAGGAACTAAACTGGAGTCTCGAGTTTTCAGGAGGAAATTCTGCTGGAGTCCACCAGTACGAATGAACTTTCCCCATTTCTCCACTTGACTTTTTTGGGTACCATCTCGGGGTGGGGGTAGGAATCATCCCGTGCCTCAGTTTCCCATAACAGAAGTAACTTTGGAACTGGGTAGTGGGTAGAACTAGAAGAATCTGAAGGAGAAGCCTAGGAAAGCCTAGACTGCTGAGAGTGAGGATGAAGAGCACCTGTGGCGAGGGCCAAGCAGGTACAAGCTTCAGGGAGAACCTAATCTCAGGCATTACTCCAGTAGCCATGAAGGAGAATGTTGGGGGCTGGAGAGATGGCTCAGTGGTTATGAGCACTGGCTGCTCTTGCAGAGGACCCGGGTTTGAATCCCAGCATCCACATGGCAGCTAATAACCATCCATAACTCCAGTTCCATATCTGATGCCCTCTTCTGACCTCCTCAGGCACTCCATGACACAGGTGTACCTACCTACATGCAGGTAAGAAACTCATACATATAAAAATAATTTTTAAAAAAATTTTATAAAGAAAATGATAGTTCAAATAAGGACAGAAAAGGCAATTCTAATATCTCAGAAGAAAATGAGGGACAGAATTAGAAACTGGAGTAAATTATATTCTGTTACAAGGTGGCAAAGAACTTGGCAGATTCTGACCACATCCAAGGGCTTTATGGAAGGAGTGTAAGAGCCATGAAATAGGATACTTAAGTGAAGACATTTCTAAGAAAACTATCAAGGGATCTGTGTGGCTACTTTTAAGCACATACAGTAAGATTTGAGGGGAGAAAGCCAGGCGTGGTGGCGCACGCCTTTAATCCTAGCACTTGGGAGGCAGAGGCAGGTGAATCTTTGTGAGTTCAAGGCCAGCTTGGTCTACAGAGTGAGTTTCAGGACAACCAGGGCTACAGGGAGACCCTGTCTCGAGAAGATAAAAAAAAAAAAAAAAGATTTGAGGGGAGAGAACGAAAAGCAGAGAAAAACTTAAAAATTTCATAGCCTGGCCTCCTAAAGAGTGAAAAGATATCTGTAATGGTTAATCCTGGGTGTGAACTTGACTGGACTAAGGATGAACAAATAAGAGAAAAAGGATCTTTGGATTGGACCACCTCAACCCAGATGGCCCACCCCAAATGTGGGCATTACCTTCTGCTGGCAGGCAGTATTAAAGGCCATGGCAGAGGGAGCTGGTCCCTTTTCTCTTGTGGCTTGCCTCTCTCTCACTGGTGAGTTTGTCTTGCTGCTGTGATCAACCCTTTGGATCCCAGTGTGTACTGAGACCAGCAGATTTCCTGGAATCCATCGGGCCTTCAGCACCAGATTGGGACTACTGAGACATCCAGCCTGCAGACAGAGCAGTTCCCTGGATTCTCAGCCTCTCCAGTGTGGCGCAGCTACTGTTGGACTCCTTGAACTGTCACGTGAGCAAATCAATAAATTGTATATAGCTATATATTCGTCCTGTTGCTTCTGTTTCTTTAGAGAACCCTGACTAATACACCCTCCCAACACAGGTTCACAGCAGGACCCTTGAGAGCGAGGTTTTCGGAGAGGTACTCTCAAGTATTTGTTGCTGCCCCAGGGCTCCGCTCCTTGAATTCTACTTCAGGACCCCCTTGGCTGCCTAGCCATGGCTCACACAGATCCCAGTGGGCTTCAACCCACAGACCAGTAAAATACATAATGCAAGCCTTGCCCTTGACTAGCTGATGATAATTCTGCAGCCACACAGAATACAAGAACTGTGGGACCATAGTGACCTCCACTGTGATTTCAAAGGATGTACCAAATGGCCTGGGAATCCGGCAGAAACTCATAGCAGGCATGGGCCCACTACAAAGATGCCCCACTAGGTCAATGCCCAGTGGACCTATGGGGTCAGGACTGCCACAGAGCCCCCAGGACTATAGACCTATCAGCATGAAACTCCTCAATAAAGAGCTATAAGCTTAAGATTTCAACCTGTGAAAGCTTCAGCGGGCCACAGGACTAGTGCCTATGCCAAGGCTGTGGAGGTCAAATCCTGCCCTGCTATACAAAGACAATGGAAGGAGTCAAAGATTATTCTGGAGCTTTAAGATTTAATATTGTTTTCCTTATTGGTTTTGGACTCGATGGCTCAGCAGTTAAGAGCACCGACTGCTCTTGCAGAGGACCTGGGTTCAATTCCCAGCACCCACATGGTGACTAAGAACCATCTTAGGCCGGGCGTGGTGGCATATGTCTTTAATCCCAGCACTCGGAAGGCAGTGGCAGGTGGATCTCTGTGAGTTCAAGGCCAGCCTGGTCTACATAGGGAGCTCCAGGCCAGCTGGGACTAAAGGGAGACCCTGTTTCAAAAAAAAAAAGAGTTGTCTCTGGATGGTTCATTTCCCAAGGCTGTGCATTACCATCTCTTATGATCTGATCTCTGCCCACCTCAACCTGCTGCACGCTCCTCTAATCCTTCCAGCTCTAGACACAGCAGACTTTTTAGGGATTGGCAGACATGCCAAATACCCCACTTTGTCATTCAGAATTGGAATTTAATGCCATAACTTCAAGGTACTCTCTCCTGAACCCCCTCCCCCTTACAGGTAAATTAGTCATCTGGAGTCTAGATCACTGCCTGGTACAGGCAGGAACTCAGTGAACATTCTTCCATGAACAAACTAGGCCACATGTCTATTCATAAAACAACTTGGGTTTTCAATCTGGTCTGCTGTGGTCACATTACTACTCACATTACCATTATGTGGTCACGTAAAGTAGCAGCCTAACTATAGTCTGTCTAGCTGCCTTCCTAGTTGATTTGAAGCTGCTGTGCTGCTACAGTGTCCCTTCTCCAGTGCCTATCTCAGCACAATTCCAAGGCTAGCAAAGCCTTAAAGGCCTAGGAGATTACAGAATACTTTACATTGCACTGCTGTACTCTTCAGACATTCACTGATAGTAAATAGTAAGAGCCAACAGTCTTGGAGTGCTTATTATGGCCTTCGATAATGAACACTCCGTAAGCACTTTAAGTATGTATTTCCTCAAATCTGAGACAGAACAGTGTTTTAAAATAGGAACCTGTGGATCAGAGACATTGCATTACTTGCCCAAAGGTTCATAGCAGTGCAGAGGCTCAACTCAATCCAGGCAGTGGTTGGAATCCTACCGCCCATGCTCACCGAACTGGGAGAAATGTGTTTATTTTCTCCATTCCCACTCTGCCAAACTGATCTGCCCAGCAGCACTGGGACACTTGCACACGTGGTATCAGGATGACCTTTCTCTGGCATAGCTGTTCACAGTGCTATACTATGAAAGGCATCACAAAAAGGCGCTGTCCACAATACCTCTCTCCCACTCCACTGTCCTGACAAAAATCCTGTCGGAGGACCATTCCTTATTCACGCAAAACCCCTAGCTAAAATCCAGATACTACCAAAGGGTTAACTGCTTACAGCTAGTGAGTCAGAAACATTTTGAAATAGATTGTTCAGATTAACCAGCAGGGCTCTGGGAAATGGAATTCATCTAGTTAAGAGTCAGGCCATGGAAAAGAGAAATGTCAAGAAACATTTAGTGCATACCATCCTTCAAGACCAGATCAAAGTCAGGCACAAGAACAAGCACTCTCATAGGTCCAGCCTAGGACAGGGGGTGCCGAGGGTAAGACTGGGCTTTGATGGGGGGAAAAATGCAGAAGTTAGAAATTTTCCATCTTCTATTAAATGCTGCTTTAGCACCAGTCCACAGCAAAGCAAAAACCACAGAGCAAAGACATGGGAGCAGGCAAGCAGCACCTCTACAGTAATGGCCTTTATCAAAAATCAGAGCCAACAATGGGCTAGCCAAAGCCAACAAGCCAGCCACTGTCTAAAAAGCAGGTGTCCATGTGCCAAATGCCATCACAGCATCGGGGAGGATTTCTAGGCACTTTTCATCCTAGAAAGCACTCTCTTCCATCCCTGCTGCCTATGTTTGCTCGGTGACCTCAGCCCCACCGAGGTTGACATGCTAGCTCGCTCCCTGCACCTGATTGGGTCCCTACAGCCAGGGTGATGGATGGTGGAGCACCATCAGCTGACAGGTACAGGGTACAAAGACCAAGATCTCTGGGCTGGAAACCATGGTGCTGATGGGCCCACTTGTGACATGGTATCAGGACAACCATGAAAGGCAGTACTTCTCTAACCCTGGTCATTTGGGCACCACTGTCATCTCCCTGCCTCCTTCTCTACTTGTAATTTAGCAAACACTTGCTTGCATTTAAATACACGATTTGAGATTTCTTTTCTGTGGTGCTGAGGACAAAAACCACAATCTTGCACATCCGAGGCAAAGCACTCTGTCACTAAGCTCCACTCCCAGCCTAATAAACGTGCTTTAAAGGGAAACTTCAAGTTATTGCAAAATCGTTCAGTTAATGGAAGCAACCCCCCCCCCCGCCACTAACATAAACATGTAACTATGTCATCCACGTGCCACCAAATCCAGTGACGGCTCCGGGAAGCACAAAGCCTCCCCCACGGTCGGAAGCCAGATGTGACCCGGGTTGCCGCCCGGAGGGTCAAGTGCAGAGATGTCCGCGGAGTCCCTCCCGCTCACCCACGTCCTCCGCACGCCCCTCCCCTCCGCAGCACGTTTCCTGTCAAAACAAACGGGGGAGGGGGGGAGCCAGGGCAGCCTGGCAACAAACCCTAAACACAGGCCGCGGTTACTCCGGGCCCCGCCGCCGCGCAGCCCTACTCGGCCCGGCCAGGGCGCGCGGAGATCCTGGGGATCCGGAGAACTGGGCCCCATGAGAAGCGGCTTCCGCCCCGCGCGGTGTAAGCAGCGGCCAGTCCCACGACCCTCACCCCGGGCCTCCGCGTTCGGCTCCGACAGCTGCTCGAGGTCAAACCGCTGTGCGGGGACCAGGAGCCCCGGGCGACCGCCCCCGCGGGGAAGCCCTCCAGCCGCCCCAGGACAGGCGTTCCCTCCCTCCGCGGCCCCGATCCCACGACCTCAGAGCCCGCGAGCCTCCCCGTATGGCTACGCACCCGTAGGGCTGGCGCAGGCACTCGGCGCAGGCTGCGTGACAGACGGTGTCCTCTCGCCCAGTGCATTCACCCACCAGAGAGCAGCAGCCAGAAAATCGCGACCCCTCCTTCTGCCCCACGCGGTATTTAAAGGGCCCAGAGGGACTCCATGGACGACACCATGTGCAGAGGTACTGGAGGGGGGACGAGGGCGCCGCAGCGCTGGGGACTCCGGTAGATTCAGGCTGAGATCAATGGACTCCCGTACACTTGCTTAACCAAAGTTTTTTGTTCCCTCATGGTTCGACAGTTAAGGCTGAAGACGCTATTATTAGAGGGCATTTGGACGCGATAATAACGCCTTCCCCCGTGAGCAGAGAGTGGTATGGTCCTGACCTGCCAGGGGCGGAGAGAGGTGTGTTTACGGAACTGGGGCAGCGCGGAGCGCCGGGGGCGGGGCCTGGGCCTTGGGGGCGGGGCCTAAGGGGAAACCTGTGGCTCGCCTAGTTCTAAGGTGTGGGAGATACTGCAAAGCGCTCTACCGGGAGAGGTAGTCTTCTGTGTCCGCACATTTATTCTCCAGCCCAGCAATGAGCCTTCACCCGGTGCACACACACGGGGTGAAGCAAACCATCAGTGTTCCAAGTGGGCTTTTCCCACGCACATCCGCGATCAACAGAGTCATCCACGTGTGCCTACATTTTCACGTAAACATGGGTCCAGATTTGTCCCTGAACTGGACGATTAGCTTCTGGTAGCCACACCTATCCAAACTTTCCGGAGTTGTCTGTGTACAAAGATAAGTGGCTTACTTCCTCTAAGTAAGCGTTCTTCGGCCACGCCTATCCGAGGGACAAATTTCGACATTGGTTAATGTAAATAACCAATAGGAGAGACTGTTGTCAAGCCTGTTGGTTGCTCTTCTGAGCTTGCTTCAGGGTGTAAAAAAAAGAAGCGTGTTTCAACAGCACATAAAGAGAACCAATATTCTGATAGAAATTTGTATTACTTCATACAAGAAAGCAAATGAATTTTATATAAGCTGAGGTAGTTATGTTCAGTGCTGGAATCCTATCTGTATTGTGAAGGCAAATTGGTCACTATCATTCTAGAAAGAAAGAAAACGAAAACGAAAACAGGTAATATTTTAAAGAGAGAAATCCAGTTGTTCCAACATGAACTGTTCTTAGGTTCAAATGCAGACAGACCCCGACGTTTACCTACCCAGGAGATCTTGTTCAGGGGGAGCTTCGTTGGGTTGTGAGGGTAAGGAAACTAAAGCAGTCTACACAGTGAATATTCAGTGTTAGGAAACTGAAGCAGTCTACACAGTGAATATTTAGTGTTAGTTATCGAAACTACTTGGCAAGACATTCTGAACGGTTTTATATCTGTGACTTCCTTTGTCTCTCTTCTAAAATATAAAACCTGGTGCAAATCAGGAGATTAAAGAGCGGGCTGGAAAGATGGCCCAGGGGTTAAGAGCACTGGGTGCTCTTCCATACGGTAAAGAGTTTGGTTCCTAGCTTGCATTTCAGGTGTCTAATAACTGCCTGTAATTCCAGTTCCAGGGAATCTGACGCCATCTTCTGGCCTCCACTGGCACCTGCACATGAACACACACACATACACACACACACACACACACACACACGCACACACACACAAATTATTTTTTCAAAAAAAGAGAAAATGCAGTTGGTACTCAGATTCTTTCCTACACCCTCCGTTATTTATATCGCTTGTTGGAATTGGCAGGTGTGAGAAGCCTCCAGCTTCGAGGCTTGCCAAATCACTACCACCACACAACTGCCATCACCACCCTCAAAAGCTCCACAATAAAAAGATTAACAAAATATACCTAAATTGCTGGTAACTAAGTGACACATACAGCACCTTGTTCTCTGCTTGGTTTGCAGGAATGTGCTAGGTATTTTCTTGAGCTCTGACATAACTAGAAACAGGTGAACATGAGTCAGCATAGTTGTCCAATCGACCTGGGTGACCAGCTCACTGACTCCGAGATATGATGCTTCTTTTAAAGCTCAAGTATGTAACACTCAAGACCACGAGGGAGCAATTTTTGCCAAAGCAGGTGAGTCAAATTTCAGCATCTGGTGGCGTGAGAACCTTGAAATGGATGTGGGGAGAGAGACCCAAGCCAGGACTAGAATCAGGAGACACCTCTGTCACTTTGATGTTGAATAACTTGCTATTTGTAAACCTACCTGTGAATCATCTAACCAATTGCTTTCAGCCTGGCTCATGCTGTTACATATAAAGCAGTTCCTTCAAAAAATAAGCTTTGTATCACATCCTTACCACACAGATCAATCATATAATAAAATCCTTCCTGTTTCACTATGTTCATGACTTTCACTGGGGGGGGGGGGCAGGGGGAGAAGGAAGTAATATCTGAAAAGGAAACCTTTCTAGCAAGTAAAATAGCATTTCATTTGAATAAATCTTATTATTGCACCCAATTTGGGGTTTTGTTTTATTTCTTCAGGTAGTGTGTATCCCCACCTGACATCAAACTTGTGATCCTGCTGCCTCAGCCTCTGCAGTGCTGTGTTTACAAGCGTGTACCACCACACCCAGCTTTGCACTTCATTTTTGTAAATTGCCTGTTTTGAACCATTAGGAGAACTCATGGTAGCACACTTTGTTTTCCTAATACATGGGAGACCAAATTTGATTTACTATCCTTGGGGAAAAAAAAAATTAGGAGAAGATCAAAATTTTCGAATGAAGAAATATCCATACTCACTTCTGTTTTACACATCTGAAATCTGAGTTTTAGTTTTCCCCCCACCCCCACCTTAGTGGCAATGGGGATGGGGGCAGTCCCTTTTGTCATTTGTTGGTACTAGGAGCAAAAGCTATAAGCACTTGTTAGAGGAGTATGCTGCCACTGAGATCTGAGTTTTAAATTACAATGGATTCGTGAAAATACTCAGAAAATTTTAAATTTAATTATAATACATCCTTGCAACTCTTTGAGCCACTTTGCTGATGAAGCTGAGTCTTGGGCTGATGTAATGGAACACAAATTCAGCTGCAACACACTCAGCATCCCAGGGTGCCTAAGAGGGAGAGAATGAGGAAACTGCCATCGGTTCTGCCCTCTGTTTAACTCCTGGGTGGATCTGACCACCAAGCTTCTCATTATATGCCAGGTTCTTAACCAGGGCCAGCTTCCTGGGCCTGCCATCTATTCATTTGCACAAGCCCCTACCCTTGAGTCCCTCCATGCTTGCTCCAGTGTTCCGTTGCTCCCGTCTTGGTGTTCTTAATACTCTTGTGCATTTGCATTTTGGATTAGGCCCCACAAATTGTATAACTGGTTCTGATCTTACCACACAGAGTATGAGTCTCCAGTACTGAGGACTGAACATAGGCCTTGCATGCCTACGGGCAAGCACCTACCACTACTGAGCTACATTCCCAGACTTTTTTTTCATTTTTCATTTTTGAGACAAGGTCTTACTAAGTTTCCCAGACAGACAGACCTTGAGCTTACTATCCTTCTTCTTCAGACTCTAGTATTTAAATTAAATTCCCCCCAAATCCAAGTCTATTATTTTATCTAGTATTCAGTTGAACACACACACACACACACACACACACACAATGCTGAAGAAACAGACAAAAAGCAAAAAAGTGCACCCCAGTTTTAGAGTTCATTTAAGCAATTTCCAAGAATAATTTTTACTGTACATTATTTTGACCTCATTTTTTTTTAAGACTTGTGCTTTGCATAAGACGTGATTCCATTATACAAAGAAGAAAGGTTAAGTGGATTCTGATCTCTTCCTCTAGTTCTAGAGAAGGGACTGAACAAAACATTAGCTGATGGCATGCAGTTCAAAGCTCAAGGAAGGAAAGCAACTTGGCTAATACACATACTAGAAAATAAGTCATCGAATGTTCAAACAGCAACCACATTCCTTCTGTTCAAATTTGCTGTGAACCTGTAGCCGGGCGTGGTGGTGCACGCCTTTAATCCTAGCACTCGGGCCTGGTCTACAGAGTGAGTTCCAGAACAGCTGGGACTACAGGGAGACCCTGTCTCCAAAAAGATAAATAAATAAATAAATAAATAAATAAATAATAAATAAAATGTATTAAAAATACCCTCCCTTAAATTTTTCTGTATTTTTCCTTTGGCCTTAAAGATAAGGCAGATTTAAATTGTTGGCCAGTTTGACTATAAACTGATGTTTGATCAATTTTCTAAAGCACCAAAACCAGTTTTCCCTGGATCCCACTGAACTGAATTAATATAGAGTCATCTCCCATACCAGTGGTTTCTAAACTTCATGTTTAGATGCTGGCCAGATCCTGACCTGGTCACATCCTAAAAGCCATAGAGTTTTATACTTTCTTCACCCCCTCCCCACACCCCACCCCCACCCTCAAACCCCCAACATCTCCTTCACTTACCTGGACAATACAGTTCTCTGGAGGGATTCAAAAGAATGAGAAACAGCTGTGAGGTAGCTGTATGGGAAGTAGGAGAGGAAGTGGGAGGGACCAAGGAGCACCTATAGGAAGTCAAAGAGCTGCTGGGTTCAGTCTCCTGACCATGACAGTTCCTCTCCTGAGCCACCTCTGAACCACCAGGCAATGGTTTTCTTTTTTTTATTATTATTATTATTATTATTTTAATTTTATTTATTTCTGTATGTGTACGAATGTACTGTCTGCATGCAGGTGTGTGCACCCGTGTCGTGCAATGCCGCAGAGGTCAGAAGAGGGTGTCGGATTCCCCTGGAACTGGAGTTCTCCTGGAATTGGTTCTCGGCCGCCATGTGGGTGCTGGGGATCGAACCCGGGTCCTCTGCAAGAGTGGTTGGTGCTCCCAACCGCTAGGCCATCTCTCCAGCCCCAGGCAATGGTTTTCTAAATGTTTTTGTAAGTAACCATGAAGACCTTCACTTTTAAAATCAATAGTCAATGGTGTGGGGGAAAGCCCAGAAGACAGAAAACAGACATTGAGAAATGTGACTCTTCAGACAGTGTTCAACTTCAAAAGACAAGTTACAGAACAGCAATTGCCATCTATGCAAAAAAGAGTTTACCCAGGAGGCAGTATGCATGCATACTTTACATATGAAATGCATCTCACTGGACAGGAAGAACCTCTCCCACTGATAAGCAAGTGCATTAGAAAATGCTCTAGATTTATTAGCTGCACATTCAAGTGGCTTATTTCTTTTTCAGTAACTATGTATTATTTCATACCACCATATACCACGATACTACTCTTATCATTGTGAGTTTCCCCTCCGGCCAAGTATGCCAAACTGGAGGAAGGCTATTAACATTGTATAACAGATGTCTTTCCTTTCTTCTTTTCATTCTTTTTTTTTTTTTGGTCTTTTTGGAGACAGGGTCTCCCCATAGCCCCTGCTGTCCTGGAACTCACTCTGTAGACCAGGCTGGCCTGGAACAAAGATCTACCTGCCTCTGCCTCCCAAGTGCTAGGATTAAAGGCGTGTGCCACCACACCGGCTTCATTCATATTTTTAAAAGCCATGATAAAAATGGAGTTTTTCATAGAAAGGATATAAAGGGAAGGATTTGCAAAAGGTCCCTTAGTATGGTATGTTCACATTATTTATGCTGGGTGGGGATTACCTATCGCTCCTTACCTTTTTTTTTTTTTTTTTTGGTCTTTTTTGAGACAGGGTCTCCCTGTAGCTCTGGCTGTCCTGGAACTCACTCTGTAGACCAGGCTGGCCTCGAACTCACAGAGATCCGCATGCCTTTGCCTCCCAAGTGCTAGGATTAAAGGAGTGTACCACTATGCCCGGCATTTATTTATTTATGTATGTGTATCAATGTACTGTCTGCATGCTAGGATTAAAGGAGTGCACCACTATGCCCGGCATTTATTTATTTATGTATGTGTATCAATGTACTGTCTGCATGCTAGGATTAAAGGAGTGCACCACTATGCCCGGCATTTATTTATTTATGTATGTGTATCAATGTACTGTCTGCATGCAAGTTTGTGCACCCGTGTCGTGCAATGCCACGGAGGTCAGAAGAGGGTGTCGGATTCCCCTGGAACTGGAGTTCTCCTGGAATTGGAGTTTCAGACGGTTCTCGGCTGCCATGTGGGTGTTGGGGATCGAATCCGGGTCGGCGCTTTTAACCGCTAGGCCATCTCTCCAGCCCCCACTCCTTACCTATTTTAGGTCATTATCTGCAAGCCCTATCTTAGTATATGGAGTTTACTTCCATTTTGAAGATTCTTCTGCTCCCAACTCTGAACTCTAAGGCCTTCCTTTCTTTGGTGATACACTGGACAGGTATCCTTTCCCCAAATGGCATAAGGCATTTGGAAAACAATCGCCTGGTGGTCTGAAGGCAACTCAGTAACTATACCAGTTGTTAAGGATGACAAATTAACATTCAAATGCGCTTCACAGTAGTTTCTACCTGAGATCCTGGGGACTCCAGTAGAACTATGACTCTAGAGCAGTGAGGGCTTATGACTGAACTAAAAGATACTCAGTGGTGACTCACCGAGTTGGCAGGTCAAAAATAGAAACCAGAAGAACTCATTCCATGGTTTCTCACCACAAAGAGGCATGCTCACACCTACACAGAAACACATGCACAGCTTTGCCTCTTGGCATGATCATCATATTTCCATAACAACATGTAAACAGCATGCCACTGTACCAACTAAGTGTCCAAAGTGTTTATGATCACATTCCATTACTTAGTAGATTGCCCGGCCCAGGTATTGGGGTGGCTGTGTATTGGGCTTCCTTCCAAGAGAGCAAGGAAGATGGAATGCTGCCAACTATCATAAAGCAGAAGGCTGTCTACATTTCGCTCACATGTACACATATTTCACACAATATGTATTCTGTGTGTTTATGTGTATATACGAAGTAGAAAAAGTAAAAAGAAATAAATTTTGCTGTGAGAAATTCGAGAATAAAGAGCCATACCAGGGCTTTTTGGCCAGTTCCTGGGAAAAGATTCTAGGCTGTGACATGGTTCATATAACAAGATCATCTGCAGGTAGGTACATAATCATAAATTCTTAAGAGGATCCGGCTACAACACACTTGGGTAAATGATTTATTTTACTTTTTTGTAGTAGTGGTGGAAGCCAGGGCCTCGTGCATATTTTTTCGCTGTACCACTGAGCTACAACCCTAGCCCTCTTTTCCACTTTTTATTTTGACACAGTCTCACTGAATTGTCCATGCTGACCTTGAACTCACTTTGCGGCCTGGACTAGCCTTGAACTTAAGATCTTCCTAGCTTTACTTCCCTGAGTAGCTGGAATTATACATCTGTGCCACGGGACCTAGCTACAGATGGATAATAATGCTCAAGCTGAATTCTTTATTGGAAGAAAGGCTGCATATAAAAATTTTTGAATGACTTAAATATTTACAAACATAGGTGATTAATCAGATATTTCAAAGAACAAATAAATTAGAAGTACAGTTTGGAGGGATGAAGTGGTTTTGGATTCAGACAGATGAGAGTGGACAGCCAAGGTTCCCTGCTCCCTGTGCATGGACCCTTATCACCACAGGTGTCAGATGCTGATAACTGTGGTGTGGGGAGCAATTTGTTACTTTAGTGGTTGTATTAGTCTGTTTTCTGTTGCCAGTAACACCATGCCACAAACTGGATGAGTTACAAAGAAGGCTTATTTTAGGTCCCAAGGTCAAAGAACCAAAATGTCCCTTCTGGTCTTTCTCCTTCTTCTTGGAAAGACATCAGAATTTGTTCTCCATGGTTCCATCCCAGTGAGGTTCATCTTAATCACCTGCCAAATGCCCTACTCTAAGAATGTTTCCATCCTCTTGATATTCACAATAGGAGTTACATTTCTATACACAAAACCTTGAGAGACACCCTAAGTCATATCCAAACCACAGCAATTGTCCAGCTTCCCAAGTGTGTTAGTTACTTTATATATTGCTATGCCAAAATACCCAGCAAAAGAACTTAAGGAAGGAAGGTTTTATTCTGGGTTACAGTTTCAGGGGATACTATCTACCCTGTCAGGGAAGGCACAGCAGGAGGAGTATGGGCAGCTGGTCATACTGTATCCACAATCAGGATGGAGAGAGAGAGAGAGAGAGAGAGAGAGAGAGAGAGAGAGAGAGAGAGAGAGAGAGAGACTCCTTTTTATTCAGTCTGGGGCCCTCAGCCCATGGGCCCACATTTAGGAAGCATCTTCACACCTCAGTTAACCTAATCTAGATAATCTCTCACAAACATGACCAGAGATTTGTTCCCATGGTGATTCTAAAGCTCATGAAGTTGACAAGATTGGCCATCACACAAGGGCACTTACATTACTATTATAGAAACCAAAGTAGGGGTGATATGGTAAGCCCACTAATTTTTTACTCTTGGAGATGGAAAGATTCTTTCTTCCCAGACTCTGACAACTGTTGCATGAGCATAAAACCTAAGCATGTGCCCTTAGATGCTGGCCAGCACAGGAAGGCAGAGATGATTCACAGAGCCTGCAATGGGAGACGGGGGAGGGAGGAGGGAGGGATGGCAGAATAATGCCACTTTCCATAGCATCCTTGGCAAATTATCTGTGTCCTGAGCTTAGCTGTGGTTGGCATCCTTTACCACTTTCCCAAGCCTGATTCTTCCACCTCAAATATGCTATGTTCCCATGAGCTACCAAGACTCTGGTTTCAATTCTATTAGCTGCCAAGATCCTTCTGGCCTATTCAGAGTAGATGTCTATTATTGACACTAAAAACTTTGACTAGAACCAACAGCCTGCAGTTTGTCAGAGAATCAAGAGAGAATTCATATAAAGAGTTAAACAGGGGCTGGAGAGATAGCCTAGTGGTTAAGAGCGCCGACTGCTCTTGCAGAGGACCCGGGTTTGATCCCCAGCACCCATATGGCAGCTGAGAACTGTCTGTAACTCCAATTCCAGGAGAACTCCAGTTCCAGGGGAATCCGACACCCTCTTCTGACCTCCGTGGCATTGCACGACACGGGTGCACAAACCTGCATGCAGACAGTACATTCATACACATAGAAAATAAATATTTAAAACAAAAAGAGTTAAACAGAGTGTCAGGTACATTGTACCAACCAACAAACTATAGTTACTATTATTATGCTTGTTATTTTAATATTCCAGTATCAATAGTTCCTGAGAAATTTAGAAAGTATATGGCATGTGATCACTTAAAATTCTGCCAAAGAACAAATCCAAGAAATTGGTGGTACAGGAACCATTCATTTTATAAGCTTATGTGTAAGTCAGTTGAACGCACCCCTGATATTTAAAAATCAGCATCAATATTGGTATTCTCTATTCATCAGACCAACAAGTAGGGATCTGTTTACAAAAACCAGAGTCCATTCTAGATAGTTTAATAGAGGGAATTTTTTTTTTTTGGTCTTTTTGAGATAAGGTCTCCCTGTAGCCCCAGCTGGCCTGGAACTCACTCTGTAGACTAGGCTGACCTTGAACTCACAGAGATCTGCCTGCCTCTGCCTCCTGAGTGCTAGGATTAAAGGTGTACACTACCATGCCTAGCTAATAGAGGTAATTTAACAGGGAGAACAAATGATCCTCAAAAGGAAAAGCTAAAAGTCCTGCCGTGGGTTAATGAAACAACTCAAATAACAGGATCTGTGGGCAGTGGGTACTGTCCATTAAGCTAAAAATATATAAAGGGACGAAAGTGGAGTTTGGAGTCACTCAGCTGGAGCTGAGGTCACAGACAGAGGCCCGAACAATAAGCAGGATACAGAACCACAGAGAAGGTCGCTGGCTATTAGAAATGGTTTCTTGATGTAGGGAGTGGTAGGGACCTGGGGCTTCTTTCTTTCTCCTATCCTCTTCCAGAGCTATCCATTAACTGCACTGCACCTAAGTGAAGGTAGTTACAAGACAGCCTGTGAGTTGGGGCATCTATGGAAAAGAAGAGAAATGATTGACCACTAAACAAGAAGTAACAAGTATAGAAAATTTTATTAACAGTATGTGTCTTAGACTGTTTGGGTTCTGTGACAAAATACCATAGACTAGGACACTTATAAACAATGGGAATTTTATTCCTTACAATTTTGGAGGCTTAGAAGTATTAGATCTTAAGTATTAAGGTCTTAAGAGACTTGGTGTCTGATGAAGGGCCTCTTCTGGATTCACAGATGGCATCTTCTTGCTGTGTCCCCACAATGTAAGGGCCTTTTAAATATTAGTATACTAATCCCATTCATGATGACTTTACACTCAAAATCTAATCACATCCTAATTCCAGATCATCGGAGATTTTCAGTATACAAATTTTGGGGTCATAGAAGCCCTCAGACAATAGTGAGAAAGGATTACTTACATTTTTTTCAAAGCCAATTTTTTATTGCTTTGTGTATTTCATAAAAAATTTCAAATCAAATCTAGACCCATGTCCCCCTCCCTACCCCCCACCCCACCAGAGCTCATGCATTCTGCCAAACATCTTTTTCATCTTTTTCTTAGTCTCTCTCAAAATTCTAAATGCAGAAGTTTACTGTTTCAAGCAGAAGTTCACCATTTCAGTCAGTTCTTTGACCCAGTCTTTTTGTTGTTGTGTTGTTATCCTTCCAATATGTATCACTCCAAAATATGCACATATGCATGCCACATATATTATAGGTTTTAGCATCTTCGGCTTATGATTTTTTTCTTTATTAGGCTGAAAGATACTGTTCTGGTTTGTCTTCCATTGCTGTGACAAAGCACTCTGACTGGCACCAACTTGGGGAGGAAAGGGTTTATTCAGCTCACATCTCCTGAGTCACAGTTCATCACTTAGGGAGCCCAAGGCAGAAACTCAGGGCAGAAACCTGGAGGCAGGAGCTGAAGCACAGACCATGGAGCAATGCTGTTCACTGGCTTGCTTCCCTGGCTCATGCCCAGCCTGCCCTCTTATACCATACACAACAACCTGCCGCTGCTCTTGGTGGTCGTCCCATGGTCCTGGCATCTCCAAAAAGCTGGGGTCGCCACTGAAACTGAGGCAGCACCTTCACCAATGGTCTCTTCTGACCTCTTCTGGTGCAAAGCCTCAGCTTCTCTCCATGACCCCTGCAATCCTGGGGTCTTCACTGCAACCGAGGTGCACTTCCACCAATGGTCTTTCCTGACCTCTCACAGTGCGCAGCCTCGGCTGCTCTCTGTGACCCCCTCAAATTTCAACACTTTTTGTTGTTGGGGTTTTTTTTCGTCTTTTTGAGACAGGTCTCCCGAGCCCCAGCTATCCTGGAATCCACTCTGTAGCCTCCGAGTGCCAGATTCAAGACGGCACCACCAGTCCAGGCCTAAAATGTAGTTTTTATAAAAGTATTTTTGCCGGGCGTGGAGAGATCGCTCTACGGTAAGAGCGCCGACCGCTCTTACAGAGGACCCGGTTGATCCCCAGCACCACACTGGCGGCTTGGAATGAGAACCGTCGTGAAACTCCAATTCCAGGAGAACTGCCAGTCCAGGGGAATCCGCAGACCCTCTTCTGAACTGCCGCGGCGATTGCACGACACGGGTGCACAGCCTTGCATGCAAGACAGTACATTCATACAATAAGAAATAATAACATTGGGGCTGAGGGATGGCCTAGCGGTTAAGAGCGCCGACCGCTCTTGCAGAGGACCCGGGTCACTCCCCAGCAACCCACAGGGCTGAGAACCGTCTGTGACTCCTGGTCCAGGAGACCTCCAGTTCAGGGAAATCACGAGACCCTCTTTCCTGACCTCCGCGGCACTTACACGTGAACTGGCATGCAGACACATATTCATACAACATACCAAAAAAAAAAAAACAAATAATAAATTAAAAAAAAAAAGACATAAATAAAATTAATAAAAAAAAAAGAAAATGATTTATGCCTAGCTCATTATCTCCTTATCTCATTTAACTTATTGTAGCTCCACCATCTGGCAGAGAACCCAAGACATATACAACAATGCTTCATCAGTAGTTGCCAATTGAATGGATACATAATGGTTAAATGAGAAATTATTGCAAACCTATGGCATTTTCTTGAGATTGTCTTGAATGTCCCAATTATCAAATACCAATATAATTCTCCCAATAAAATGCCATCAAATATAACATCTAAAATGTAAATAATCCTATAAAAAAAGGAGCACAGTTGTTTTGCCGTCTTACTGGCAAGTGCAGCTACCCCTGTGGCTGCCCACTGCTTTTGCAATCCTTCACGACATGAGGACACAGCTTTTCAAAAACCTTCCAATATGGACTGAAGACTCATGTCTTCTCCAAGATTTTCAAAACCTCAGTGCCAGACAGATGGTGGACTGCTTGTGAGGACCCCCAACTGGGGTTTCAGACTCTTTAGAGTATAGACTGCCATTGTTGGACTACCCGTGCTGTATCATGGAGGCCAACACAGGAAGGATCAAGACAGGACGCTTGCTTACTGGACTCATTTGGTTGATCCAAAGGAAGGGAAAACCCCAGTGTGGAGCACAAGGGCAGAACTATGGTTAGTTTGGCTTGCCAAGGAGGAAGCCTTCAAACATGGTATCTCTGTATTAGTCAGGTTCTCTAAAGAAACAGAAGCAACAGGACGACTATATAGCTATATACAATTATTGAATTGCTCACATGACAGAGTTCAAGGAATCCAACAGTAGCTGCACCACACTGGAAAGGGCCGAGAATCCATGGAACTGCTCAGTCCCGCAAGGCTGTTGTAGTCTCGGTAGCCCAATCTAGTGCTGAAGGCACGAATGGATTCCAGGAGATCTGCCAGTCTCAGACACGCTGGGATCTGAAAGTTTGATCCCGCAGCAGGACAAACTCACCAGATGAGAAGAGGCAAGCCGCAGGAGAAAAAGGGGACCAGAGACATCATCAGGATTGTTTAATCTGTGGGTTCTGGCCAAGCTGGGGCTGAAGGAATCAGCTTTTGTAAGTAACAAGAGACCCGAACTTGAAAGTGAATGAAATCTTTGTTGTACTGGGCCAACTGATGCTGGTTAGCTGGGGCTGAAAAATCAGCTGTAAGTAACAAGACAAGCGACCCGCATCACTGTGGTGAATGAAAATCTTCTGGGCAGAATTTCTTCAGGGTCCGCACACAGAAGCTTTGTTCCAGAAGGGGTCTGAGCCTCAACCTCAAGCCAGAAGCAGGACTGGTAATGTGTAAGAGTCTACCTGCATGGTTGTGGTGTTGAAATTTGAAGGGGTCACAGAAAACAGCCGAGGCTGCGCACTGGAGAGGTCAGGAAAGACCCTTGGTGGAAGTGCACCTTCGGTTGCAGTGACGACCCCAGGATTCCAGGGGTCATGGAAGAAGCTGAGGTTTTGCACCAGAAGAGGTCAGAAGATACCATTGGTGATGAAGGTGCTGCTCAGTTTCATTTGGCGGACCCCCAGCTTTTTGGAGAGGCCAGGACCATGGGACGACCACCAAAGAGCGGGCAGGTTGTTGTGTATGTATGTATAAGAGGGCAGGCTGGGCATGAGCCAGGGAAGCAAGCCCGTGAACAGCCTTGCTCCATGGTCTGTCTTCAGCTCCTGCTCAGGTTTCTGCCCTGAGTTTCGGCATTGGGCTCCCTAAGTGATGAACTGGGACTCAGGAGATGTAAGCTGAATATTGAATAAACCATTTCCTCCTCAAGTTGGTGCCAGTCAGAGTGCTTTGTCACAGCAATGGAAGAACAAAACCAGAACAGTATCTTTCAGCCTAATAAAAGACAAAAATCATAAGCCGAAGATGCTAAAACCTATTAATATATGTGGCATGCATTGTGCATATTTGGAGAGTGCTACATATTGGAAGGTAACAAACAAACCACAAAAAGACTGGGTCAAAGACCTGACGTGAAAATGGTGAACTCTCGCTTACCGGAAAACAGTACAACTTTTCATTTTAGAATTTGAGTAGAGGAGGACTAAGAAAAAGATTGAAAAGGATGTTTGGCCGAATGCATGAGCTCTGGTGGGGTGGGGGGTAGTTAGGTGGTGGTAAGGGACGGGGGACATGGGTCTAGCTTTGATTTGAACATTTTTTATGAAATACACAAAGCAATAAAAAAATTGGCTTTGAAAAAAAATTGTAGTATCCTTTCTCACTATTGTCTGAGGGCTTCTATGACCCCAAAATTTGTATACTGAAAATCTCCGATGATCTGGAATTAGGATGTGATTAGATTTTGAGTGTAAAGTCATCATGAATGGGATTAGTATACTAATATTTAAAAGGCCCTTACATTGTGGGGACACAGCAAGAAGATGCCATCTGTGAATCCAGAAGAGGCCCTTCATCAGACACCAAGTCTCTTAAGACCTTAATACTTAAGATCTAATACTTCTAAGCCTCCAAAATTGTAAGGAATAAAATTCCCATTGTTTATAAGTGTCCTAGTCTATGGTATTTTGTCACAGAACCCAAACAGTCTAAGACACATACTGTTAATAAAATTTTCTATACTTGTTACTTCTTGTTTAGTGGTCAATCATTTCTCTTCTTTTCCATAGATGCCCCAACTCACAGGCTGTCTTGTAACTACCTTCACTTAGGTGCAGTGCAGTTAATGGATAGCTCTGGAAGAGGATAGGAGAAAGAAAGAAGCCCCAGGTCCCTACCACTCCCTACATCAAGAAACCATTTCTAATAGCCAGCGACCTTCTCTGTGGTTCTGTATCCTGCTTATTGTTCGGGCCTCTGTCTGTGACCTCAGCTCCAGCTGAGTGACTCCAAACTCCACTTTCGTCCCTTTATATATTTTTAGCTTAATGGACAGTACCCACTGCCCACAGATCCTGTTATTTGAGTTGTTTCATTAACCCACGGCAGGACTTTTAGCTTTTCCTTTTGAGGATCATTTGTTCTCCCTGTTAAATTACCTCTATTAGCTAGGCATGGTAGTGTTTTTTAATGGGGGGTTACACCTTTAATCCTAGCACTCCGGAGGCAGAGGCAGGAGATCTGTGAGTTCAAGTCAGCCAGTCTACCGAGTGAGTTCCAGGCCAGCTGGGGCTAACAGGAGACCCTTTTATCTCAAAAAAGACCAAAAAAAAAAAATTTCCCTCTTTTAAAACTATCTAGAATGGACTCTGGTTTTTGTAAACAGATCCCTACTTGTTGGTCTGATGAATAGAGAATACCAATATTGATGCTGATTTTTAAATATCAGGGGTGCGTTCAACTGACTTACACATAAGCTTATAAAATGAATGGTTCCTGTACCACCAATTTCTTGGATTTGTTCTTTGGCAGAATTTTAAGTGATCACATGCCATATACTTTCTAAATTTCTCAGGAACTATTGATACTGGAATATTAAAATAACAAGCATAATAATAGTAACTATAGTTTGTTGGTTGGTACAATGTACCTGACACTCTGTTTTAACTCTTTTGTATTTTAAATATTTATTTTCTATGTGTATGAATGTTACTGTCTGCCTGCAGGTTGTTGCAACCCCCCGTGTCGTGCAATGCCAAGGAGGCAGAAGCGGGTGTCGGATTCACCTGGAACTGGAGTTTCCTGGAATTGGAGTTTACAGACAGTTCTCAGCTGCCATATGGGTGCTGGGGATCCAACCCGGGTCCTCTTGCAAGAGCAGTCGGCGGCCTTTAACCACCTAGGCTATCTCTCCAGCCCCTGTTACTCTTTATCCTGAATCTCCTTGATTCTCTGCCAAAACTGCAGGCTGTTGGTTCTAGTCAAAGTTTTTAGTGTCAATAATAGACATCTACTCTGAATAGGCCAGAAGGATCTTGGCAGCTAATAGAATTGAAACCAGAGTCTTGGTAGCTCATGGGAACATAGCATATTTGAGGTGGAAGAAGAAAGATGGAAGCATCAGGCTTGGGTAAAGTGGTATTTAAAGGAGCCAAACCCACAGCAGCTAGCTCAGGGACACAGATATTGCCAAGGATGCTATGGCAGTGGGCATTATCTGCCATCCCTCCCTCTCCCTCCCCGTCCTCCCCATTGCAGGCTCTGTGAATCATCTCTGCCTTCCTGTGCTGGCCAGCATCTAAGGGCACATGCTTAGGTTTTATGCTCATGCAACAGTTGTCAGAGTCTGGGAAGAAAGAATCTTTCCATCTCCAAGAGTAAAAAATTAGTGGGCTTACCATATCACCCCTACTTTGGTTTCTATAATAGTAATTTACGTTCCCTTGTGTGATGGCCAATCTTGTCAACTTCATGAGCTTTAGAATCACCATGGGAACAAATCTCTGGTCATGTTTGTGAGAGATTATCTAGATAGGGTTAACTGAGGTGTGAAGCTGCTTCCAAATGTTGGGCCCATGGGCTGAGGGCTCCCCAGACTTGGAATACAAAAGGAGGTCTCTCTCCTCTCTCCTCTCTCTCTCTCTCTCTCTCTGNAAAAAAAAAAAAAAAAAAAACCACTGCGTTTTAGAAGGGAAGGCTTTTTTTGCAATACCTCCCCCAATGATGCTTGGGACTTATAAGGAACTTAACAAACTCTTACTGACAAATGACTACATTTGAATTAGGAATATTGATTGCCATTCCTACCCAACCACCACCACTGTACGAAGCATTAGTCGTGAAATAAAAGCTTAAGATAAGAACAACAAATACGTTTTTAATTAATAAGGGAGAATGAATGACACAAACACCTGGATTGGGTTAAACTATTTTGCTGGTGATTTTGCTTTTTCAAACATGTATCACCTTCACTTATCTTTGTGTGTGCGTGTGTGCCTGCATGTGTGTCACAGTGTACCTGTAGAGGTCAGTGGACAGCTTATGGGAGTCCAGTTCTCTCCTTCCACCCTGTGGGCTCTGAGCATCAACTCAGGTTATTAGATTTGGAAGCAAGCACCTTTATCCAATGAGGCATCTTGCCAATTCTATTTCAGAATTTAAAATGGCACTAAATAGCTCACTTTGACAGGACAGATACATGGGAATAAGGCAAGTCATCATTCACATTAAAAGAAGAAAGAGATTCACTTCAGTATCTGGATTTTGATTGGTATTTCTGCCAAAATTCTCAGAATACAAAAGTTACAGATATACTCTGCAATGAGCAGGCTTCTGCTTGTTGGTGGGTTTTTGTCTGAATTTGAAGGAACATTGAAGACATGTGGCCTAGCTCATTCATTCCCATGATCTACCAGCCCTGTAGGCATTTATTCTGGCTCCTTGAAGAAAGGGAAATATAAGTACCCATGGGCGTTGCTTTTACCCATAAAAAGGCGGTGACCAGACGAGAAACATACTTCTCCAGGGCAAGCTGCTAAACATGCAGCACACGGCACAAAGCACACAAGCAGTGATAATGGGATTGCACGAAACCTGCTCATTTAGTCTGTGAGTTCCTTAGGTTTGAAGGACTGACACCCATTCATCTTCATGTCTATGGAGATAAGTATTTTGATGGGATCACTCAGGTCATCTGACCATGGGCTGATGGGTTTGGAGAGTTCTCCTTCATTAGCAGGAGGAGTAATGTCAAACTTCAGCTTCTGAGCACTGATGGTCTCCAGGTGTTGGGTGAGAATTACTGTGACTCCCCTCCATAGCTGCCTCCTCCTTACAGACTATCTGGCACCTGAGTCCACAAGTCTTCAAGCAAAGTAGCTCTCGTGCTTGCTTCATAAACAGGGGAGAGCCAGAGATGAGAGTCCCCCTTCCGCAGCACAGCTCACACACACACATACACACACACACACACACACACACACACACACACACACACACACACACACTGCCCTCACTTGGATGCGCCTCTCTGCCTTCTACCCAGAGAACCCACCCTACTTCTGTATGGGAATTGCAGCCTACAGGAAGTAATGCTGGTTGGTGTTTGCTTCAAACCTATTGTCAGACAAATGTATGTCTATATTTATTCTTTTACAAAGTGTCTGCAACACAGGAGATTCTTAGTACAACACACAGTCAGCAAGTTCGGTGTAGAAAATATTCAAAAGAAAAAAATATCTATGCTAAGCATGTACAGACTTTTTTGTGTGCTTGCTACACAAGCGTGGGGACCTGAATTCAGTCACCAGCGTCCATCCAAGTGAAAGTCAAGTGCAGTGATCAGTGTCTATAATCCTAGCACTGAGGAAGTGAGACGGGATCCCTGGGGCTTGCTGGGAGCTACTCTTGCCAAATTGGTGAGTTCTAAGTAGAAACTTTGTCTCCAAAATAAAGTCAAAAGCAACTGAATAAGACACCCAGTTTAACCTTTGGCTTCTGAATACATGTGCACACATATACTCATATGTCACACACAGAATATAATATAAGTAGTTATACAGCTTTAAATTGTATTAGTTATTTTAAGTAATATAGAATAACTCTTCTTGAACTTTTTTTCATTCATGATCCCTTTTTGCCTGAGAAATTTTTATATGATCCTGGGCATATTGATATATAAAACAAGTGTACAAATCAAACATTTACTGCTAACAAATCATAAATGTATTTTTTTATTTTATTAATTTTTTATGTGTACTGTCTGCATGTAGGTTTGTGCACCTGTGTTGTGCAATGCCTTGGAGGTCAGAAGAGGGTGTCAGATTCCCCTAGAACTGGAGTTAAAGACGGTTCTCAGCCGTCATGTGGGTGCTGGTAATCAAACCCAGGTCCTCTGCAAGAGCAGTCGGTGCTCTTAACTGCTAGGCCATCTCTCCAGCACCCGTAAACGTATTTTAAAACAATTATTTGCTATACATAAAAGTTTACCATTCATGGCCAGGCATGGTGGCGCATGCCTTTAATCCTAACACTTGGGAGGCAGAGGCAGGTGGATCTTTGTGAGTTCAAGGCCAGCCTGGTCTACACAGTGAGTTCCAGGACAGCTGGGGCTACAGGGAGACCGTGTCTCGAAAAGACAAAAAAAAAAAGTTTACCATTCATTTAGGAAGAAAGCAAATGTGCACACTAACAATATGGATGTGCTTGTCTATTTTACATAAATAATTAAATTTTGGTAGAATATTTGGTACTGTAGGACACAGAGCATCTTCAACATATTTTATTTTTTTTTAAGAATTTTTTAAAATTTTTTTATTTATTTTTGTATGTGTATGAATGTACTGTCTGCATGTAGGTTTGTGTACCCATGTCGTGCAATGCCGCGGAGGTCAGAAGAGGGTCTCAGATTCCCCTGGAACTGGAGTTCTCCTGGAATTGGAGTTACAGACGGTTCTTAGCGGCCATGTGGGTGCTGGGGATTGAACCCGGGTCCTCTGCAAGAGCAGTCGGTGCTCTTAACTGCTAGGCTATCTCTCCAGCCCATTGACATTTCAGTTTTGTAATTGTCAATATTGAGAACACTGCTTCACACAAACGTATATATTTGAGAGTGTCTCCCTCTAGCCCCAGGTGGCCTGGAATTCACTATTAGACCAGACTAGCCTCAGTCTCACAGAGATCCACCTGCCTGAGTGCTGGGATTAAAGGTATATACTTTTTTGTGTGGGTAACTTTTTATTTTTTAATTTTTTTAATTTTATTTATTTTTGTATGTATATGAATGTACTGTCTGCATGTAGGTTTGTGCATCCATGTCATGCAAAAAGGCATATACTTTTAATGCAATTCAAATCATCAGCTCAAACAATTTTAAAAAATCAGATGTTCTAACAAAGATACTACCCAAAGATTTCCTAATTTGGTACAAGCTAAGGCATGGCAGTAAGGAGCCACTGGGTTTCTGTAAGAGCAGAGACTTTGTATGTACAGAAAAACAGTTCATAACACACAGTTGTGTCAAATCTGAGTCAGGTAGTGGCCTTTGGCCATGTGCTCTGATAAAATGTACATTGCAAGAAATAGGGGTTTATTGAATTAACCTAGACCGGCACTGCAGGTCTACTACCTAGAAGTAGAAGCTGTATTTTAGGTGAGCTGCTCGACTTTTCAAAGTCCAAGTTACTCTGTCTATAAAATGAGACTGTATGTTCTGTGTTCAGAGAACCAAGTCTGCATTGGAGCCATGGCATGCAACACAGGCCAGTGATGCCCCAGAAATTTCAGACCCGCAATGCATTTGATTTTTAATTCATTGTTAATTGTTGCATGTTCAGAAAGCTTTCACTATTGCCAAATTTTTTCACAACCCTACACTTCAGTTTCTTGATTCCTGAGTGACGTGGGAGGGTCCAGCCCACTGTGGGTGGTGCCACCCTGGGCAAATCATTCTGTATTATATAAGAAAGCAGGCTGAGCCTCCATGGCTTGTGTTTCAGCTCCTCCCTTCGAGTTCCTACCTGGCTTCCCTTGATGACGGATTATGCTTGTAAACCAAATAAACCCTTTCGTTTTGTTCAGTGTTTTTACCACAGCAATGGAAAGCAAAGTAGAATAGAAACTGGTACCAGAGAGTGGGCTATTGCTGTGACAGACATGACTTTGGTGTTTTGGGGAGGATTGTGGGAGTGTTTGGAACTTTGGGATAGAAAAGCCAATGAGTGCTTAGAGTTTGTTGCTGTGGAGCTTGGAACAGTTACGCTGAAAGAATTGTAAATGATGGAGGCCTGGCTTGTGATGTTTCAAAAGGAAATGGAGACTATCAGGACTGTTTCTGTGATAGTTCAAATTGAGAATCTGTGGGTTCTGGTCAGCTGGAGCTGAAAAAAATCAGCTGCGATTAAGAAGAGACTAGAACCTAAAGTGAAACTTTTATTTTACTGGGACAATTGGTGCTGGTTGTCCCGGATTGGAAAATCAGCTGTAAGGAACAAGAAATCAGAATCACTGGGGTAAAATCTTCTGGGAAGAATTTCCTCAGGGTCCGTTCACAGAAGCTGTGGTCCAGAGGGGGCCCAAGCATCCATCTCAACTGGAAACAGGACTTGGTAATATATGAGTCTCCTATATGATTCTGGTGTTGAAAGTGTGAAGGGGTCACAGAGAGCAGCTGAAGCTTGGTTCTGGGAGATGCCAGGACCATGGGATGACTGCCAGGAGCAGCAGCAGGTGTGAATGGAGCCAGCCTGGGCCTTCAAGGTGAGCTCTATGTGCTGTGGATGGCAGAGCTGGAAAAGTGGAGCTGCCAAACCCCCTGGAGTCCAAAGATCATGAGTGAGTCCCAGACGTCCAGCCTTGAGATACTCTGCTGGACTAAGGCTTTCCTCAAGCATGCCCAATTCTTCCCTTTGAAATAAAACGGTACTTAACCTGTTTTTTGTTTTTTTTTTAATTTTGCAAGAGTCCACAGTTGAGAGACTTTAATTTTTATTTTTTGGTCTTTTTGAGATAGGGTCTCCCTTCAGTCCTAGCTGGCCTGGAGCTTGCTCTGTAGACCAGGCTGGCTTTGAACTCACAGAGATCCACCTGCCCCTGCCTCCCGAGTGCTGGATTAAAGGAGTGTGCCACCATGCCCAGCTGAGAGACTTTTTTTTTGTACTTTTGATACAGGGTCTCTCTTTTGTCTTAGCTGTCCTGGAGCTTGCTCTGTAGACCAGGCTGGCCTTGAACTCACAGAGATTTGCCTGCCTCTGCCTCCTAAGTGCTAGGATTAAAGGCATGTACCACCACACCTGGCAGGCTGAGAAACTTTTAAAAAGAGACTTTGAACTTTTAAGTGTTTGAGTTTTTTAAGGACTATGGGACTTTTAATACTGTACTGTTTATGTTGTGATAGTAACATCATACCTTGGGGATAAAAAATAGAAAGCTGAACAAAACTGAAGATCCAAACTTGAGCACATACAATTTCAGCCACCTCATATTTGACAAGGGGGCCAAGAAGCCACAATGGAGGAAAGACAGCATCTTCAGCAAATGGTGTTGGCAAAACTGGATCACCACTTGTAGAAGAATGAAATTAAACCCGTCCCTCTCACCCTGTACAAAAGTCAACTCCAGATGGATCAAAGACCTCAACATGAAACCCCAAACTCTGAAGGCGATAGAAGAAAAAGTTGGCAGCAGACTACAAGACATAGGTGTAGGAAAAGACTTCCTAAATCAGACAGCAGCTGTGCAAGAATTAAGGTCGACGATTGACAAATGGGACCTCATTTAGCTCAAAAGCTTCTGTACATCAAAAGAAACAATCAAGGAAGTGAAGAGAAAACCCACAGAGTGGGAGGAAACCTTTACCGCAGATACATCTGACAAAGCATTGATTTCCAGAGTATACAAACTACTCATAAAACAAAGAAGAAAGAAAACAAATGGCCCACTCAAAAGATGGAGCAAAGAGCTGAACAGAGACTTCACAAGTGATGAATTAGAGATGGCTGAGAAACATCTTAAAAAGTGTTCAATGTTGCTAATAGTTAAGGAAATGCAAATTAAAACCACTTTAAGATATCATCTCACTCCAATAAGACTGGCTAGGATCAAGAAAACAAATGATACCAAGTGCTGGAGAGGTTGTGGGGAAAGGGGTACACTCATCTACTGCTGGTGGGAATGTAAACTTGTACAGCCACTATGGAAAGCAGTGTGGAGAACCCTTGGAAGATTCAAAATGAGCTTGCCATTTGACCCAGTTATACTACTCCTGGGCATTTACCCACAAGACTCACCCCACCGCAGAGATACATGCACAGCCATGTTTATTGCAGCTCTCTTCACAATAGCAAAGAGCTGGAACCAACCCAAGTGCCCCTCAACTGACAGGTGGATAGAGAAAATGTGGTACATCTACACAATGGAGTTCTATTCAGCAATAAAGAAAGATGACATCATGAGATTTGCAGGTAAATGGATGGAGCTAGAAGATATCATGCTAAGTGAAGTAACATGGTCCCAGAAAAACAAACGATGAATGGTATCCCTCATCTATGGATGCTAGCACCTATTACCTAATTGTATGGCAAACTGAGCAACGTTAATGTGATCTGAAAACAACTGTGCTCTTATATTGTGAATCCCTTAAAAAATAAAAATTTTAAAAATATATAAAAAATGGAAAGCCTATGGTTTATTAGAGACATGTTTGTGTGTTCAGTTGATAAGAGGTCACTTGTGCTTGACAGCTTTAGTGTCAACTTGATACATCTGGGTTAAGGGAATCCCCACTGGGGAACTGCCTCCATTGGACTGGCCTGTGGCCATGTCGGTGGGGGTATTTTCTTGATGAGTGATGTGGGAAGGGTCAGCCTACTGTGGGCAGCACCACCCCTGGACAGATCATTCTGTACTGTATAAGAAAGCAGGGTGACCATGGGCTAGGGAAGCAAGCCAGTAAGCAGTGTTCCTCCATGGCCTGTGTTTCAGCTCCTTCCTCTAGGTTCCTGCCCTGAGTTCCTACCTTGGACTCTGTCAGTGATGAACCATGACCCAGGAGATGTGAGCTAAATAAAAACCCTTTCTTCCCCAAGTTGGTGTTGGTCAAGGTGTTTTGTCACAGCAATGGAAAAGCAAACTAGAAGAGATGGTGATCCATAGTTGAAGAAGCTACAATATAGGGATGATTTAAAGTAAAATGAGATGATTATGTGGGTTATATGCAAGTTATAGGTTATGATTTCTTTCTGATCTTTTGGAAACAGGATCTCTCTGTAGCCCCAGCTGGCCTGGAACTCACTCTGTAGACCAGGCTGGCCTAAAACCCAGAGATCTACCTGCTTCTGTCTCCCGAGTGCTGGGATTAAAGGCATGTATTATTATATGGCTGATAACAAGAAATGAAGACAAATTGTCAAAGAGTGGTTAGGAGTAAATAAAGGACAGAGAAATTGCAGATCAAGAGAGAGACTAACTGTGGCCATTTTTTTTACTATAATTTCCTTTTTCTTTTCTTCCTGCCTTGCCTTAAAACTGGAAATATATAAGGTAGCCGGAATGTTAACTGTGAAGATTAAGAAGGAAATACATTGCCTTATCTTTTTTTTTAATTTCAGAGAAATCTCTCAGTTTTGTCCCTTTAAAGAAGACCAAAAGCTACATTGGAACTGACCACAAAGGTTTTTAAGGAAAATTTAGGTAGATCCTGTGAAGCCAGGATTAGCTGCAACATAGCCAGGCAGACCAAGACAGATTTAGAATTAGTTAGGATTCCCCAGAAACATTGCAGAATCCTGTTTGATAAAGTGGTTCAAATGACTATAATTATGTATAAAGACACACAGCAATCTAAGTATTTCATTTAGGAGATAGAACAGAGATGCAGTAGAAAGAGAATTGATTCAAATCAACTGAGACTGGCACTGTAGCCCCTCGGCCTAATATCTATAATTCAGGTGAGCCGCTTGACCTTTAAGTCTGAGTTAGCCTATCTATAAAATGGGACTCCACGTGCATACTCAGAAATCCCGTGAAAACAAAATGCACGTGCATAGGAACATGTGTCAACATGCTCTGCCTTTTCCTCTTGGGCACACAGTTTCATGGTGAGTGATTTATGGACTACTGGGTTCTGGCCAAAGGGGATAGGGAAGAAAGTGAAGGGAACTGCTCTGTGATCTTTAGACAGTACTGTCTACAGCCATAGGGCCCAAGGTAATAACAGTCACCAGACAGATGTAAACTGGATCCTGGGGAATCCCAGGCACCCTCCTGTCTCCATTCCCCAGTGCAGGGATTGCAGGTGCATGCTGTTATGCTTGGAGGTTTACATGGTGCTGGGGGTGGGACCTCGGGGCTTTATGCTTATGCAGCAAATATCTCGCCCACTGAACCATCGCCCTAGCACCACCAGAATGAGTTTTTGTTGAGCAATTACCATGAATCAGATGCTGTCCTAGGCACTGGAGATACCAGACCATCAGTGGCTTTGGTTCCAGGGAGGGAGGACAGGTAATAATTCATAAGCAAATAGACATCGTGCCTTTAGGTGGCAGTTAGGTGCTGTGGAGAGAGGGACTGAGTGCAGGGAAGGAGGCAGGTGGGAAGGCCTCTCAGAGGTCAGTCAGATTGGTTATTAAATGATTTGCTTGTTTTGTGGAGCTGGAGAGATGGTTCAGTGGTTAAGAGCACTGACTGCTCTTGTAAAGGACCTGGGTTTGGTTCCCAGCACCTACATGGTAGCTAACAACTGTATGTAACTCCAGTTCCAGGAAATCTGACACCCTCTTCTGACCTCCTTGGGCAGTGCATAAGGATACATTTACACATATGCAGGCAATACACTCATACACATAAAATAAGAAGTAATAAATAAAATATTTTAAGAAAATGATTGACTTGTATTTCTATCCTACCCTCCAGGGCTCTGCTCTGTGATACTGAGGCCGAGACACTGCCATCTGTTTTTCTCCACTGCTAACAGTTCCCTGCTATGGCCCTGTCTTCCAAGTGGTTGGAGGATGATCTAGAGGAAGACTTCAAGGCTGGGGAGAGTGTTGGGACCTGCTCCATGGTGGCAGCCTGATGCTGTGGTTGGTTTCCTCGTTCCTTCCTTTGGCTTTCCCATTGCCAGCCTTCTTATGCCTTTTGGTGAGTCCTCATGGTGGCCAACTGTGCTCCCATTCTAAGGTCTGAGCCTCAGCTATGCAGGCCAAGGCCATGGAACGAAGATGTACTGGAATGAGGATGGTGGGGAAGAGGAAAGCTGGGAAGCTGCCATTAGGCTGCTTGATTTGTGTACTTCCTGTGTCATCCACAAGCAGAGGAGTGGTGTGTGATGGGATGTTCTCTCCAACCTATGCTTTCAGTAAGCTCAGTCAAAACATGGCTGTTGAAACCTAGAAATGTGGTGATGATACTGAAGAACGCAACATTGGATTTAAGGTCTCTTAACTTGAATCAAAATAGCCAGGGTTGGCCGGGTGTAGTGGCGCACGACTTTAATCCTAGCACTTGGGAGGCAGAGGTGGGCGGATCTTTGTGAGTTCAAGGCCAGCCTGATCTACAGAGTGAGTTCCAGGACAGCTGGGGCTACAGGGAGACCCTGTCTCGAAAAGACCAAAAAAAAAAAACAAAAAAAAAAAAAAAAAAAAAAAAAAAAAAATAGCCAGGGTCAATATATAAAAAGCTGGTTTCATTAGTATGATTTTAAATGCCCAGATGCTGAGGGAGTGTAGACGAGGCACATTTAGGCTACTTTGAGAACCAGGGGGCCTGGTGGCACATGCCTGCAGTCCTAGCACTAGGAAGATAGAGCCAGGAGGATTAGAAGTTCAAGGTCATCCTCAGCTACATACTGAATTTGAGGCTAGGCTGGGGTATAAGAAACCCTGTCCAAACAAGCAAAAAGCTATCAGCGGCTCTCCGCTGCCCTCAGGTAAATCAGAAACTTCTCATGAATTTCAAGTCTCACATTAATGGGAAAACAATTATGCTTTATATCACAAATAATGTTCCCTAGTTGGTATGATTGTATACAAGTTACCTTCAAAACAATGGCATAAAACAACTTTTCATCATGCTCAGAGATTATTATGTGTCAGAAATTTGAATAAGACTCAATAGGGAAAGCTTATTTCTGCCTTACAATGTCTGAGACCTCAGTTCAAAGACCTAAAGGCAGAGGATATGAACTTCTGGAAGTTCTGCTTCTTGTATGTTTGGTGCTTGATGCTGGAGAGACTCGAACATCTCAGTCTCTTCAAATGCTTTCTCCTGCCCAGTGGCTTTAAGGTAGCCGAAGTCTCCTAGATTCCCAACACGTAAGTCCTGAGAAAGCAAGCCAGACTTCTCTCCACTCCCATCTGGTTTCAGGAGTCACACTGTCATTTCCTCTCTATTACGTGAGTTAAAGCCTTTCAGTAGGATCTGTATCCACAAGGAGGAAAATGTGACCCCAACCTCAGTGGGAAGGATGTTGAAAAATTTGCAGATCTGTTTAAAACGATTGGAGATCCCCGCCGTATTTGTTGCTATACTTTAAAGGGTCCCTAAATTACGGCTGAACTGTGACATCACTCTTCTCTCTTCTTGGAGGGTCTCTCACCCACAACACACACCACACTTGCATCCCAAATTTCTACTCATCATTTAAGACTTAGTTCAGATACAACCTACATCATAACCCTCTGGAGCTCCACATTTAGAAGCAAGTGTGGTCTCCTCTGAACTCCCCGTGGATCTCTGCTTCAATTTCCCTGACCTGGATATGGATTTATTGAATGAATAAATAGACCAGAACAATAAAATCTCAAATGTGAACATGACCTTGTGTTGTTTAGAACACTCGTATGTTTCTATTCATGGCTGTTCCTCCTGTAGTTCTATAGTATACAGAAGGTAGGAAGCAAGTCTGGCCTGCCTTTGAACTACTTCCAGCCCACTTCCATCTTTAGCAAGTCTACCACTGCTTCACCCATTGAACATTGTCAACGAATGTCGGTTAGGTGAGCAAGACTGCCTACATCACACACACACACACACACACACACACACACACACCCCTCTATGTACGCTTTGCTATTTTTTTTTTTTACTTCTTTAAATAACCAGGGAACATTTGATGTGAGGTAGGATGGAATGGTTGCAAGACCTAATCCCCCAATGCTGAAGGAGTGTGAAATGTTCTTAAAGGTCAGATGCCACAGGTCAGCATTAAAGGTCTTTATCATGGTTGCCTTCTGTATTCATTACTTTCTTCATTGTTGCAACAAAATATATAACCAAAAATGTATGACCAAAGCACCCTGAGGAAGGAAGGGCTTATTCTGACTCTTGGTCTAAGGGGATAATATGGTTTATACTGGAGGGGAAGGTGTGGTGACAGGAACATAAGCACTCACAGTCAGCAAGCACAGAGAGGCGAATCTGGTGTTTCTCCAGTCCAGGGCCCCAGCCTACAGGATCGTTCTGCTCATACTCAGGGTTGGTCCTCCCTCCTTAGGTAGAACACTCTGAAAATGCTGTCACAGATACACCCAGAGGTTTGCCTTCTAGATCGTTCTAAATCTAGTCAAAATGACAATCAAGATCAACACCATACTTTCTGGCAGTGTTTGGATGTTGACAGTCCCCCAAAGGTCCAGGTGTTATGGTTCTGTCCGCAGCATGGTGCTGTTGGGAGATGGTGACTTCAGGAAGTGAGACCTGGTGGGACGTCCTTAGGTCATTGTGGGGGCATGTCCTCAAAGAAGGTGGGGGAATCTTGCCCATACTCCCTTTGGATTCCTGGCTCCTGATATAAACAGTTTGCTTTGCGGTATGCTCCCATCAAGGTGTGCTGTCTTACCAGAGGCCCAAGGAAGTGGATCACGGAAGCCCTGAATCAAAATATATTTTATGTCTTTAAAAATTAATGCTTTCAGATATTCTGTTACAGTAATGGGACAAATACAAGTTCCAACTAGCAAATGTTTTTTGTTATTTTTTAAAGAAAGATTGATGTTCTTGGTCCCCATAGATTTGAGGAAAGTTCTAGTTTGTAGCCTAACCCATCAGCCATCCTTTCTAGCTCCTCCCCCTGGCTTTCTCTTCTGCTTTCTAAGCCATAGCAACAGATTAACTGAGATGGTTCTGCTGCTAGCCAATGTCCTCCATTACTTTAAAAAGAGCGCCGACCACTCTTACAGAGGACCCGGGTTCGATCCCCAGCACCCACATGGCGGCCGAGAACCGTCCGAAACTCCAATTCCAGGAGAACTCCAGTTCCAGGGGAATCCGAGACCCTCTTCTGACCTCCGCGGCATTGCACGACACGGGTGCACAGACCTGCATGCAGGCAGTACATTCATACACATACAGAAATAAATAAAATTAATTAAAAAAAAAAGTAACTCAGACTGGGGAGATGGCTTGGTGGGTAAAAGCACTTGCCACGCAAGCAAGCCCATGACCTGAATTTGATCCCCTGAGACCAGCGCTCCTCTAGCTAGCCTGTAGTATGCTGGGCAACAGAAACAGGTGGAGGCAAGGATTGACTTCCAAAAGTTGTCCTCTCTCTTCCACATGGGCAGGTGGCACACGCACACCTGCACACACCACACACACTGCGCACACAGCACACACTGCACACACCACACACACCGCACACACCTGCACACACCTGCACACACCTGCACACACCGCACACACCACACACACCCCTAAATAATTTTCAAAAGCAATTCACTGTTGAGTCTTTTCTGGTTTGTTTTTGTTTTGTTTTGTTTTGTCTTTTTGAGGCAGGGTTTCCCCTGCCGCCCCACCTGGCGTGGAACTTGCTATGTAGACCAGGCTAGCCTTGAACTCATAGAGGTCCACCTGCCTCTGCCTCCTGAGTGGTGGGATTAAAGGTGTGCACCACCATGCCCAGCTAATTTCTCTTTTTATTTTATTTAGTTTTTGGTTTATTTATTTGGGAAGGGGGGGGTTGAACAGGGTTTCCCTGTAGCCCCAGCTGGAATTTGGTATGTAGATCAGACTTGCCTCAATCTCATAATGATCCACCGGTTTCTGCCTCCCAAGTGGTAGGAATAAAGGAAGGCATGCTCCATCAATGCCCGGAAAGTTCCTGTTGTTTTTTTAAATGACATTCCAATAACTTTTAAGAATTCTTTGCAAGCACACCCAGTGGTGCATTAGGAACTTAAGGCTTCTTAAGGGGCTCCTAAACACTATTCAAGCAATAATGTCTTTGAAGTCCCAAATATTTATGATGAAAAAATGATATAATGCTAACATTTAAATAAAATAAAACTATGAATATAAACTTTATGAATTTTATTTTTTAGAGTTTTTTTTTTTTTTTTTTTTTTTTTTACGGAGTTTGGCTCTGTAATCTAAGATGGACTACAACGTACCATGGTAGCCCAGGCTGGCTTCAAACTCATGGCTAACCTTCTTCCACAGTCTCCCAAGTGCTGGGATTACATGTATGATTTACCATGCCTGGCTGGCATAAAGTGTTTGAAACAACTTCTCCAGCATGCTGGTGTTGAAGTGGGAAAGCTAGTTAAGGAAAGGAAAATGAGAAAGCAGTTAAGGAATTTGGGGGTACATTTACTGAGGACTCCTTGACCCTATCTGTGACTTTGAAGCCTGACACACTCAGCTCATTTTTCTATCTAATGCTGATTTTAAACACCCCAGTCCACATGAACATGAGAACAAATAAGGTCATTAAACTAAACCTGGGATGGCATGGGTACTTGCCAGCTCCATCGTGGAAATGAGTCATCTACAGAGCCTCCTCTTTTTGTGGCAGAGCCCTCACACCTGTCTCTAGGCCTTGCAATACTGGCTTGGCATGAGCTCTGCCTGCCCTGCTGATACAAGTCTATTGCTTACATATGTTGGGACACCTCCACTACTGTGAACAACCCGACAGCCAAGGTCCATGCCAGACTATCTCTGGATACTTTAAAACCTTGTGTGGAGCCAAGCCTCCTCCCTGACATTGCATACACTCCCATTTGTGCATGCTTGGGCCCCCAGGAGGGTTTCCTCTGTTACTTCCAGCACAGCTTGGCTCCCTGGAGGCAATTTTATCAGTGTATCAATAGCTTCAGTACTAATCAGATTATTAAGTAGATTTGACATTGAAAAATTACATCATCTATCTTCTATATCTATCTATTATCTATCATCTAGCATGTCTATCATCTATCTAGCAATCAACTATATATCTGTCTATTTTTCTATCATCTATCTATATATCTATAGCTATCATCTATCTGTTTATCTACCTACCTACCTACCTATCATTTATCTACCTCCCATCTATCTTCTATCTATCAATCAACTATATATCTGTCTATTTTTCTATCTATCATCTATCTATATATCTATAGCTATCATCTATCTGTTTATCTACCTACCTACCTACCTATCATTTATCTACCTCTCATCTATCTATCTTCTATCTATTTGAGGGGTAAGAGTGTACCTCAGTGGTAGAATATCACCTTTGTATATACAAATTCCCGAGTTTGATCCCTAAAACTGCCCACCAAACTTGATACACCTTTAACTCAAGGGATTGAAATGAGAAGATGGAAGCAAGTCTTTCTTAAAGATATTTTGAGACTCAGAAGAGGACTAGAGATGAAGAAAGGGCCTGTGTGTATGTCTGTGTATGCAGGTCCTCTCTTGACTGAGGGACAAGATGACATCAGTCAAATTATCATTAATCAGAAAATATTAGTTTTTCTGAATAGAAGGCTGGGGATGTAGCTCAGTGGTAGAGCCCTTACCTAGCACAAGCAAACTCCTGTATTCCATCACGAGCAACACACACACACACACACACACACACACACACACTCGCAGAAAAAATATTTAAGGTGTTTGTATCCAGAGAATCCACCAGTCACTAGAATAGTCAAGTCCTATCACTAAGAAACTCAGATTGTGATGCAGGGAGGAGTGTGGGAGTGTGCAGCAAAGAAATAAAGAAAATAAATGGCTCCTCAAGGAAATTCCATGTCCATCAAGAGATGAATGGGTGTGGGGGACTGTTGGAGAAAACTTGGTTGGTGCTCAGTGCAAGAGATTCTTTAGCGGAGCATAAATCTCAATACGCTGACGGCGTAAGCAGGAATAGCAGGCAGGAACAGAGGGCTGGCGTGGAGCGTGCTGGTGTGCTTAAGGAGCAGCAGGGGCTGGGGAGATGGCTGTCAGTAAAGTACATGGCGCAAGCTTAAGGTGGTGAATTCAGGTCCCCAACAGTCACATGAAAAGCTGGGACTTGGGAGGCAGAGGCAGGCGGATCTTTGTGAGTTCAAGGTCAGTCTGGTCTACAGAGAGAGTTCCAGGACAACTCTGGCCACAGGGAGACCCTGTCTCGAAAAGACTAAAAAAAAAAAAAAGAAAAAAAGAAAAGCTGGGAATGACGGCACCTGTGTGTAACCTTAGTACTGAGTTGGGGGGTGGAGTGGGGAGGCAGGAGGCAGAAACAGGCAGAGCCGTGGTGCTCACTAGCTGGCTGGTCTAACCAATCAGTGGATGTTTGGTTCACTGAGAGACTGTCTTAAAAAAAAAGATGTCAAGTGACAGAGGAGGACACATAAGCTAGATCTCTGGTCTACACACACACACACACACACACACACACACACACACAAATGCACACACACAAACATGAGCACATGCACACTATGCACAGCAGCAACAACAGAAGGAACAGGCAGGTAGTAAGCAGGGCAAGAGGGCCATGAAGAAAGGCTGTGGGAGGAGAGGCTAGAGCCAACCTGGGGCCAGATAGTACTCTGAGAGTGACAGGGAGGCAGTGACAGGGGTGGCTGGGCTGTTTCAAGAACTAACCTGCCTGCTCGACTATAGACGTACAATGGGGTGAGAGGAGTGGCAGGACGGCCAGGGGGAGGCTGTCAGAGTAACTCAGGCTGAAGGTGATTGGGACTGTGGTGGTGGGGATGCTTGTGACTCCGTCCCTGAGGACAGAGCATTCTTGTGAATATCGGCTGCATGTTGCTCTTTTAAGCTCTGTCCTGGGGACACTTTGAGAGTAACTTTCTGCTTCCCGTGCCTGATGATGAGAAGGACGAACGGTGTGTTGGGAAAAAGGCAGGGCCACCAAAGGCCCACAGAAAACCCAGAGACTCTTGAAATAGCTCCTCCCCGGCAAGGCAACAGGTACCCTAGGAGATGAAGGAAGGCATGCCAAGATGGCTGCCTCAGTATGGTTGGGTGCTTTAGGCTCCAAGGGACAGACATCCAACCCACACTGGCAAATGGAGATCATCTCGCAGCCTGCAGCATTGTGCTTGCTCGCATAGTTGGACATTGTGTAGCTTCGTAGAAAATGCTCCTGACCTACGTATTCAGCTCCCAGTCTTTCCCTAACACTTACCTTCCAGCACGAGGCATGATGCTCTTGCCATGGTTGTCCATGCTATCTTTGTCCCCCCCTCCAGAATGAATTTTATGAGGGCAACAATCACTGAAACTCACCACAGTATGCTTACACTTGCGACTGACCTTTAGTGGCATTTACTAGAGTTGTGAAACAGTCTCCTGTGGCTGGCTCTCAAATGAGACGAGCTCTAGGGTCTTCCTTCTCTGGGGAAGAAAAGTGTCAGGAAAATCTCCCTGTGCTCTGTTGGTTTCCTTGTGGCTCACAATGAGCAGGCTGTAACGTGCAATCCGAGTCCCACCGGCCTTTGCTCCTCCGTTGTTTAGTGATGAGCACTGGGTCCATACATTCAAATCACCTCCAGGCTTGGCCCAGCAGTGTATTTGTGGGAATTGGAATTTGCTGGGGTCTCACTCACTGGCCTCAGACTCTGGACCCTGTGTCTCTGTAAAGAGCCTCACTGGCACTCCCTGACTGAGTGGGAAATGGAAGGGGCCTCTGGTTACATTCCCTTGGGGCTACGAGTGTAACAGGTACAGGTGTCCCGTCAAGAAGTCTTGTTTTTGAGTATTCTGGGCACTGCAGAAAATGCTGGGGAGAAAACAATAACCAAAAGACAGTGCCACCCTCCAGGTCAGCAGGAGGCTCAGTGAGTGTCTAAGTTTATTTTCCTGTCACTGTGATGAAATACTTTGACAAAGGCTGGAGAGATAGCTCAGGTTTGATTCCCAGCACCCACGTGGCAACTAACAGCCATCTCTAACTCTAGTTCCCTTGGATCTGATGCCTTCTTCTGATCTCCCTGGGCAATGCATGACACAGGTGCCCTTTTATATATGTAGGCAATACAGTCATACACATAAAATAAAAATAATAAATAGGGGGCTGGAGAGATGGCCTAGCGGTTAAGAGCGCCGACCGCTCTTGCAGAGGACCCGGGTTCGGTCCCCAGCACCCACATGGCGGCCGAGAGCCGTCTGAAACTCCAATTCCAGGAGAACTCCAGTTCCAGGGGAGTTCGACGCCCTCTTCTGACCTCTGCGGCATTGCACGACACGGGTGCACAGACTTGCATGCGGACAGTACATTCATACACATATGGAAATAAATAAAATTAATAAAAAAAATTAAAAAAAAATAAATAGAATTAAAAAACACTTTGACAAAAGCAACTTGAAAGGGTTAATTTGGTTCACGGTTCAAAGTTCAGTTCAGCATGATAGGAAAATCAAGGCAGCAGAGCTCAAAGCAGCTGGTCACATGGTCCCCACAGTCAGGAAGCAGAGAAGGGAGAATGCCTTCCATGCTCAGCTCATCCTCTCTATCTTATACAGTCCAGGATCCCTCTCCAGGGAATGGCAGGCCCTGCCCACTATCAAGAGAGTCTTCATACATCCGTTAACATAAGCACGATAATTCCCCCAGAAGGTGTGCTCAGAGGCCTTTCTCTCAAATGACTATTGATCCTGTCAAGTGGACAGCTAACACTCACTATCTTGTTTTTTATAAGTTTTAATTTATTTTTGTATGTGTATGAATGTACTGTCTGCATGCAGTCTGTGCACCTGTGTCGTGCAATGCCACAGAGGTCAGAAGAGGGCATCGGACTCCCCTGGAACTGGAGCTAAAGACGGTTCTCAGCCACCATGTGGGTGCTGGGGATCGAACCCGGGTCCTCTGAAAGAGCAGTCGGCGCTCTTAACTGCTAGGCTATCTCTCCAGTCCCAACACTCACTGTCTTAGCGAGACAGCCAGTGCAGCGAAAGAGACAGCCATGCAGTCATTACATTCAAAGATCGTATGTGTGCCATTCAATGTATATACCAGGCTTGGTGGGAAGAAAAGATCACATCAAAAATATAAGGGGGATTTAAAAAAAATAAAAGATAAGGGCATCAAAGAGAAAATAAGGTTTTGAATGCTGAAAGGAGTTTATAGGCAAAAGCATGGGGCAGAGCTGGGTAGAGTGATTGACACTCAGGGAAAGAAGACATCTGGTATAAAGATATGGACATTGGAAGTGGTACTGTGCAGAGAGAGCACAATTGGTCATGTATTCCTGAAGTACAGAGTATTAGGAGAGGAGTTAATAAAGTTGAGAGTGACTACAGAAGTAACGTTGTGTATGTTCTGAGAAGAGGCCCAGTTTTGTCTTGGGTGATGAGTTTTCATCAGGCAGGTGAATTTGTTTAGAACAATCACTCTGGCAAACCAGGGTCTAGGGGACTTGAAAAAGGGTCTATTGGAGACATACAGATTGGAAAATGCTAAGACTAAGCAGTACCTCACACTTCCCACTAGATGACGCAAGTGTGCCAGGGCAGCTTGGTTGCTGACTGTCAATGTGTCCTAGAAGCTTAGGAGAAAGCCCAACCAACCAGTTTTCACCATCAGGAAACTTGTCAAACAGGCGTTTGAAATGCTGGAAGCAACTGTGATGTTTTTTAAAATTCTCTCACACGGTTCTGGAATGCGTTAGATGGCTCAGTCAGTAAGGTGCCTGCCACAGAATCATGGAGACCTGGGTTCAGATCCCTAGAGCACATGTAAAAAGTTGGACACAGAGGCAGATGCCTGTAACCCCAGAACTGGAGGAGAAAAAGGACGGGGGGGGGGGCAGGGGGGAGAACACGGGATACCAGTGGATTCTTGAATGAGCTTGAGGTTCAGGGAGAGACTCTGTCTCAAAGAATAAAGGTGCAGAATAATCTAGAAAGACACTGATATCAACCTTGGGCCCAGCAAACCTTTGTGTATGGTCTTGTCTTTTCATTTCTTTAAGGCGATGGCCAAAGTAATTTCCAGCATGGTTGTACAATTCCACATCTTAGCAGCAGTGTGTGAGGTTTCTAGTTGCTTCATATCTTTGCTAATAGCTACTGGTCAGACTTTTAAATTTTACCTCTTTTGGGATTAGAGGTGCAGCTCAGTTGGTAGAGCACTTTCCTAGCATTTGTGAAGCCCTGCGTTCCATCCCTAACACTGCATAAAGTATGGTATGGAGACATGCTTGTAATTCCAGCACTTAGGAAGTAGAGGCAGTGGGAGGACCAGAAGGTCAGGGCCATCCTAGGCTATATACTAAGTTCAGGGCCAACCTGGGTTACATGATACCCTGTCTCAAAAAAGCAAAAATTACCAATTTACATCTTATAATATAAAATTTCATTTTTTAATGGCTGATGATGAACATCTTTTCTTGGTTTGCTATCTGTGGATCTTTGGTAATGACTCTAGTCAAAGTTTTTGTGGGGTACCGACATTTATATTTCACTTTATACTTCTATAGCTTTACTATGTGTATTAGTCACTTTTCTGTTGCTGTGATAAAACACCAGACCAAAGAACTTATAAAAGGAAGAGTTTATTTGAGCTTACGATTGGTGGTTCCAGGGAATTAGAGTCCATTGTGGCAGGAGGTGAGGCAGCTGGATCTGGAGCAGCAAACCAAGGGTCACATCTCGCAAAGAGCACAGGAAACAGAGAGGAAGCAACTGCAGGCCACGAGGCTTGTTAAGCTCACTAAGCCTGCCCCTAGTGACACACTTCCTGCAGCATGGCCACACCCCCCAGACCTCAAAAAACAGCGCCACCAACTGGAGACAAATGTCTGAATACCTAGAGCCTATGGGGGACACACATTCAAACCACCACATTCCACTCCCTGGCCCCCATAGACTCCTGACCATATAAAATGCAAAATGCATTTAGTCCAACCTTAAAAGTCCCCACAGTCTTTACCAGTCTCAATGCCATTCAAAAGTCCAAAGTCTCCTCTGAGACTCAGGCCAATCTCCCAAACTGTAAGCTCCTGTAAAATCAAGACAAATTACAAACTCCCAACATACAGTGGAACTGAATACACATTCCCATTCCAAAAGGGAGGAATAGAGGCATAGTGAGGAAACACTGGACCAAAACAAGACCGAAAACCAGCAGGGCAAACGCCAAGTCCTGTAGCTCCACATGCAACTTCTGGGACTTGACTTCCAAAGGGCTTAGATGGCTCAGCTCTTCCAGCTTTGCTTGCAACATACATCTCTTTCTTAGGCTGGTACCACTCCCTGTATGCAGCTCTCCTTGGCAAATATCTCACAGGTCTGGCATCTCGAATGTCTTCTTGGGGTCTCCGCTGCCAACCAGGCTTCACATTCACAGCTTCATGCAATGGCCTATCAGGGCCTACTTTATGCAGGGACACCCCTGCTGTGCTCTGCCTGACCTTGGCAGCTCTCTGAAACCGTGGAGGAAGAACTGATGACCCCTTCACTCTTGCAAACTTCATGCCTCTAAAGCCAGCACCACGTGAATGAAACTGCCGAGTTTGGCTGCAATTTTGGGATGGACCCTGGCCCATTTCAACCACATTTGCAACTTTTCTCTGCCCTGGACTTGCTGGAGGATTAGCTGGGTGTGGTCTTGCCCTGAAGGTACTGATTCTGTTGTTTACTTGTAAATCTCGAGGCCTCTCCTTAATCACTTTAATCTCACTTTTTCCATTGTTTACTTGTAAATAGCTAGGCCCCTCCTTAATGGCTTTAATCTCCTTATGAAAGGGAGCCTCTCCTTCACATGCCTTGGCCCCACCTTTAATCTTCCTAGTGCAGTTTTCAGATCCAACCTCTCCTTCACATGCCTTGGCCCCACCTTTAATCTTCCTAGTGCAGTTTTCAGATCCAAACTGTACATTCTGCATTTCTTTCTGCCCCATCTGCTCTTTTTCACTGTAGATCTGTATAATATTCACCATTAAAAGCCACGCCACCATTTCTACATTAGGCTGTCTTGAAATATCCTCCGCCAAAGACATCAGTCCATTGCTTTTCAACTTAGCATCAGGCAAGCATCTGGGCTGTGGGCGAACTGCTGCCAGACTCTTTATCAAAATATCCCGGTTGCTGCCTAAGTCTTTATTTTCCCCTGGAACTTTTGCAGCCATGCTTTCTTCCAGGCCTCCACTAGAATGGCCCTTTAAGCTCTGCTTACAATAGTCAACAGCCTTTCCAGCCCAAAGTTCCAAAGTCTTCCACACTTCTCCAAACATACACATGGACAGGTTCTTCACAGCCAACAGCGCACTCTCTGGTACCAATAACTGTATTGGTCATTTTTCTGTTGCTGTGATAAAACACCAGACCAAAGAACTTATAAAAGGAAGAGTTTATTTGAGCTTACGATTGGCAGTTCCAGGGAATTAGAGTCCATTGTGGCAGGAGGCGTGGCGGCTGGATCTGGAGCAGCAAACCGAGGGTCACATCTCGCAAAGAGCACAGGAAACGGAGAGGAAGCAACTGCAGGCCACGAGGCTTGTTAAGACACACTTCCTGCAGCATGGCCACACCCCCCAAGACCTCCAAAAACAGCGCCACTAACTGGAGACAAACGTCTGAATACCTAGAGCCTATGGGGGACACACATTCAAACCACCACACTATGTTACAATGGAGACAGGCATGGTGGCCCACACCTTTAATCTTAGCACTTGGGAGGCAGAGGAAGGCAGATCTCTGACAGTTCAAGCCCAGCCTGGTCCACATAGGCGAGTTCCAGGTCAGCTGGGGCTACAGGGAGACCCTGTCTCAGAAAGACCCGCCAAAAAATGTTACAATGAAAATATTTCTTTTATAGTAAAAACTTAAAATAACTCAATAATAACTATAATTCAAATTTTTAACTTTTAAAATATTTTATTTTTACTATTTTTATTTTATGTGTATGAGTGTATTCCCTGCATGTATGTAAATGCACCTGTGTCATGCAGTGCCCAGGGAGGTCAGAAGAGGTTGTCAGATCTCCCTGGAATTGGAGTTATGGGTGGTTGTTAGCCACCATGTGGGTGCTAGGATCTAAATCTGGGTCCTCTGCAAGAGCAGCAGTCAGTGCTCTTAACTGATGAGCCATCTCTCCAGCCCCAGACTTTAATCTTAAAGTTTATTGCAGTAAAATGAAAGCAAATCCCAATCATATCCTTTAAACATTTGATTTTTAACACTTGGCCTTTAATGACTAGAAATCACCTTAGAGCCAAGCACATTTTTATTGCTCTAAATTATTGGATATGAGATAGTCCAAGCTTAGATTCAAAAGAACCTGCCTTGTGATCTTGGGCAAACATGTCATTTATCTTACTGGCTTATTTTGAAGATTAAATTTGTTCTATTTAACCAGTAAGCACAATAACTAGCATGTGGTACCCGCTCTATAGACATTAGAACTTCCATGATTAAGCAGTTTGTTTCGCCAGTCAATGGCTTCAAGATCAAAATTCAAACTCAAGCTAGATAGAGCCTAGCTGCAGGGCTCTGTAAAGGAACTGTTGAAACCACTTAGATAGAGCCTAGCTGCAGGGCTCTGTAAAGGAACTGATGAAACCAATGGCAGGGCAGGCAACGTCCTTTGCAATAATCTAGACCAGAAGCCCCACCCCACTTAATTTTAAAGAATCTGAAAGAAGAGTTCTGGTTCACACTTAATGTTGAAAGGAATAAAAACAGGAACAGGAAACGAGTTGAAAATGCACTTTCCTGAGCATCTTAGCACATGCTGACTTGCTTTGAGGAGTCCCTCACGTCCTCTTTTGCTCAACCTATCAAGGGGTGTTGCAGATGCTCATGGTTGAATGGCTACCAAAGGTTTGTGTCTAAAGATTCTGTCCCCAAGGGTTGAGAGGTGGTGGGAAAGTGCAGCCTAGTGGGAGGCTTTTAGGTCACTGGGGCATGTGGTCAGAAGGGATGGGGGGACTCTCCTCCCGACTTGTACCCCAATTCTTTCTTGGTCTCTACTTCCTGGTTTGAGATGTAGCTGCTTTCTCTAACACGTATACTACCATTACCATCCAGCACCTTCACCAAAGGTCTGGGCCACTTTCCACTTAAGGCCACTTTCCTCTTGCTTCCTAAGCCACTTTGGGCTGTCTTTCCAGCTCACAAGTTTTCAGAGGAAAGAAGCCGAGGCTCATGAAGACTCTGGGCACAGTATGAAGAAACTGAGTCCAGGTCTCTGTGCTCATCACTTCCAGCTGTGTGGCCTATATCAAGTCCTGTCCTGCCTGGACTTCACTGTCCTCATCCAAAAATGTGTGGCGTCACCTGAAGAGGGACGAAGGAGAGGAGGCTCAAACCAGTCGGCCTCCTCGGTGGATGGGGCTGAGCGGGATGATGAGTGCACACCGGACGGGGAGCTTGTCAAGCAAGGGCTCACTTTATTGCAAGCAGGGCAGTGACTTACATACAAAACAGCCACAAAAGGCATTTGGGCGCGAAAGCAAATGACCAGTGTTCCTGCAGCCCCTCTGACCCTCTCAGGCAGATTGGCGTACACGGCTGACAATTGTAACTTACGCCCCTGTCCTTATCTCTCCCCAACCAGAGGTTTTGGCAAACAACCCGGGTCCCTCCTCCTCTACCTCCCCTCAGCGCCATCTTGACCTGGCCGGCTGGGTGGGCCCCATCGAAATGGGGCAGATGATTCCTTAGCATGCTCTGGCTCTGTGACCTCACTGTGATTGTCTCTGCATCTACACATCCATTCTATATAATTTCTAGGTCTGTCCTGGGAACTCTCTAAACAAGCTGGTTTAACATGCTGAGAGGCTGTACTGAGGAAGAACCTAAACTTTATCTGGAAAGAAGAAAGAAAAGTTCGTCGGTGTGGCCTTGACTCTGTAGGTCCCTAGGTCTAACCATCCATTCTAGAATATGTCGTGAGGATGAGCAGTTGTGACCAGTGAAATCTAGTCTGGAGAGTTCTGCAGTGTAAATGACCTCATCAACAGTCAAAACTAAATGCATTTCAAATGGGAGGGGACAGAAGATTATTATTATTATTATTATTATTATTCCAGTTTCAATTAAATTTCAGCAAGATTTTAATTTCATATAAGGGATAGATCTTATATGGATCCTGATTAAGTCAACCATTAAAAAAGAGAGTTTGGGGGAAATTATGAAGATCTGAGCAGAGAGAATACAGACTTCAGGCATGGGGGTGCCAGTGGGGAACAAGGAAAGTAAAGGGAAGGAAGAAGAGGCCGGATCCAGAGAGACACTGTGAGAAGCAAGCAGCCAGTGAGAACACTTCTCTATGCACCAGTGCCAAAGAGTTTGGTTTGGTTTTCCCAAGGACGTCCAAGTTCAAGCTGGACCTGTCTGAATCTATGTAAACCTCTCCTCAGTCCTCCAACATCTCTCAGAAAGTCTACACACTCAGACTGCCTTCTGGGTGGGGGGTTTCTATAGAAACTGAGGAAGGGCTGCTGTTGTTCTGTTTGGACCAGAGACAGAAAGGTGAACGATTCCAAGTGCCTGATTTGGGTGGAATTGAAGTGGAGGAGGAAGTGGCTGTCGAAGAGTGAACTTAAAGAAACAGGTTTCCACACGAATTGCAGAAATCTGGGTCAGCCTTCCTTAAAGTTCTCCAGGACATGAATTTGTAATCTCTAGCTCATTTCAGTGGCTATCCAGGATGCAGCTAGGAGGAAAAGAAGGAAGGAAAAAAACAGAAAGAAGAGAGTGGGGGAAAGATGCTTGTCCTGCCCTTAGGCTCTCTGGTGAGCGTGCCTCGTGCATGCAGTGACCCAGAGGCCAGAAGAAGGCACCAGATTCTGCAGAATTGAAGTTACAGACTATTGTTAGCTGCCATGTGGATCCTTTGTAAGAGCAACCAGTACTCTTAACTGTTGAGCCATCTCTCCAGCCTCTTCTCTTTATTCTGTGTGTGTATGTGTTGTACATGTTTGTATATATGTGGACAACATATGAGGATGGCTTGTGCCCGTGGGTGTGCATGCATGTGATGAAGGGCTGAAGTTGATTTTGGGAGTCAACCTCCATAATTTTTTTCACCTTATTCATTTGAGGCAGGGGCTCTCAATCAAACCCAGAGCTAGCTGATATGGCTCGATTTGCTAGCCTGCTTGCTCTGAGGATCCCGTCTTTTACCTTCTGAGGCTGGACTTACAAGCAGGCTGTCATGCTTACCTGACTGCATTGTGGATTCTGGCTGTCTGAACTCTGGTCCTCATGCTTGTGTGGAAAGCACTTTAACCAGAGAGTCATCTCCCCAGCCCTAACCTTCAACGCTCGCTACATTCAGGTCAAGCACCATGTACTTGTGGTACGTGTGGAACTTGTCTTTCTGTGTCTGGCTCATTTCACTTAATAGAATGTTCTCCAGTTCCATTCATTTTGCTGCAAGTGACACGATTTCATTCTTTTTTATTATTTTATTAACATAATTATATAACATAATTTCATTATGACATTTTCACACATGTATATAATCTCTTTTTTTTTTTTTGGTATTTTTGAGACAGGGTCTCCCTTTTAGTCCCAGCTGGCTTGGAGCTCTCTGTGTAGACCAGGCTGGCCTTGAACTCACAGAGATCCACCTGCCTCTGCCTCTGCCTCCGAAGTGCTGGGATTAAAGGCATGTGCCATGACACCCGGCAATCTTTCTGTTTTTTAAATCAATTTTTATTTTATGTGTATGAGTGTTTTGCATTTATGCATGTTAGTGTACCCATGCATTTCCACATGGAGGTCAGAAGAGGGCATTAGATCCCCTGGAACTGGAGTGTCAGACATTGTGTTGTTAGGTGCCATGTGGGAACCAAATCTGGTTCTCTGCGAGAGCAGCCGGTATTTTTTTTTTTTTTTTTAATTTTTTATTTATTTCTGTATGTGTACGAATGTATTGTCTGCATGCAAGTCTGTGCACCCGTGTCGTGCAATGCCGCGGAGGTCAGAAGTGGGCGTCGGATTCCCCTGGAGCTGGAGTTCTCCTGGAGTTGGAGTTTCAGACGGTTCTCAGCCGCCATGTGGGTGCTGGGGATCGAACCCGGGTCCTCTGCAAGAGCGGTCGGCGCTCTTAACCGCTAGGCCATCTCTCCAGCCCCCGCAGCCGGTACTCTTAACCATTGTCTGAGCCATTGTCCAGGCTCTGTTTTGTTTTGGTTTTTGAGACAGGGTTTCACTATGTAGCACTGTAGCCCTGGCTGGCCTGGAACTTGCTGTGTAGACCATGGCTTTGAACTCACAGAGATCTGCCTGCCTCTGCCTCTTGAGTGCTGGGACTAAAGGTGACACCACAGCCACCTAAAATGTATTTTAATCAGATTTACCAGCCCATACCTTTTGCTCCCCTCCCATTCCCAACGACTCTCTTCCTGTCCCCAAACTCTAGTCCCACCCCTTCTTCTTCAACCCTGGCCCACAGTGGGCTGAGCCCTTCCACAGCAGTCATTAATCAAGACAATCTCTCACAGACACAGCCACAAGCCAATCTGGCTGAAGACATTCTTTAAATGAAGTTCTCTCTTCCCAGATGATTCTAGTTTGTGTCAAGTTAATAATAAAAAACTAACCATCACAGTGAATAACTTACCAGTGGCTATACAACTAAACAGAATACATCCATCTACCCAGCAACCATTAACTGCTTATAAATCCTCTGGTAAAGTGAGGCCTTGTGAGTTCTCCATCCACAACGGAGTGCTAACAGATTCAATCTTCACAGTAATCACAGATCCTGTGAGTTCACGAGTGCAAGGGCCATGCCATCCCTGGAAGACAGCATTCTACAATCCTTCTTTTGTCCCTCTGGCTCTTACATTTTCTGATCCTTCTTTCACAATGTTCGCTGAGCCTTGTAGGGGGTGATAGAGATGCCCCATTTAAGGCTGAGCACTCAACATTCAGGTACTCCCGACACAATGATCAGGTATGCGTCTGTGGGATGACTTCTCCCCACTGTTTCTCTGACCAAAGTCAACAGCAACACTAATTTATGGGCATAAACATGAATATTAAAGCTGGGCATGGTGGCACACACCTTTAATTCCAACACTTGAGAGGCAGAGACAGGCTGATCTTTGTGAGTTCAAGGCCAGCTTGGTCTGCATACCTCCAGGCTAGCTGGGATCTACAGGAAGACCCTGTCTCAAAAAGAATATTAAAAAGCAATGTGATAGGCACATGTCCATTTAGCAGAACAACAGTAGTGGCTTCTCCTATAGGGCCTATGACCTCTCAGTCATGGGCTTTTGGCCAGGTTTACAGTGTCAGCATGAATTCCCTCTTGTGGAGCAAGACTTAAGTCCAGTCAGAAAGCACTTGGCTGGCCCATAGCAGTCATGTCACTATTACACCCATGGGAGCTTCCCGTCTGGAAGATCAGCTGTATAGGACAGGGTCTGCACAGGGTCCACAGCAACATTCCTAAACAGCCTGCATAGCACCTCACAGCACTGGGAAAGCCAGGCGGCAGGAGGGAGCTTCCAGCTCAGTTCCAGCTTGGCTCCTATGTCCCACAACAAAAGTGTGTGGAATCTTCAGCAATAGGGTCTTACTATCTTGTTTGGGCCATTCTTTTTTAATGGTTGAATATTCCATTGTGTACCTATATCACATTTGCTTTATTAATTCATCTATTTATGATCATCTGTGCTAGTTCTATGTCCTAGCTATTATGAGCACCATCATGGTAAACATGGGTATGGGGTTGGAATGCTGATATAATTTCCTCTGGATAAATAACCAGAAGTGGCGTAGCTAGATCATATAGAGATTTAGTTTGGGGGAGTTAAGAAAATTCCACATGGTTCTCCACATATATTTAAATTTACATTTCCGCCAACTGGTGTGTGAATTCTTTTTCTTCCACATCCTTGCCAGTATTTTTTCCTGGTAGCCATTCTAATTGGAATGAGATGGAATCACATTGCAGTTTGGATTTGGTTTCCCTGATGGCTAATGACATGGAGTATTGTATCATGTGTTTGTTGGCCTTTGGACTTCTTTTTTTGGGGGGGAGGTGATCTGTGTCTAGCTAGGAGCTCTTTAGCAGCACCGCTTTGCTATCAACACATGGTCATGTGTCATATTTTGCTGATCCTCATTGTACTTGAAAGTTTTTCATTATTACTGTCTGTGATCAGAGTCTGATGTTCCCACTGTGATTGTCAACACACAGACACTGATAGGAGCCCAGAAGGACTTGAGGGGTTCGAGACTTCAGCAGAGGAAGTGACTGCAGAGGTGATGGGACTAGCAAGAGAATGAGACTGAGCAGCAGCCCCTGAGACGCGACTGCATTGTTCCATCTCATGACACAACTTTAACAAATGAGGAACGGCTTCCTATGGATGAGCTAAGAAAGCGGTTGAGATGGACTCTACTCTTGGTAAAGAGGCAGGGAAGACTGTAGAAATGACAAAGAAGGCTCTAGAGTGCCCCATAAACTTAATTGATAAAACAGTTGCAGAGTCAGAGAGCACTGACTGTAATTTTGAAAGAAGTTCCACTGTAGGTAAAAATGCCATCAACAGCATTGCCTGAGACATCTGTCATGAAAGGAAGAGTCATGGGTGCAGCCAATGACACTCATCTTATTTGAAGTAATTGCCACAGGCACTCCAGCCTTCTCCAACCACCACCCTGGTAGGACAGCAGCCATCCACACTGAGGTTCCCACCAGCAAAGGATTATGACTAAACAAAGCTCAGGTGATTGCTGGCAATTATTTTAGCAATACAGTATGCTCAAGTTGTCATCTATACATTTTTTGGACATTAACACCATTGTACACTTAATAGACTACTCCATAGTGTAAACATAACTTGTATATACACTGAAAAACCAATAATATATATATATATATATATTATATATATTATAATTATATATATATTGTCTTTTTGAGACAGGGTCTCTCTGTAGCCCCAGCTGTCCTGGAACTCACTCTGTAGACCAGGCTGGCCTTGAACTCACAAAGATCCACCTGCCTCTGCCTCCCAAGTGCTAGGATTAAAGGTTTGTGCCACCATGCCCAGCTAATAATATATTTTTTTGTCTTTTCTTTTTTGAGACAGGGTCTCCCTTTAGTTCCATCTAGCCTGGAGCTCACTATGTAGACCAAACTGGCTTTGAACTCACAGAGATCCACCTGCCTCTGCCTTCCGAGTGCTGGGATTAAAGGTGTGCACCACCACGCCCGGCCCAATAATATTTTTTTAATTAAAATTTTTATTTTTATTTTATATGTATGGGTATTTTGCTTACATTTATGTAAGGGCACCTTTTGCATGCAATGCTCACGGAAGCCTGAAGAGGGCAGTGGATCCCCTGGAATTGGAGTTATAGATGGTTGTTAGCTGCCATGTGGGTGCTGGAAACCAAAACCAGGTTCTTTGCCAGAGCAGCCTGTGCTCTAACCGCTGGGCCCTCTCTTCAGTCTGGTAAGAGAATTATTCTTGATTTAATGAGATATGCACTTTATGACATTGGTCTGAGTATCTCTGAGGCATGCTTGTATAACCCTGTTTGTGAGGAAAGGCAGCCAACAGCATAAGCCAGTGTAAAAGGTAATGATGGGGGCAGATGCCAGCACAAGCAGTCCAGAGGCAAGTGCAGAAGTTCTTACAAAGGAGTTAAGCTTTGAACTTGCCTTAAAAGGTGGATCTAGGGTTGGAGTGGAGAGGTCTAGCAGTTAAGAGCACTGACCGCTCTTACAGAGGACCTGGGTTTGATCCCCAGCACCCACATGGCAGCCGAGAACCGTCTGAAACTCCAATTCCAGGAGAACTCCAGTTCCAGGGGAATCCGACACCCTCTTCTGTCCTCCGCGGCATTGCACGACACAGGTGCACAAACTTGCATGCAGGCAGTACATTCATACACATACAGAAATAAAATTAATTTAAAAAAAGGTGGATCTACTACTTCAAAGATATTGCTTTTCCTTCAATATGTAATCATATGTATAGCTTTATACACATTATTTTTATAACTTCTTATCTTATTGGGAAGTTTGGAGTGACTCTAAAATCAAAGAGACCAGCCTCTAAATCTTGGCTCCTTTCCACCTTGTCAGCTGTGAGATTGGGGCAAGTGACTTCCACTGTCTGACTTTCCACTCTTCATAGGTCAACTAAAGATAATGGAAGTGTCCATCTTAAAAAGTCGCTGGAGATTTAAATAACACCATCTGTAGAAAGACCCAGCATAAGCCTGGTACAAGAGAAAAGCTCAATAAGTGGTCTCCATTTTCATATAAGTTTATTGACCACAACTTGGAAAATACAGAGAAAAGCAGAAGTAAAACCCATAACAGTTTTACCACACAAAGAAGAAAACCACAGTTCACATTTGGAGTACATCTTTCTGGTTTTCAGCCAATGCATGGTTTAGTTTCCTTCCCCTTTTTCTTGTATGGCTTAGCATTGTAAATATAAAATTTAAATAGAAAATTTCACTACATTTTATTGTTATAATTTATTGCAGGGTGTGTGTGTGTGTGTGTGTGTGTGTGTGTGTGTGTGTGCTGGGCACGTGTGTGGAGGTCAGAGGACAACTTTCAGGGGTTGGATCTCTCCTTCCACTATGTGGGTCCTGGGGATTGAACTCAGATCTTCAGGCTTGGTGGCAGGTACCTTTGTCTGCTGAGCCCTCTGGCAGGCCCCTAAATATAAGATTTCAGTTATTTAACATAAGCAGTTTTCCCTTTAGTTGCAATCTCTTCAAACTCCTTTTAGTGACCTTGGTGTATTAAAATGAGTTGATGTATTTTTTATATGTATCCATTTTTCATTTTTATTTAAATTTTCAAAGATACTGCCATAGATTTTTTTAAATTTTATTTGTTTTTTATGTGTATGAATGTACTGTCTGCATGTAGGTTTGTGCACCCGTGTTGTTCAATGCCGCGGAGGTCAGAAGAGGGTGTAGGATTTCCCTGGAACTGGAGTTAAAGATGGTTCTTAGCCGCCATGTGGGTGCTGGGGATCGAACCCAGGTCCTCTGCAAGAGCAGTCAGTGCTCTTAACTGCTAGGCCATCTCTCCAGCCCAGAGTTGATGTATTTTAATCTATGTCTCCATTCTTCATTGTTAGATATTTTATTGGATTCTAGGGGTTTCCTTTCCTATTCTACACAGCTCCATAAACTACACAGGTCTATGCAGAAACCTTTTCCTTTATTTTGTAAGTTTTTAAAGAAACAGCTTTCAGAAATGAAATCACTGATGTAGTTGGTATAACTGTTCAGATGGTCAAAATAGCTCTGAAGGCGGGCGAGGAGAGGCTCCCATGCTCAGCTTCTGCTCTTCCATTCCTCTGCTTCTTTTCCAAGAGGAGGTGGAAGAGACAGAATGGTATTAAGAAGAGATCCAGGTACTTACTGATCCTCTCTGCCAGTGGGCAGAGTCACTGGGTGAGAAGAAAGCTGCTCTTCCTGACCCGCTGTTGAATGCAACCTGAGAGAAGAGCTGACCAATTGTGAACCCCTGAGGAAGCCTGGGCATTTCTTCCTCTTCTTCTTCTCCCAGGTGGCAGGCAGGCTGAGATGCCTACTGGCCTTTATGTGCTTTGTTTTGATCTCTTTCTCTGGGCCTCTGTCTTATCTACTGTAGATGAGCATGGATTATATCATTTTCTTGGACAGAGCTCTGCTTTGAGGATGGAGCTGAAAACCCATTAACACTGAAGCAGCCTTGGGGAGGTTCTTTATCTGTAAGGTGGCACAGAATGAAAGCCTAGGTGGGATTTGGGTGGTCTCAGCATCACTGGCTGCCTGACTCTCAAGTCTCAGGATTGTTAGTGATAGAAATTCAGCCTGGCTGGGTGTGGTGGCACATGCCTTTAATCCCAGCACTCCGGAGGCAGAGGCAGGTGGAGCTCTGTGAGTTCAAGGCCAGCCCAGTCTACAGAGTGAGCTCCAGGTCAGCTGGGAATAAAGGGAGTCCCTGTCTCAAAAATACAAAAAAAAAGAAAGAAAGAAAGAAAGAAAGAAAGAAAGAAAGAAAGAAAGAAAGAAAGAAAGAAAGAAAGAAATTCAGCCTGGATTCCTTTGGGAAACTTGGGAGATGTTTAATAACTAGCTTGTGTTGTGACAACTGTGTATCCAAGGAGAAAGAAAGAAAGAAAGAAAGAAAGAAAGAAAGAAAGAAAGAAAGAAAGAAAGAAAGAAAGAAAGAAAGAAAGGAACAAAGAAAGAGAGAGAAAGAAAGGACCTGATTTATAGCATTTTCAGATTCCCACAGATGAGATATTTCCTCCAGGGCTGATTTCAAGGGCCAACCATTGGACAACCAGTTTACCCAATTCCTGACTGGTTAGCCACAGGCTCTTGCAAAGCAGAGGAAGCTCATTCTAGCAAAGTGAGGGTGGCAAACCAAAGGCTGATTCACTCCATTGCCATGTGGGAAGAAGAAGGATCCGATGATGGCCTCAGCAAGGACGGAAGCCCAAGAAAGTACAGGCTTCTCTTTGCAAACCAACCCACCATAGTCATGGATTCGCTCCTCACATCAAGACATGGTTTCAGTCAGTAGCTTCTGGAGTGGCCTCGTCACTGAGTCACAGCCAGAGACAAAGGGGGACATCGGTTCTTGCTAAGAAAATCCCAGGAAAGGGGGTAACTAGTCCTCGATTTTGCTGCAGGCTCAGGATGATAGAATCTGTCAGTTGAGGGTGAGGAAGAAGTGCTGATCAGACAAAAGCAGCCCTTCCCTGTGTTAGCCTTTGGACAGTATGACACAATATTAAAGGGGGAAAGGCTTACTTTAGCTTATGGTTTCAAAGATTTAAGTCCAAAGTCGGCTGGCTCTGTAGGGGCTGGAACCTATTGGAGGAGGCTGCTCTCTTCATGGGATCCAGGAAGCAAGACGACAGAAGAACAGTCGGGGACAAGCACACGCTTCAGTGGCACGTTCTCAGTGACCCTCTTCCTTCAATTCAGCTCCATTTCCTGGTTTTAATCTCCTCCTAATAATGCTATTAAATGACTCTGTCAACATATTAACCCATCAATTAGGTCAGAGCTTTTATGGTCCAATCAGCTCTCAATAGTGCCACTACCTGGAGCTCTGCCTTCAACACCTGAAACTTTGGAGGACACATTCCCAACACACTGACCATCTTTAAAAAGAAACTTTTAAACATTTCTTTATTTTAATGTTATGTGTATGATTGCTATGCCTGCATGTATTTTAGTGCACCGCTGTCAGACAGTGCCAGGGAAGCCAGAAGGGAGTGTCAGACCCCTTGGAACTGGAGTTATGGTGTGTTGTCAGCCACCTGCCTCAGTCCTTCAAGTAGTATGTATTTGGTAATTCTTAACCAAGAAGGGACATATCTGTTGCTTGGGGAACTTTTAAGAAATATTCATACCTTGGGTCCTATCATAAATAGGGGTGAGGTTATGGGGCTGGAGAGATGGCCTAGCGGTTAAGAGCGCCGACCGCTCTTACAGAGGACCCGGGTTTGATCCCCAGCACCCACATCGCAGCCGAGAACCGTCTGAAACTCCAATTCCAGGAGAACTCCAGTTCCAGGGGAATCCGACACCCTCTTCTGACCTCCGTGGCATTGCACGACACGGGTGCACAGACTTGCATGCAGACAGTACACTCATACACATACATAAATAAATAAAATTTTAAAAAAATTAAAAAAAAATAGGGGTGAGGTTCTTACTTTTACCCCCTCAAAGTCCCTTCAAAACTATTGATGCAAAGGATCGTGGGAGATAAAACTGGATAAACAAGTAAGCAGAAGCTTGAGAGAGATATTAAGACCAAGCTGAACTTAATGATAGGTTTGGGAGGCAGGTAGCCTGTTTCAATCCCATTTTTCCCACTTGTAAGCTGTTAGCTGGGTGGGTTGTTTGTCCTCTCCAAGTCTTGCTGTCTCTCTCTGGCTTCATAAACAAAGAATTTACCTACCAGGCTTGTGATGAGTCAATAGGAAAACAAAGGCGAAACACCTAGCTCAGCTCCTGACTGACAGCTGCACAAATTTTCCCCTTTTCCTCACTACTGAACCTTAGCCCTCTCCAGGCTGGCCTGGCTACTATCTTCAGATGAACAGATGCAAGGTGTTTCCAGAGAAGACATGACAGCACACATCCAGATAAACAAGATCGAGGGATTCAAGCAGCCCTCTGGGACAGGAGCTTTAGAAACCTTTTCAGAGGCTCCACCTTTTAGGAGAAACTCACGTCTGCCTTAGAGAAGCAAAGAGAAGCCAGAACTCCAACGCAGCTTTAGTCATTCTTGAAAGAAAGTTCCTCATTTAAATGTTTGCAGAGTCAGTATTTTCATTGCAGGAGGATGGGAAATGCCTTCTCCTTTTCCACAGGCTCACCCGCCTTCACTTCATAAGCATCGGTATGCATTCTGTGATTTGACAAATATTTTTTGACATCTCTTCTGTTTACAAGTTCTTGGGAGCTCGCCTCTACATACTATCATTTAAAACAATTTTTCATGCTGTCTTGGATTATTAATTAACACTACATATTTATGCTGAGATTAACATCTGATCAGGATTCCTTGGAGATCATACATCCAAAAGGAAGTGTGATCAATAGTAAGGGGGGGGGGACACTTGGAAATCAGATGCATGTAGTCCAACTGTAGGCCCCACTCTGTTATTTATTTTTTCTAAATGAGATTTTTCTTTCTTACTCTAAAGTTTGCTGTTTAATTCTTCATAGCTCAGCATTGCAGTTGGATGGAGAGGAAGAAAAAGTTCATTCATACTGGTGATGTGGCAGAAAAGAGGGAGAAGAAGGGATGGGGAGGAAGATAGACAGAGGGGTGGAGAGGCCTGCCACAGTGAGGATGTTGGGGAGTCCAGGGAGATAACGGATGGGAGAAGAACCGTTCTCCTGCTTGGCACATTGTTGAAACTCCAAAGCCTGGGTTTTAGGATGGGGATTTAGAGATCCCCAGATGCTGGTGGGCTTGGGCTGCAGAGATGAATGAAAGTCTCCTGTCAAAGAATTTCTTGCCTACTTCTCCTCCCTTGGAAAATCAGAGAAATGGGTCAAGACATGGATGGAATTTTACTCTCCTGAAGCAAGCACAAGAGGATCTAACTGGGCTTGGCGAAACAAGAGAGACTCAAGTTAAATAGTAATAAGGACTCTTCACTGTGAGAAAAAGGTTACACCAGGTCACCAAGTCCCCTTTCTAAAGGACTTGAAGTCTAGTGACTGGTAGAAAATGTCCACTAAATGATTATCTGATATATCTTTTATGTATTGCATAGACTCTCTAAGTTACTGTGACACTCATTTGGAGTCTGGGGATTGTGGAGGGCTTGTTTCGTCACTCTGTCAATCTTGGGGTAGGCAGAAACCTTCGGAGAGGTGAATCTGGGTCTTGAATAGCAGACCCTGAGTCCTGGCTGCCGGCCCCAGCTGATATTTCAAAGCCAATGAGGATGCGAGGTCCAGGGTTCAGGTACCTGTTATGCTCCTGCTAGAAACAGACCTGTACAGTGATTGGAATTCTCAATCTAAGCTCCTATGCTCCCTTTCTCTTTTAAAAGAATATTTTATTTATTATTTATTTTGTACATGAGCATATTGCCTGCATGTATGTAAGTGCACCCATGTCATGCAATGCCCGTGGAGGTCAGAAGAGGGTATTAGATCCTCTGGAACTGGAGTTATAGATGCTTGTTAGCTGCCATGTGAGAGCTGGGAATTGAACCTGGGTCCTCTGCAAGAGCAGTCAGTGGTCCTAACCACAGAGCCATCTTTCCAGCCCCTCCCTCTCTCTTTTTTGAAGGCTGAAAAAACTCAAGCAAAGAGATTTCATGCTGCATGTATAGACAACGCCAGTATCACTTTATCTAAGGATCTCCAGAACAAAAAGGCTGATGTGTGAACACAAGTAGTCTCCAATTCAGCTCAGCCTCGAGGGAGAACAAGTGTTCACAGCTGGGGACAGTGGCCTACCCACTTGAGATTCAGTTTCCCAGGGGCCAGGTATTGCTGCCATGGGTACTGGGTGATGGTGCAGGTAGAGACTCAGCAGTAGTAGTCAGTAGACACTGATAAGAACAGCCACGTATGGTGAGTGCCATTGTTCCAGGCACTGTGCCCCTTGATTCTTTTATCTGATAAGGAGTAGGGACTCAATGACTCTTCGTAGAATTAATTTCCCACCAGCTACACTGGCCTCTTCTGTTTATTTCCCAGATGCAGCTCAGAGTCCAGTCTTTGCATTTTCTTTTCTCTCTCCAGAGGGTAATTTTCCCCCTCAGATATTTTCTTCGCTGGATCTTGCACTTCTTTGATATTTTTATTCAAAAGCAACCCTCTCACTGAAGTCTCTTTGGTCACCTAATCTAATATCATAACTCTTATCCCTGTCTACTCCCCTGCCTTCCAGTTACGATTGCCTTCCCCTCCTAGCATTTGGTACTACTTAGGATACTATATTTGACCAATAAGCTATTATTGACTGGTCTCCTTTTCAGGCCTGTGTGCCCCAGGGGATGGGGACTTTGGACCATTTGGTTCATTCCTGTAGCTCCCTGGCCTAGGTTAAATACTCAAATTTATTTAGTATATGAATTGAATGGAAGAAATGCTTCCTTGGTATCTGTGATGGACCCTACCTGATGATAAGCAGCAAGATAGCCCAGTAAAGAAGACATAGGAGAAGGTCACATCCTGGGAGAGATAAGATAATAAACTAATTACATTGTGATGGGCATTCTCTGGATTCAGAACATACTGGGTGCTTCACAGATATTTCGCTAAACTCTCCCTAGAACTCTAAGGTTCTGGGGGTTATGAACCCCACTGTAGGGAGGCTATCTTGGCTTTTTGCTTTTAAACTAACTGAAGATACCCAGGTAGGCTCTGAATGACAAAAGCCTGGATATATTTAGTTGGCATACCTGAAAGACAAATGTGAGTATAACTTATAATGGCCTGTTTGGTATTAATTAATTTTCCCAGGTTTTGTTTGTTTGTTTGTTTGTCTGTTTGGTCTTTTCAAGACAGGGTCTCCCTGTAGCCCCAGCTGTCCTGGAACTCACTCTGTAGACTAGGCTGGCCTTGAACTCACAAAGATTTGCCTGCCTCTGCCTCCCAAGTGCTAGGATTAAAGGCGTCCACCACCATGCCCGGCTTCCCAGGTTTTTGAAAGTCATGCTATTTTATAAATGTGGGAAAAAATGGGGCCTAGAGAAGTCAAACAACTTTCTAGAAACAACACACTCTCTCTCACACACACATACACACAGAGACACGCACATACACTCTGTCTTGCATGGGTCAGACCCAATCTGTGTGCTTACCACTCTTCCTGATTCTGAGAAACCCAAATGACAGAGGGACTAACCTGGGGCAGGACAGGGCACCCAGGAACTAGATTTTCCCAGAGAAGGAGACAGTGGGACATCCAGTTGGAAATCTGGGGAGAAGGACCTGAACAAAGAACAAAGGCTTGCAGGCATCTGGAGGGGAGGGATGGTTTGGGTGATTAGAGTCTTAGATAGGTGGGGAGGCAGAGTCCCACACCCTAGCCCCAGCTCCTTCCTAGTATTGTGTTTTGATTCTAATAAGGAGATATGGGAGATACTTGGCCAAGGCAGGGAGAGTGGGGTTGTTATCGCTGTCTCTCTTCATTTCTCTGGAATCCATTGTGTCCACATACCCTTTCTACTCATTTCTTTTTGATAAATTAACAACATATATTTATAACGTGTCGTCTGAACTCTTGTAAAAAATGATATTTACATATCCTACTTCCTCTAACTGCCCCAGCTTTAGTGCTTTCCCCTTCATCTAAACAGTGGGTATATTGACAATGGAGAACATTGAGAACTAGATGAACATTCTAGGTCACGACTGTCATATCCATCCATCCATCCATCCATCCATCCATCCATCCATCCATCCATCCATTGAAGGATCCTGGTAATCAGCTGAGCATTCTAGGTCACATACTTCTCTCTCTCTCTCTCTCTCTCTCTCTCTCTCTCTCTCTCTCTCTCTCTCTCTTCTCTCTCTCTCTCCATCCATCTGTTGTGGCCTGAACTCTACCCCTACATTTATATGTTGAAACCCCCCAGTAGCCTATAAGGTGGTTATATTTGGAGACAGCCTTAAAGGGATGATTAAGTTAAAGTGGGATTGTTCAATCTGACTGGTGTCCTTACCAAAAAAGGACAGAGGACCCAAATGATGCATGCATGGACACAAAGCAAAATCAGGAGAGGACACAGAGAGAAGACGGCCATCTTCCAGCGAAGGAAAGAGACCTCGGAAGAAATCAAACGTGTTAGCACCTTGATTTTGTATTTCTGGCTTCCAGAGCTGTGAGAAAACAAAACAGCCATTGTTCAAGCCAGTCTGTGCTTCGTTGTTTATAGAAATGTGGGCAAACTAATACTCCATCCTCCATACAGCCACCTGTCCTATATTGTGTGACTCTCATTATTCAGGTAAGCTGCCTTGGCCTAGAGATGAAAAAGGAAGAGGTCAAGTCTCTGCCCTGCTCTAGGGTGGATAGCAGCGAGTAAAGGGAATTACAGGACACTGAGGAGTGCTATGACCCACTAGGGAGCGGGAGGTGTGGTAAGAAAGGACACAGAATCCCAGCTGGGAGTGGGGCAGGGCATCCACCAACAAATTGCATTCTTGTAACTGGAGGGAGCAGTCTGCTTACACGGAAGGGATTAAGGGAAGACACGGTGAGAGAAAGGAGAAGGACTTAACTATGAAGATTTTTTTTTTAATTTTTAAAATTTTTTATGTGTATGAATGTACTGTCTGCATGTAGGTCTGTGCACCTGTGTCATGCAGTGCTGTGGAGGTCAGAAGAGGGTGTTTGATTCCCCTGGAACTGGAGTTAAAGATGGTTCTCAGCCACCATGTGGGTGCTGGGGATTGAACCCAGGTCATCTGCAAGAGCATTCAGTGCTCTTAACTGCTAGGCCATCTCTCCAGCCCCGACTATGAAGAATTTTAAGTGTCCTGCTAGGCTAGTGGTTCTCATAACTTCTTATTATGTCTATAACGCACTTAAGGAGTGGAACCTCTCCATGCACAGCATGGGAAGATGGAGCAATTGTGCAGGTAATTGCCAGCGGCAGGTTGAGAGGAGGCCTTTCCCTTCGCTTCTCAGTTGGAGATTCCTGATGAATATGAAGCTTCCACCCCTTATCTGAAGGTCAAATGGATTAGCTGCTTTCATGCTAAGCCCTCTCATAGCTGTTCAATATTTGTGTGCTACCTGAATAATAAGAGTCACAATGGGGCTGGAGAGATGGCTCAGTGGTTGGCTCAGAGTGCCAACTGCTCTTGCAGAGGACCCAGGTTTGATTTTCAGCACCCACATGGCGGCTAAGAACCTTCTTTAAACTGGGCGTGGTGGCGCATGCCTTTAATCCTAGCACTTGGGAGGCAGAGGCAGACGGATCTCTGTGAGTTCAAGGCCAGCCTGGTCTACAGAATGAGTTCCAGGCCAGCTGGGACTATAGGGAGACCCTGTCTCAAAAATACCCCCCCCAAAAAGTCACACAATATAGGATGGGTGGATGTATGGATGGAATATTAGTTTGCCCACATTTCTATAAACAATAGAGCACGGACTGGCTTGATTGTGAATTGCAGGCTCAGTTGCTCAGGTGCCTATGGAGGCCAGTATTTCCCAGGGGAAACACTTTTGTTAATTAATTTTCTCCTTGCTGTGATCGAATATCTGACAAGAGCAACTTAAGGAAGGAAGGGTTCATTTGGGCTCATAGTCCCGAGGGAGTAAGATCCATCACAGTGGGGAAGTCATGGTGGGAGGAGCTTGCGGAGGGAGCTGCTCGGAGTGCACCTCCAGTCAGGAAGTAGAAAGATGCTGGTGGTCATCTGCCTTTCTCCTTTTTAAGAAGATATATCTTTATTCTTTGAGATTTTCATCCATGTATACAATATATTTTGGTCATATGCCCCCAACTCCACTTAGAGCCCCCTAAAATGTCCCCTTCCAAATTTCATGCCCTTTAGAAAAATAACCCACACAGTGCAATTAGTGCAGCCCATGTTTCTGGGTGTGGGGCTATCCAGGTAGCATGGGGATCTATCAGAGGGAACATCCTCTAAAAAGAATGATTTTTCCCTCTCCATTCAATCATCAATTGTCAATGGGTTCTCAATAAAGGGTGGGGCCTAGGGAGCCTCTCCTGCATCTATATCAGAATTTTGGCTGGCTGATCTTGTAGAGGTCCTTGCAGGTAACTGCAGCTAGTATGAGCTCATGAATGCAATGGTCATGCCAAGTCTAGAAGACAGCATTTCACACTCCTTCCCATCCTCTGGCTCTTACAGAGGGATTTTAGTCATGTGATATTCATAATGTCTATTGAGCCTACTGTCTTCCAGGCATCATTCTAGGCACTGGGCATAGAAAATGGAGTTAAATAAAGTTCTCATTCATGAAGCTTGGAGCTTACTTTTATGAGAAGAAACAGGTTAAGAACAGACAAATATGTGGTATACCAGAGAAAAACAAATGCCAGTGAGAAAATAAAGCAAGGAGAGGACACAGCATTTTGGAGTGTGCAGTTGGTAGTTTATACAGGACAGTCAAGGGGTCATTTGAATCTGAGAAAGTTGAGGAGAATGACATCTGTTTACGTACGAATAAAATTGACTGGGCATAGGGAACAGAAAGGCTCTGAGGTAACAGACACACGGCACATGGAGGGCAGTGTGGCTGCATGGCAGTGAGCAGGACAGAGTAACAGGGGATGAGAACAGAGAGGCATCAGGGGGCCAAGATGAGGATGGAGAATCCATTGCAAGAATTCTGGCTTTGTCTTATCTTGGAAATTCACTGGAGAGTTTGGGAATGAAGTACGATGCGATTATGCTTATATTTAAATAGACATGTGCTGGCTTTTGTGCTCAAAACAGGTAACAAGGCATCACGTCCTTGAACAGGAAGGCCAGGCTGGAGGTTATTGCAGTAATGCTACTGTGGGCTTCTGGTGGCCACATCAGCGATGCAGCTCACGGGAAGTGGGGGAAGCTGGATACAATTTGAAGGAAAGCCAACAAGATTTGCCAATGTATTCCCTGAGAGACGGGGTGATCTCAGCTCTCCTAAGGACAAGTATGAGGTAGAGCTCTCCCTATGATTCAATTTAGAGAGCAGAGGGGGCCTCATGGCTTGGCCTCCAGGGGCCTTGCCAATCCACAACAGAGGAGAGGCAATTGCCATTCCTGGGGGCTTTCTATTCAGGGAGTCTAACTGAAATGCGGGAAACCAGGAGGCCTACAGACTCTCAGACATCCACCTTGTAATTTAGTCCATACAGTCTGAGGGAGTCTGCAGGCATCTGGGTGCAGGGACATGTGGCAGGGTGGGGGGGGGGGTTAGAGAGATGTTTCAATTTCCTCCTCTGCTCCACCCACATTCCTGACTATCCCACACACTGTTGGGTAGAAAAGAAAAAAATGATGGAGGAGTGGAACTCAGGAGGAAAGGCAAAAGGGAAAGTCCAGTTCGGAAAAGGGGCAGCAGAGTGAAAATCTCTAGGAAGAAGTCCCAGTCCCTAGAAGTTTCATTTCCATGACTGTTCAGTGGACCCCTCCTCTTCGGGTGTAACCAAACGCCCTACTTCAGAGGAAAGCACTGCCAGCTTTTTTTTAAAGTTAAACACATCATAGCCTGTGGTTTGTAAGCCACATATGGTGTGGGAAGCCCCCAAGAAAGAAGGATGAAAGGAAATCGTTGAGCTGTAGACACAGGCGCTCTGTGAACTATGCTTCCCCAGTAGCTCTGCAAATAGTTAGCTCCCCTTTCTTCACAGAGCCTTGCTATGAAGCCAGGGCCATATACTGTCACTCGGGCAATCCTCAGAACAAGCTGGTGAAGCCATTCTTGCTACTACTCCATCTTATAGAGGAAGGCACTGAAGTTCAGGGACATGGTGCTTTGTGACCAGTTCTGGAGCTGAATGTGAGCCCAAGTCAGTCTATTCTAGAGCCTGCATCTTTACCCTCATACCCAATGGCTCCCACAGAAAAAGAGTGAGTGAGAGGGAGACACTCGCTGGGTATGGTAACGGTTTCTTTCCCTCACCCTCTATTCCTTGCGGGGAGGGGGGATATATGTGCTTGAGGGTGGACGCCAGAGGAAAACGTGTCATTCCTGAGGCGCCATCTTCCTTTCTTTTTTTAAAGACAGGGTTTCTCACTGGCTTGGGAATCAAGTAGGCTAAGCTAGCTGGCCAGGGAACCACCAACCTAGCTGTGTGTGTGTGTGTGTGTGTGTGTGTGTGTGTGTGTGTGTGTGTGTACATATGTGCCCATGTGTCCCCTTACGGAGGCTAGAGGAGGGTGTCCGGTGTCCTGTCACTCCACCTTATTCCCTTGAGATAGGATTTCTCAATGAATCTGGAGCTATGTTAACAGCCAGCAAGCCCCAGTGACCATGCTGTCTCTGCCCCCCCCCAGCACTAGGTCAGACTCCCACGCATCCAGCTCTTTATTGGCTACTAGGGATTCAAATTCATATTTGCCCATAAAGCACTGTTATTCATGGACCATCTTCCTAGTCCTGGAATGGATTTTTTACATGGATTTGGAGATGAAACTCAGGTGGTCATGCTCGGAAGGCAAGCACTTTATCCTGTGAACCATAACCTCAGTCCATTACAGTCTGTTCTTCACATGCTAACAGGCAAAAAGCTGAGAAAACTTTCACTCTCATCTCTGGCCCACACTTGTATAAACTTAGAGATAAAACCATCTAAATAGAACTGATTTTTGAAAATATTTATTTTTATGTGTATGAGCGTGTTGCCTGCATGAATGTAAGAGCACCCATATTGTACAATGCCTGGGGAGGTCAGAAGAGGGCACTGGATCCCCTGCAACTGGAGTTACAGATGGTTGTTTAGTTGCCATGTGGGTGCTGAGAACTGAACCTGGGTCCTCTGCAAGAGCAGCCAGTGCTCTTAACTGATGCTGAGCATCTCTCCAGCCACATCACTGATTATTTCTGCTAACAATTAGATGGTTATTTTTCTCTACAAACATAAATATAATAGTAAGACACATTTTAGAGATGCACTCTATAGAAAATACATCCTGGCCCTGAAATCCATAGAGGAGATTAAGTATACTTTTCAAGGTCACAGAGTTTGATGGCAAAGCCATGGTTCATAAAGCAGACAGGGATCCTGCCTCTCAGCCAGGGAATTGGCTGGGTCCCAACGGTCTGCTCTATATTATTCCTGTCTCTGCTCCTAGCAGTGAGACTGAGTGAGGGATGAGGATCTCTTCTTGCACATTAGAATTTTTATTGTTTTGAGACAGGGTCTCCCTGTAGCTCTGGCTGTCCTGGAACTCACTCTGTAGACCAGGCTGGCCTTGAATTCGCAGAGATCCACCTGCCTCTGTCTCCCAAGTGCTAAGATTAAAGGCGTGCACCACCACGCCCCACGCACATTAGAAATTTTTTAAAAAACATTTTGTTCGTGGGGCTAGAGAGATGGATCAGCGGTTAAGAGCACCGACTGCTCTTGCAGAGGACCCAGGTTCGATTCCCAGCACCCACATGGCAGCTAAGAACCGTCTTTAACTCCAGTTCCAGGGGAATCTGACGCCCTCTTCTGACCTCCGAGGCATTGTATGACACAGGTGCACCAACCTACATGCAGACAGTACACTCATACACATAAAAATAATAAAAATTTTTTTAAAATTTTTGTTATTTTTATGTGTATGAGTGTATTTCCTGCATGTATGTAGGTGCATCTGGGCCCAGCAATTCCCAGGAGATAGGAAGATGGTGTCGGGTCCTCTGGAACTGGAGTTACAGATGGTTAGTAACCACCATGTGGGTGCTGGAAATCGAACCTGGGTCCTCTGCAAGAGTAGCCGGTGCTCTCAACTGCTGAGCTATCTCTCCAGCCCTTCACATCAGAACTTTTAAACACACCTTGAACTCGGGTGAATATTTTTAAAGCAAGATTACTTGAACCCCTTGTGATGATCTACCTTCCTGTTTTCGTCTCTCTTTCCTGTGCCTGTAGGTTGGGGAGTTCTGGGCCCTGCTGAACCAGGAGGTTTCTGCTACAGCTCCTAGTATTCGGCTGGTATGGGGACATTCCTCTCTCTAGCTGGGTCAGATGATGACACTATAGCAAGTTGTGGTACAGAATCTGCAGTAACTCATTCCATGTAATTTCCTCCACACTAACAGTGACTCTTCTGCCTGCTTTGCTAGTTTCTTACTGGCCTTCCCACAGCCTGGACCCACTCCACCCAGCTCATCTCTACATGAAGTACACACCCTTCAAGACCAGACAGGTGTCCCGGGGTCACCCCACTTCCGTCCCAGAAATAGCCTTCCTGCTTTCCTACTATGCAAATCCATTTTCCAAATTATTCTTCATTTTATATCCTATGTGCAGCTCAAAGTTTGCTTTCTAAGTTCTCCTTACATTCATATTCTCAACTCTCAGATATAGCCCTTGACATGTTCCTGTACTGTATATCTTTCCAGGTATAATGCAGACCACTTGAGAACGGGCACATAATACATATTTAGATTTTTTAAATTGAAATTTTTAAGGTGAGATATGAAAATGATGAGCAGTGGCTGTTCCTTGTCTTCTGGAAGGCAGACTCCAGCGGTGTACAGACATTTCTCTGGTACTTAGTGGGCTCCGAACAAAGCCTTTCTCTAGAGAACGGGCATATAACGCCTCATTGCAATTACTTGCCAAGTCCCATGAGAGATATTGAGTAATGTTATAGCTAAAGTATGAAAGTAGTGATATCTGAACATCGCTTTAAAGGCAGGAAGGGTTTTTGTCATCCCCCAAGCAGATTAGGAGAAGGTTACTGACAGCAACCGGGTGCAGGCACATCCACGGAACCAAAAAGATCTGAACTGATGACAGTGGGTAGCCCTACTTTCCCTCCCATTCAGAGGTGCTGAAGTTCCACGGTCTTCACTTCACATCATGAGTGTAACCTTGAGCCATTCGGTTGGGGTGAAAGCCCAGACTCAGTGTCCTTTCTATAAAACGAGCAAAATAATCCCTTCTAAGGCCTTTCTGAGGTTTTAGAACACTTATAAATTGGTAAGCCTGGAGCCTGTCATTGTTATATCCTACAAACATCAAGGTGACAATTCTGACCAGTGTCACTTTAGGTGTGGGTGTTGGTGACTTCCCAACTCTCTTTTTCCCTAATGTCCTTTCCAATTTATTTCTATAAGTTCAATTAGGTGTTTTACTTTTCTGACTCTTAATCCAGAGCTTGCCAGAAAGGAGCACGCTGTGGGGACACTTGTGAGATACCCCCAAAGAGACAACAGCCAAGAGGGCTTGGGAGGAGGGCTGGATCAAGAGGGATGCTCAACAACCTAGGACACATGGCATTGCACAGACCCTCAGCTAACTTCCCCAAAGTGCTTGGGAGGCCCTCTGGCCTGCCAGGGAAAAGACAAGGCCTAGCCCCGCGGTGGGGTTGCAGGGCCGCCTGGGGGTGGGAGCTGGGACGCCTGGCCGCCCCCTCCAGGGCCGGAGCGGCCCGGCGCGGAGCTACCCCGGCAGAGGTCGGCGGCCCACCGGCCCTTGGGCGTGTTCGACGCTGCTCGGCCACGGGCCAGGCCGGGGTTCGCCGGGCCTTGCAGGGGGCTCGGCTACCTGGCTGCCCGCACCCCGCCTGCGCCCGGCCGGCGGCCGCCACCCTCGCCGGACCCGCCCGGCCCGCCCTCCGCGGGGTCGTGGCGGCGGGAGGAGGGGCCGCGGCCGGCGTGCGTGGCAGGCGCTCGGGCTCCGCTCGGCCTGCCTTCCCTTCCCGGGAGGCGGGGTCGGCGCGCGGCGGAGCAGGCCCCCTCCTCCTTCCTCCCACCGGCCGGCCTCCCTCCTCGCCGCCCCGCGCTCCCTGCTCCGCCGCCGCCGCCGCCGCCGCCGCGCCCGCGTGCCGCCCGCGCAGCCCCGCGGGAGCCCAGCCAGCGTCCCGGGCCGCGCGCCCCGCTCGCCCCGCTCGCCCCCCTCTCCGCCCCGCCGCCGCCGCCGCCGCCATGCCCTCGGCCAAACAAAGGGGCTCCAAGGGCGGCCACGGGGCCACGAGCCCCGCGGACAAGGGTGCCCACCCGTCGGGCAGCGCGGATGACGTGGCGAAGAAGCCGCCGCCGGCGCCGCAGCAGCCGCCGCCGTCCGCGCCGCACCCGCCGCAGCAGCCGCAGAACCCGGCGCACGGCAAGGGCGGCCACCGCGCCCGGTCCGCCGCCGCAGCCGCCGCCGCCTCGTCCTCCGCGTCCTGCTCCCGCAGACTCGGTCGGGTGCTCAACTTCCTCTTCTACCTCGCCCTGGTGGCCGCGGCCGCCTTCTCGGGCTGGTGTGTCCACCACGTCCTGGAGGAGGTCCAGCAGGTCCGGCAAGGCCACCAGGACTTCTCCAAGCAGAGGGACGAGCTGGGCCAGAGCTTTCAGGGGGTCGAGCAGAAGGTGGGTATCCGACCTGGGCGGGCCCGGGACCCCCCTCGTGGCCTCCGAGCCGGGCCCTGCCCTTTCCTGCCCAGGCCCTGTGACAGCAACAGGACCCCGGCCTCCTGGCTCCTGGAGCGGCCCCAGATCCTCTTTGTTAATGGCCAGGGACGAATGGGCCCGGGGAAGGATGGGAGAGGGATGGGAGAAGGATGGATGGGACAGGGACGGAGGGCTGGCGGCAGGATGGCCAGTCGACCGGGGCGAGGGGGTGAGGGCGGGGGTTGGACCAAGGAAGGGCCTGTCACAGGACATTAGCTGTGACCTATAAGGAAGCCGGCAGGCTCTGGAGAGCCCATTCTTTTTGCATTAGGAATCGCTGAATGGGCAGTTGTGTGAAAAGGAGGTTGGAAGGGAAGCCAGCGCATCCTTGGCAGCCCTGGTCAAGGCCCCACCTCGGGCTCTGCCAGCGGAGTCATCTCTGAACCAGTTTTTAATAGATCCAAGGCTTGGGGAGAGGAAAAGCTGGTCATTTGCGAAGTTCAGATGAAATGGTGTCTATCTTTAGGCCCCTTAGCTGGACCAGGGTGTCCACGTGGGTCTTCGAAATAGCCTACTCCACCTTCAGAGGCGAGGCAAGGGTGAAGTGTTAGGTCATGCTGGAGAATAGTATTCCAAGACACATTTTGTGACACGTAGAGGGCTTGCTCATGTATTTTCTAAGCTATAGAGCAATTTGGGAGGGAGAAAGGAAGGGAGGAAGGGACAGAAGGGAAGGAAAGAGTGAGGATCATTTTGAATCCATTTTCCAAAATGGATTATTGAGATTTAGAAACATAAACTGAATTGACAGACTCCAGATGATTGAGAAAGTCTGGGCCACTGTGTGGTGAAAGGTCCCCAGGGAGCCGTTTGAGGGACTGCTGGACCCAACCCTGCAGGCAAAATTGCTTAGCTTCCACCCTTCCAGACACTGTCAGCTCCCTAACATCCTCCTCCATCCTCCACCCACATCCTTGCTCAAGGAAACTTATTTGCAATACTGAAACAAAAAATCCCGCCACTTCTGAGCCCAGAACCACTGCCTCCCCTTTCCCAGCATGCTGCCTTGCCCCCGCCAAGTCTGTCTGCTTCAGCTTGTTGAGTGTGTTCAGCAGCACCAGGAATTTTCTCCTAGGACTGGAAGAGCAACTGGAGTGAGCCAGCCAGCTGAGTGCTGGAGGCTGAGGGAGGACGTTGCTGAGGGAATCAAGTAGGCAGTGCTGCTTTGCCTATGCTAAATGCCAGATCATCCTTAAAAAGTAGACAGCCTGTGGGGAGTCTCATCACTAGCCCGTTTCCTGTCTTTTATCCGCCCCCACTTTGGTAATCAATCATAATATTTATTGAAGTCTGATAAGTCTCCTGACTCTGCGTGGGTCCCACGTAGGTGCCAGAGACTCGAAGCACACTTGGGGATTGGCACACTCAGGGTGGGAGCTCGTGGAAATTCCCTGGGGCTGTATCTGGGTGGCTGAGGCAGTGCCAGTTATCTAGTTGGTGAGTGAAATGTTGAGTGAATGTGAACAACACGCAGATTTGGGGGGGGGGTCTTGAACATGCCTGAGGGACAGAAGGCTGCCCTTCCTGTGGCAGAATGACATTCTGGAGTAGAGTTGAAGCTGGAAGTTGAAGCCCAAGTGGGGGAAGTCTTGAAGCCAGGTTGATGGGACCTGGGGCTTCTCTATCCCTTGGTCTCACTTCTCTCCTGTCCCGGCTACATGTAAATCACATTCTTCTTAGAGCCTCACTTTCTTCTTCCAGTGGGAGGAAAGTGCCATCGGGATTTGTAAGAATCGGGGCCGGGATGGGAGGGGGTTGCTAAAGTACTTGCCATGTAACCATGAGGACCCGAGTTCAGATTCCCAGTGCCCTGTAGAAAGCCAGGCGGGGCAGCACACTTGGAATCCAAGTTCTGGGATGGCAGGGACAGGAGGACATCCCACAGCTCCTCAAATCAGTGACCTCAGGTTCAGTAAGACACCTGTGCGAAAAAGTAAAACAGAGAGCAATTGATGCTGATATCCAATGTCATCCTGTGTCCTCCATATCCACACTCACGTGTAGCATGTTCACACAAATGTACACATCACCCACCCACCCACACACACAGATTTATAAGAACCCTCATGGAGCTAGGTGTGGTTGTGCACACCTTTAATCCCAGCACTCGAGGCAGAGGCAGGCGGATCTCTGTGAGTTCGAGGCCAGTCAGGGCTGCATAGTAGAATACTGTCTCCAAATAACCCCCACAAAAGATCCTCACGGCTCTAAAGTGATGTCATCAAGCTATTATCCAGTGCTTCATACATCTTGTGCACATCACTGTGTGAATGGCTGTAGCCCAGTGTAGCCGTAGCCCAGGACCACAGATGAGTTCGGGTCTTCAGAACGTGAGCAGCTCAGCTGTAGGCCCTCAGAAGAGCCGGTGTTGCCCTGGCTGACCCAAGGTTGTCTGGAGCAGTTGCAGGAGTGTCTTAAGTAGGGACAGTCTGGGCGAGGATGAGGATGAGCTGTTTGTAAAGGAGCAAATCTCTGCTTGTGCCTCTGTTTCTCTTCATGTTCTCTGGATGTAGGGTTCAGGCTGTGGGTTGTAGCAATCTTTCTTCTGGGCTCCTTTGCCTGAGCATGACCTTGCTTGAGCTTAGGCCCTGAAATGAAACATCCTGGGATTTTGATACTCAACTCCAGCAGTTAGACTTTGAATGGTCATTAGTGTCTAATTAGTGCCCCATGAACTGTCAGCTTTGGTAGTACCCAGTCTGCCTACCTCTACCCCAACAAGGCTCCATGAAGGGAAGGAATCCCCATTTAGCTGATAACATCACTGGGATCTTAGCCAACACCTGGGGGAACAGAGGTCATGCATATCAATTATTGTGAGCTCTTTGTACATAAAGGTGAACAACTCACAATACCCTCAGTAGGAGAGACACTGGGTTCCTTTTAATAGTGTTGGAGGTTAGTAGACTTGGGTTTATCCATGGTTTCAGATCTGAATCACTTCCTAGTCCTTTGTAAAGAGCCATCCAGGGATTAGGTGGGAGCTGGGCCTGCCCAGTCTTTATCAGGCATCGCTCTGAATTCCTTTATTCTTTGGTCCATTGAGAAAACACTGGTTGCAGCCTGCCATATTCAGGTGCTGTGCTCGCCCACTCATGCCTCTATTTTGAGTGCTATGCTTAGAACAGGAAGCTATTGTGATTTACTAACCTAGTTTTAGAGGTCACCTCTCTCCACTGCCTTCTCAGAGTACCCTTTATGCTTCGGTTGTATTTAGGTGGGCAGGGAGATTGCCTACTTTCTGGAGCCCCTGAAGACCCCATTTTAACATCGCAGATGGGTAGAGATTAAAAAGAATTGAGAGACCCTATTTGCTCATAACCTGGGATTCAGAGTGTGAATGTGATACTGTGTTCACAGAGGTTCTTGGTGGGGATGCACGGGGCCGGGGCAGGAGCAGGTGTCCCGTCTGGATCTATGTTGTGGTCTCGGTTGCTCCTCCTGCCCTTGGGCCCTGGATTGAGGATGCTGACAGGAGAGCCCAGGCTTCTGAGGTTCTTCAGAGTAAGGCTAAGCCACAGCGAAGACAGCAACTGCCGCACTGAGCATCCACACGCCTGAGCGCTTTCATATATGAACTCATTCAATTTTCACAATGACAATCCCATGAGTCAAGTACTATTTTTGTTTTCCCCCTCCTGTAGCTGAGGAAACCAAGTTACAGACAGTGTAACCTGCCCAAGATCAACCTAGCTTTGCCTATGCAGCACTTGCTATTTTTAACTTTATTAAAATTTTTTAAAATTATTTTTTATGTTGTATGAATGTACTGTCTGCATGCAGGTCTGTGCACCCGTGCCGTGCAATGCCGTGGAGGTCAGAAGAGGGTGTCGGATTCCCCTGGAACTGGAGTTCTCCTGGAATTGGAGTCTCAGATGGTTCTTGGCCGCCATGTGGGTGCTGGTAATCGAACCCGGGTCCTCTGCAAGAGCAGTTGGTGCTTCCAACCACTGAGCCATCTCTCCAGCCCCCACCTTTATTTATTTTTTTTGTAAGATAGGGTCTTGTGTAGCCCAGGCTGGCCTCAGGCCAGCTATGTAGCCAAGGATGTCTTTGAACTTCTGATCCTTTTGCCTCCACTTCCTGAGTGCTGAGATCACAGGCATGTGCCATCGTGCCCAGCTCACAGGCATGTGCCATCGCACCCAGCTCGGTGCAGGAGATCGAACCTAGGGCCTCATGCATGCTAGGCAAGCAGTCTCCCAGCTGAGCCACTTCTGTAACCCTTATTTCTTAACTTCTTACATTGCGATGTCCAAGTGTAAACAAAAGACAGAAGGAGAAACAACTTGATGAACTCTAGTTTGAGTATTATTAATGTTTCACCATTCATCATTCCACCCTCTCCCTTCTTTTCCTGGCCAGAGTTGGAACAGTCTGTCCCCTCCCACTCTTCCGTTCTGTGGGGTGCCCCCTACCCCGGGCTTCTCTTGTTCTGTAGTTGCTTTTGATGTTTATAACAGGCCCTGGTTTTCTGAATGGATGTAACATAAGCAAAAGGCTAGTCTTTGCTACTCCAGAAGACAAGACAGGTGCAGGTGAGCCCAGGGATTCAGAATGTGGCGGTGCAGCCTGGGCCTCAGCAGAGCCTCTGCTGCCCTGGCAGACTCAGTATAGGGAGCTGGGAGCTAATTCAAACAAAGCTCTGCCTGGCATGATAGTTCTGAGTACTCGAGGGTTCATTTCTACTAAGAGTTCCTTTCGTCCCTCATTTTCTCTTTTCTTTCCTTTTTAAAAAAGTGCATGTGTGTGTGTGTGTATATGTGTGTGTGCGCGCGCGTGTGTGTGTGCGCGCGTGTGTGTGCGCGCGTGTGTGTATGTGTGTGTGCGTGCGTGTGTGCGTGTGTGTGTGCGTGTGTATGTGTGTGTGTGTGTGTGTGTGCGCATGCGTGCATATCTGCCTGTGGAGGTCAGAGGACAGTTTTGGGAATCTGTTCTCTTTCTACCAGGTGGGTTCCCGGGATGGAACTCAGTCACCAGGCTTGATGCAGAGCCACTTCCCGCTTGAGCCATCTCATGGGCCCACCCATGCCTGTCTGTCTTTTCTCGTGATAGACGTCTTCTTATACTGCTCAAACTGAGTCCAGATGTGCAGTCTTCCTGCATCAGCCCCCTGAATAGCTGAGATTACAGGTGTGCAGTACCCTCCTCCTTTCCTTTTACAAAACACAGCGCGCGGCACCTAACAAAGTTGACAGTGATTCTTTTTTTTTTTTTTTTTTTGGTCTTTTTTGAGAACAGTGATACTTTTTCAATGTTATGTAATACCCAGATACCCAGATCTTCATAATTTTCCCCAAACTATATTTTTTAATATTTGACTTAATCAGGATCCATGTAAGATCTATCCCTTATATGAAATTAAAATCTTGCTGAAATTTATTTGAAACTGGAATAATAATAATAACCTCTGCCCCCCCCCATTTGAAATGCATTTAGTTTTGACTGTTGATGAGGTCATTTACACTGCAGAACTCTCCAGACTAGATTTCACTGGTCACAACTGCTCATCCTCACGACATATTCTGGAATGGATGGTTAGACCTAGGGACCTACAGAGTCAAGGCCACACCGACGAACTTTTCTTTCTTCTTTCCAGATAAAGTTTAGGTTCTTCCTCAGTACAGCCTCTCAGCATGTTAAACCAGCTTGTTTAGAGAGTTCCCAGGATAGACCTAGAAATTATATAGAGTGGATGTGTAGATGCAGAGACAATCACAGTGAGGGCACAGAGCCAGAGCACGCGAAGGAATCATCTGCCCCATTTTCGGATGAGGGCACTGAAGTCCAGGCAGGACAGGACTCGATACAGGCCACACAGCTGAAAGTGATGAGCACAGAGACCTGGACTCAGTCTCTTCATACTGTGCCCAGAGTCTCCATGAGCCTCAGCTTCTTTCCTCTGAAAACTTGTGAGCTGGAAAGACAGCCCAAAGTGGCTTAGGAAGCAAGAGGAAACTTTTCCTAAGTGGAAAGTTCAAAGGAAAGAGAGTGCACCGGCTCTGACTAGAAAGGTCAGGGAGAGATTCCTTCAGGTACAGCTATATTTAGGGATTCAGTTGCGTCTTCAGAACTTGGTCTTGTGGTCTCTCAGTGCTGTCTCTATGCTGTCTTGAGGCCGGATGGGCATCGCTCATGGGCTAGTCTGAGTAGCTCCAGACCTACCTCATCCTACCAGGGTAAGAAAGAGTGTTCCCCTGTGGCTAACAGGACTTGGGAATTGCCTCATCAGTCTTTCTGCCACATGTCCCGCCCTAGGCTCATCACTTTGGCTCTGAGAGATGGGAGGTTGAGGGGGGCGGAATAGAAGGAATATACTGATTGGTTGGATGTGGGGAATAGGCCAACCGTAGAGCACCTGGAGGGGCCCTCATAGTTCCTTCCCACAACTACCTGGTAACTAACTGCTGGTGCAGGGAGAGCCCTGCTCTGGAGGCCTGGCAGCAGGAAAGGCAGAAAGTCACTGTGTTTTACAAAACACCAGCTGTTCTCTGCAGCTAACATCTCCGTTTGGGTTGCAGGTACAGTCTCTGCAAGCTGCATTTGGGACTTTCGAGTCCATCCTGAAAAGCTCTCAACATAAACAAGATGCCACAGAGAAAGCCGTGAAGCAAGGAGAAGGGGAGATCAGCCGCATCAGCGAAGTCCTGCAAAAGCTCCAGAACGAGATCCTCAAGGACCTGTCGGATGGGATCCACGTGGTGAAGGACGCCCGGGAGCGGGACTTCACGTCCCTGGAGAACACTGTGGAGGAGCGGCTGACAGAGCTCACCAAGTCCATCAATGACAATATTGCCATCTTCACCGAAGTGCAGAAGAGGAGCCAGAAGGAAATAAGCGACGTAAAGGAGAAGGTCACCGCCCTGGAAGAGTCCAGGGGGGATCACAGTCAGGACCTGAAGATCCTGGAGGAAGCCATCAAGGAGATGCAGGCCTCTGCCAAGTCCAGGGAGAGGGACATCGAGGCCCTGCAGAGCTCCCTGAAGGCCATGGAGTCTGATGTCTACACAGAGGTCCGAGAACTAGTGAGCCTGAAGCAGGAGCAGCAGGCGTTCAAGAAGGCAGCCGACTCGGAGCGCCTGGCCCTGCAGGCCCTCACAGAGAAGCTGCTCCAGTCAGAGCAGTCCTCCTCTCACTTCCCGGAGGACATCAGGAGGCTGGAGGACGAGCTGCAGCAGCTGAAGGCTGAGGCCCATGGGCCAGAGGAGGCCACTGCCTTCAAAGACTCCAAAGCCTTAGACGAGCTCCAGAGGCAGAGCCAGGACCTGGGTGCCAGGCTCCAGTACGTAGAGGACGGGGTCTATTCCTTGCAGGTGGCTTCCGCTCGCCACACGGAGAGCCTGGAGTCACTCCTGTCCAAGAGCCAGGAGTACCAGCAGCGCCTGGCCGCGCTGCAGGAGCACCTGGAGAGCCTGGGCTCCTCTTCCGACCTGGCCAGCATGGTGAGGAGCCTGGGGGAGGCCCAGCTAGCACTCTCCAGCGACTTGAAGGAGCTGAAGCAAAGCATGGGTGAGCTCCCTGGCACCGTGGAGTCACTGCAAGAACAGGTACACACGTTGCTCAGCCAGGACCAGGCCCAAGCCTCCCACCTGCCTCCTCAGGACTTGCTGGACAGACTCTCCTCTCTAGACAACCTGAAATCCTCAGTGAGCCAAGTGGAGTCAGACTTGAAAATGCTCAGGACTGCTGTGGACAGTTTGGTCGCCTACTCGGTCAAAATCGAAACCAATGAAAACAACTTGGAGTCAGCCAAGGGCTTACTAGACGACCTGAGGAATGATCTGGATCGGTTGTTTGTGAAAGTTGAAAAGATTCATGAAAACATCTAAAGGAACTGTGTGTGGGGCATGAGTTTAGAGTCCAATTTCTTACCAAAAAAAAAGTGTTGTTTCTCCCCACGTGCCCTCTCCCCATTTTATGGCCCCAGCCCCCATGAAAAGCAGCTAAGTAGCCACCATGAACACCCAGGCACTGGGTTCTGTGCCCAATTCATTTATTTCCAAATATTGCCACACACCTTTGGTTTCTTAAGTCTTCTACTTCTGCTTTGGGCTGATTTCCTGAAGGCCCAGCCCTGAGTAGAAGAGGTAACTTTTAAAAGAGCCATGTATAGTGTCATAAAAATGATGGTGGCTTCAACTGCAGGTCAACAAAAGCAGCTTGACCTTTTTAAAAAAACCCTATCTGGCTGACAGATAAAAAATGGGGGCACTTTTCTTTTTCATTGTCTTTAAGGAAAATTCATTTTACTGTTTTAATACTCTTGGCCAGAGTTTTATGAGATGCCTCTTGCTTATTGTCTTCCATTTAGAACTGGTTAAAATTCAGAGATGTTAGTTCCAAATGGGGAGGGGGAGAAAGGCCCCCAGAATCTTCTACTCAAAGGTGACCTTGAGAGGTACAGTGTCTTTTTCCATTCCTGAATCTAGGGATGTCAAAGGTAGCTATGCAAAGAGTTCAGGAGGTTCTCAACATGAAAGCATAACACAGGGAGGTCCTGAGCCCTTCTGACCCTGGTGGCCCCTGTGTCACCCCTTAGGATGTCACCATGTAATGTGTACATTTGGAATCCCAGAGAGGACAGTCTTTGGGTTGTATTGTGAGAGCTGTTCTGTCCACAGAAGAATGGGTCTTTCCCTGAGAGGGATAGACCAGATCCTTTTATTTTCACACAGTATTCCTGAAGAGGTCTGCTGTTGGCTGGTCCCCTCTGCTGGTGAGGAACGTGTGTGCTGCATTTCTGTAACTGTTTGCTGTATCCCTTCCCCTTGAGCTGTTTTGTTCTTTAATGGCTGTCTTGCCCCTCCAGGAAAAAAAAAAAAAAGGTAAAAATAATTAAAAAAAGGAAAAAGCTAAAAAGTAAAAGAAAAAAAAAGTTTTGTTTAGTTTACTGTGAAATGGACTGTATGGCTTATTTACAGTATTTTTAATTCTTAATAAACATTTGGCTTTGTTATGACTTTGCCATAGTGGATGCTTTCTGACAATTAGTAATTATTGGCATGAAGTATTCAGGATTAGGAAATTGATGTTTTCACTTTTAAGACAGTTATTTTAACTATAAAGTTTTTTGCTTTTTATTTTTATCTATTATTGGGGGGGGGGGTGGCTTGCCATAGTGCATGTGCGGAGGTCAGAGAGCTGTGTCCAGTCAGTTCAAGTCTCCTACCTTTATGTGAGTTCCAGGGATTGAACTCAGGTTGTCAGGCCTGCAGAGCAGATGCTTTCACCAGGCCATCCTTAAGGCTATTTTTCTTTTTTTTTGTGGGGGGGGGGCAGGGTCTTTTCGAGACAGGGTCTCCCTGTAGCCCCAGCTGTCCTAGAACTTGCTCTGTAGACCAGGCTGGCCTTGAACTCAGGCTGGCCTTGAACTCACAAAGATCTGCCTGCTTCTGCCTCCCAAGTGCTAGGATTAAAGGTATTTTTCATGTTCTCTAACCAGTTCTATAACCAAAGTGGCTTCCCTTGTAAGCTCTGGGGTCATACTTTTGCTGGTCTATGAGCAGGTTAGTACCTAGATTGTTGCTTGTCTCCAAATCTGTTAAGATCTTAGCCTGACCCCCTGTAGGAATATTCCTCAGGGATTTGGGTGCTTGGGTAAGAGGCTGGCACCAACATTTTCGCAACTCCCTAGCTGATTCTAATGTGCAGACAGGGTAGAAGACCACTCTCTGAAGAGCATCTTAGATGGTTAGTACAACTTGGCATTTCCTACTCACCCTGGGCTCTCATCCCCACCACCCAATAAATAGATGCTGCTTACTGTGTACCCGCGTGCAGGTATGGACTGAGTACTATGTGGGCATCTATAACACCATTCCCCATTCCCCAGGGGCAGCAACCTGAGATGGATGCCTTAGGAAGTAACAAGGATGAGACTTAATCCAGTGTCTGCTCTTAAATTGTGACAGCCTTGTCTGATAGCCATCAGGGCAGTGCAGGTCCACAGTGGCCTGGTTTAGAGCCCGAGGACGCAGGGACATCTCCCCCGGCCCCCAGAGAGTAGAGGGAGCCAGGAAACTGATGCACTTGTTGTTTGTACCTTCCTTTCTGGCTGCCTAGTCCTTCCTCTCTGGACTCACAGCACCCTCGAGGTTTCATGGCTTGAGTGTGGTGTTCCCCCACCCCCGAGTTTGTAAATCAGCATAGTTCCTTTATATCCATTCTAGTTTTACTTTAGCTTTAAATTTTGATTTGATATTGTTTTATTTTTCAGTCATTGTAAAGCCTGAAAGTTGATGTGCATGTTTAAGGATGTTCATTCTTTGAGTAAAGAATAGTTACAGCCGCAAGTGGTGGCACACGCCTTTAATCCTAGCACTTGGGAGGCAGAGGCAGAGGCAGAGGCAGAGGCAGGCGGATTTCTGTGAGTTCAAGGCCAGCCTGGTCTACAGAGCGAGTTGCAGGACAGCTGGGGCTACAGGGAGACCCTGTCTTGAAAAGACCAAAAAAAAAAAAAAAAAAAAAAAAGTTAGGAGATGCTGAAGGTGTAGATTAAATCGCAAATCCAGCAACAGGTAAGAGACTGCAGGGAAAGGCAGGCAGAATTGTCAGCGTTTGTGTGAGGAGGCTGTTCACTCTGTGACCGTGGGCTGGTCACAGGAGATGCTGGTGGTGGCCTGATGCAGGTGGTGATGGTGAAGACGGTGCTGTTAATGGTGGAAATGATCCCCCGTGGTGGGTGTGAGGGTTGGATGAGGCACTAGGCAGACAGGGTCAGCTTAGCATAGGATCTGGCTCACAGAACTCCACCTCTTCAGGACCACCTGCCTTTGTCTTTCTTTTTTATCCTGCCCTGCCATTAGGAGGCACTGTGGAATTGGGCGAGGCTGGAGGATTCTGGGACCAGGTCCTGGAGGCCTATGTGAATCTGGATTTTATTCTCTGAGTATAAGAACAAACAAATGATTCTCTGACTATAGGAACAAACAAAGGGGTTTTAAATCCTACCGCACTATTCTTGCAAGATGAGGAGGGGACTATGAGGGCAGGTGGGCCCTGGAAGACTGACCCAGTACTCTGTGTTGGGTCTCCTGAAGGCTCAAACAAGAAGCCTGGAGGTGACAGAGGTTTCAGAGCCAAGGCATGTTCGATGCCACTAAATGATTGTGTGTCGGGGGTGGGGGGGTGAGGAGGGGCAGGACTGGGAGATAATGGCCCTCCCCAACCAAGAGCGAGTCAGTGAGAGGCCAACTGGCATTCCTGTGGCACACACAAGGGACACGAGGGCTGGAGCTCAGTGACTGAGAGGCCTGTTCTCAGAATGACTCATCCATATTTATTATTAAATTAAGGAAACAGAGGAAGTTGTCAGAGGCTACAAATACTGTGTAGGAAAGGGACCTAGGAAAGAATGATCGGAAAAGTAATGGGATAATGTTAATGAGAAGGAAATCCAGAGTGGAGCTTTCCCAGGGAGACACAGGGGAGGGGTCACAAGGTGGTTTCAATGGTCAACCACCATTTATCAGAGAATCATTCTTTATATTGGCATTCCCTTCATCAAATTGCTAATTTAATCTCCGCTTCCTGACTGAGCCCTAACTCACACCAGATGCTTTCAATGGGTAAAGCAGTTGGTGACAGGAAGCATGCTGTCCCTGGTAGCTTTCAGTGGTGTTTGCGCTGCTTCTGCACCTGGCCCGCTGCAGCCAGGTCTGGGGCAGAACCTGGAAAACTGATCACTGGGGGACACTGTGCAGGCTTCACCTCTGGTGGTGCACTTCTCCCCGACGCCTCACCTGTCCCGACGCCTCACCTGCCCGGCACCTCCCGTGGCGGCTTACTCTGGGCCCAGCTGCCCATTGGCTTAGTCTGCAGATGTCTAGATCAGATCCAGCCGCTACTATAGTGTAATAGCCATGTCAGGTGAGTCCATCTTTTATTTCTCTGGAAAGATAATATTGTCCAGGCCAGTGATTCTCAAATTTTAAGATGAATCAGGTCACCAGGAAACATAAATTGCAGTCTAGGGAGATAGCTTGGTCTGTCAAGTGCTTGCTATGTGTGTATAAAGACCTGCATTTGGCTCTCCAGCACCCACAAAGGCCAGGCATGGCTAAGCACATGCCTATAATCCCAGAACTTGGGAAGGAGAGAAAGGAGGATCTCTAGGTTCACTGGCCAGTTAGTCCAGCTGAACTCCAGATTCAGGGAGAGACACTGTCTTAAAAGTGAAGGTGTAAGGGCTGAAAAGATTACTCAGTGGTTAAGAGTGCTGGCTGCTCTGCAGAGGACCTGGGTTCCATTCCTAGCACACATACAATGGCTAACAGCTATCCAGATCTGACATCTGGTCTTCATGAACATTGCATACGTGAGTGCACTTACACACACGCAGACAAAATGCTCATATACACAAAATTAAAATTTAAAAATGTGTAGCCAGGCCAGGTGTGGTGGTGCATACCTTTGATCCCAGAACTCAGGGGGCAGAGGCAGGGGGATCTCTGTGAGCATGAGGCCAGCCTAGTCTACATAGGGAGTTCCAGGCCAGCTGGGGCCACAGGGAGGCTGTATGGAGAGAGAGAGAGAGAGAGAGAGAGAGAGAGAGAGAGAGAGAGAGAGAGATCCAACACTGACTCCTGGCTTTCACATGCACTCTTACACATGTGTGCACACACAGAGAAACCCCCAAGTTGCTGGACTGAACAAAACTAAAATTATATTGGTCTATTTGCGTTTATTTCTGCCTACATGGAAAAACTGAAGAAGAGGGTAGGTATAAGGTAAAAAGAAATAAAAGCCCAGTATTTTTTTCACATGGATCATGATGAGTAAATATACTAAACAACTTTTTACCTCCATAGGCAGTGACAGCGCCTTTTCTAGACTTTTCCTGCATGTGCACACTTGTCTGATTTGCCACCTGTGCAGTATTAATTCCCATGTCTCTAGTCCAGGCTGGACCTCTGAGATACTGCTCTGTTTTCCTAAGTTTCATTCACTGATTGATTTTCATTTGATGTGTATGTTTTATCTGCATGTATGTAAGTAAACCAAATGTATGCAATGCTTGTAGATGCCAGAAGAGGGCACTAGATCCCCTGGAACTGGACTTACAAATGGTTGTTAGCCCCCCTGTGGAGGTTGGGAGTCAAACTTGGGTCCTCTGCAAGAGCAACCAGTGTTCTTAACCGCTAAGCCATCACTCCAGCTCCAATACTGCTCTGTTTTTCTTTCTTTTTTTTTTTGGTCTTTTCGAGACAGGGTCTCCCTGTAGCCCCAGCTGTCCTGGAACTTACTCTATAGACTAGTCTGTTTTTCTACTCATGTCTGGATACCCCTCTGTCCAGAATCTTACTTGGTTTCAGACCCGGGTTCTCATCCCCCACCAAGTAAATGGAACCAGGGATCCTATCATTCGTTGCTTAAGCCAAAAGCTCAGAAGTCACCTGCCTTCTGCCTCTCTCTCCAGACCCTAGGGTTGAAGCCCCAGCACACCACCATTCACCTCTCCCAGCCTTTTCTCCATCCCCTCACCCTGTGGGTCTGAGTTCCAGTGGTAGCCCCTCCCTTAGCTGAACGCTTGTCAAAGCATTTAGTTAAGGAGCTTGGATCATGGTTTATGATACCCAGGAAGAACCACTCTGCTGGACACTCAGGAGAGACAGCAAGACAGATGTGTGTGTGTGTGTGTGTGTGTGTGTGTGTGTGTGTGTGTGTTGGGGGGTTCTGCCTTCACTGTGCTCTTGGTTCCCACAGGGAGAGAGGGACTAAATAAGGAAGAGGCTGGTGATTAGAATGAAGACATCTCTGTGCATGTTGCAGAGACAGGCATAGGCCCCTTGCTGGCCTTCCTGTCTGTTTTCCTCCTCAAGTGACCAGTACCACCTCTCCTGAGTGTCTGCGCCTCTTCACTAAGTTCTTCTGCGTCTGCCTTTGGTTTCCTGTTTGCTGGTCTTGGTGTGTCCTGTACCCCTAGCTTGCTCTATGCCATCTGGCCTATTCTCTTGTTGTTGTGAGACCCTCTGTACCTTTTCACCTTCTTCTACCTCCTACTCAGAGATCCCTACCTCCTGAACCTGAACCCCAGGCTGACTTGGACACTCGAGCTGAGGTCCCGCACTCTAGGCTTCTGGTTAGAAGTCCTCTACCCGTGGTATTACAAGTGTCTGTCTTCCTGCTGAACGGTTCCCTCCATGCATGGTAGGCCTGTCCTTTATCTCTGTATCCACTGACCTATCACCAGGCTTGGCCCACATCAGTAATAACACTTAACACTTGCTGAGCACTGACTATGTATGCATGGTCGCTGTTCTAAAGGCTGTGACCAGGGCTGGAGATTTGGCTCATTGGCTAAAAGCACCGGCTGCTCTTGCCGAGGCCCCAGGTTCAGTTCTTAGCACTCATGTGGCAGCTCACAGCCATTCATAATTCTAGTTCCAGGGGATCCAACGCCCTCTTCTGGCCTCCTCAGACATTGCACTACATGGTGCACTTACATACATGCAGGTGAAACATTCATATGCATAAAAATTAAAAAAAAATGAATGAAGTCTTTACAACAGCTGTAAAGGTAGATACTATAATTGCTTTTCCAAATTTACAGATGAAGAAGCCAAGGTACCAAGGGGTTATTTAACTTGTTCAAATTACTTGTCAGAGCTAGTACGTGATACAACCAAATTTGGAACTCCATCTCCCAAGCTAAAACAAAATCTGTGTTTGATATTGCTCTAAAACTAATTCCTTTTCTTTTAACAAGATGAAGCCCTTTTAATCAAAGTGTAACTCTCATGTTTTAAGATGGATACCTGAATTGCACAGTGGAATGATTTTCTCCAGGTCCACACACCTGTACCCACCCGGGGACCCAGCAGGTCCCCAGGCGGCAGCTTGTCCAGCACGCCCTAACTACTCTCCGGCCACTATCACCTGGACTACTTTTGCCATTTTTAAATTTCATGTAAATAGAATCAGACTGGAAAAAGAAAAGCCCATGTTGAAAAAAGGATTATCTCACTTATTATGATAATCTACATACCATAAAATTCACCTGACAAAGTATATCATTGTTTTTATTTTACTTCCTTTAGAAACAAACATTCCTTCTGGGTGACCCTCATCCCTTCACACATTGAAAGAAAAACGCAGGGCCCATAGTATGTGTTCAATAAGCAGCAAGTGCTCGTGCACGTATGGACTTTTGACCTGGACGGGGCGTTTTCCTGCTGCTCAGAGACTTAGAAGCTGTGGTGGAAGTTTTCTTCCTCTTCCTCTCAGGCTGGGCTCAGAGTGGGAGGAGCTTAGGCCTTGTCCCCGGGCTGTGCTGCCCTTCCTCCTCCTCCAGCTGTGTTTGGTCCAGGGATTGAGCCACTGTCCACTAGGTTCTAGGCTCTAAGCTGCATTTACTTTGGTAAGATGAACAGAATTGGGTGGGTTCCTTTCCTGAGAAATCCCCAGCCAAACAGGGACACAGACACACCAGTGGCATGTAATCACAGGCCGTTTGTCACTCCAAGGTCATGGCCTGGTCAGCTGCCACCATTTGACGACAACTCCTCCATCTTTTTAGGGATGCATCCCTTCTCCACTTCCAGTGTGTCTGGTTTTGATAAAATTGACTGGTTAGAGTGCATGAGTCAGGTTAGGCCAGTGAGACATCAGGTCTGACTTGTTCAGCATGAACAAGGTTGCCATCTGGTCCAGTGACTACTGCTGGAACTTTCCAGAAAGGGAAGCCTTCTGGCTATTGGTACAAACCCAGAACTGCTGAGGGCCAACCTATTTACAAAGACCTCCAAGAACAAAGGCAGCGTAGAAGAAAGCAGAAATGAGATGGCGAGCGGCGGGCTCCTGACTTCAGTTTGCACGGCTCCCTCCAAACCCTGTCCTTCCACTTCCACACCACACCTTTCCGTGTGTGTCAAGGTGACACCAAACCAGGTAAGAGCAAGCCTAGCAGTTCAGCACATGATGACAAACCTTGAAACACCCCGAATGTCCAGCAGCTTCAGTAAAATGACTAAATAATAGAAATGAATGAATTGGAGTTCCACAGATCAGCCGGGATGAACGAAGTACCCACTAAAATGCCAGCTTAAAAAATTAAGCTGCACTGGGGCTGGAGCAGTGCCTCAGTGGTCAAGAGTACTTGCTGGTCCTCTGGAGGACCCAGGTTTGGTTCCCAGCACCCACATGGGGCCTAACAACTGTCTGTAACTCTAGTTCCAGGTGAATCTGATGCTTGCTTTGGGCCTTTGTGGGCACTGCATGCATGGAATGGACTTACATATACTCAGGCAAAACACAAAATAAAAAAAAGTCTTTGCTTGAGCTTTTGTCCAAGCCTTTTCTAAAATATTACACAGTAGTTAAAAGTATCAGGCTGGTGTAACTTAGCCTTTCCAGATGCTTAATGACCATACTTAATGCCCATACCAATTTGGCCAAGGGTCTTAAGGGATAACTTTGTTCCTTGCCCTTAGAGGTCAACTAAGTCCCAGGGGACTATGCATGGGGGTATCTCTTGAAATGTCCTGCAAATATGAGTCACCAGTCTTCCTGTGCAGGGAGGTCTTGGAGATCCACTAATGGGACTTCAGCCAGTGTCCAGTCTATAAAGAGGAAAGTCTGCTCATGCTTCAAAAAGGGAAGCCTGGTCTAGCAAGACTTGACTTTGTCCTCGAATGGATGGAACTGGTTATTGAAAAGCCAAAAGGAGCCAGGGGCTCCCCCCCCCCCAAAAAAAAACCCCGAGTGACCCTTGAGGACCAGATCCTCAACTGACCTTGAAAAAACAAAAACCGTGATAAATCTGGGCTAACTGTGTGGCCTTAAGCATCCAAAAGGAAAGTCTAACAGAAATAGATAAGTAGTAGGGCCTGAGAAATTGTACTTCAGGTATAAAACTTGAGATCTTAGAAAAAAGACAAAAAGTAAAAAAAAAAAAAAAGCACAGTTGTTTTGCCTGTCTTACTGGCAAGTGCAGCTACCCTTTAGATGCCACTGCTTTTGCCATCCTTCAAAGACATGAGACACAGCTTTTCAACCTTCCAATATGGACTGAAGGCTCATGTCTCTCCAATATTCCTCCAAACCTTCAGTGCCAGATGGGGACTGCTGAGACATCCAAGTTGTGGACTGAGCTACTACCGGGGTTTCAGCCTCTTCAGAGTATAGACTGCCATCGTTGGACTACCCAGGCTGTATCATGGAGACCAGTACAGGAAGATCAAGACAGGACATGGTACTTACTGGACCTTGTTTAGTGACCATGGGAAGGGAAAAGCCCAGTGTGGAACACAAGGGCTTAACTGGTGGTGTTTTGGGCTTGCCAAGGAGGAGCCTTCAAACATGACATCTTTTAGCCTAATAAAGAAAAAAAAATCATAAGCCAAAGATGCTAAAACCTATGATATATGTGGCATGCATATATGCATATTTTGGAGTGATGCATATTAGAAAGAATAACAACAACAGCAACAAGACTGAGTCAAAGAACTGACTGAAAAGGTGAACTTCTGCTCAAAACAGCAAACTTCTGCATCAAGAATTTTGAGAGAGACTGAGAAAAAGATGAAAATCATGTATGGCAGAATGCATGAGCTTTGGTGGTGGGGGGGCAGGGAGGGGAGTACAGGTCTAGATTTGATTTGAAATTTTGTATGAAATGCACAAAGCTGGGCCGGGCGTGGTGGTGCACGCCTTTAATCCTAGCACTTGGGAGGCAGAGGCAGGCAGATCTTTGTGAGTTCAAGGCCAGCCTGGTCTACAGAGTGAGTTCCAGCACAACTGGGACTACAGAGAGACCCTGTCTCAAAAAAGACCAAAAAAAAAAAAAAAAAATGCACAAAGCTTCAATAAAATTGGCTTTGAAAAAAAAAAGTCTTTCAAAGTTCTTCTAAAAATAATGTGAAAACATGTCTATAAGTTAAGAAATGCTACCATACAAGCCAGGCGTGGTGGCGCATGCCTTTAATTCTAGCACTTGGGAGGCAAAGGCAGGCAGATCTTTGTGAGTTCAAGGCCAGCCTGGTCTACAGAGTGAGTTCCAGGACAGCTGGGGCTACAGGGAGACCCTGTCTCTAAAAGACAAAAAAAAAAAAAAATCCACCAAGATATGTTTATGCCGGGTGTGGTGACGAACACCTTTGATCCTAGCACTCCGGAGGTGGAGGCAGGCAGATCTTTGTGAGTTCAAGGCCAGCCTGGTCTACATAGTGAGTTCCAGGACAGCTGGGACAACAGGGAGACCCTGTCTCGAAAAGACTCCCCCCCAAAAAATAATAATAATAATGCTACCACACAAAAGAATCCTGGACAGTGTCTGACTTACATGGATTATGCTTACTGATTTTGTGACTTCGTGAATGGCCCAAAATATTCAGCACTTGAATAGAAAATAGGCTTTGTGTTCCATGCCCAACTGAAGGCTAAGTAATTGTTCTGATCACAGTTGATGTAGGCTGGGTTATGCTATAATGCTTGGTAACTTAGATATATTCATTTTTTTTCTTTTCTTTTTTTGGCATAGGGTTTCATGTAGCTTAGGCTGGCCTGAAATTTATTATGTAGCCAAGGATGACCATAAACTCCTGATCCTTCTTTGTGGCAGTACTATGCCCACATAACAATTACACCTGAATAAACAGCCTAACTTTAGTTATGAGTGGGCCCGAACTCAGGAGATCATTCCTCCAGATGTCTCTTGGAACTGTGCTGCTTAGGCAGGCCTCACCCATAATTTTATTCAAAACCATTTCTCCAGGATCAATTTGGGGAACTACAAGCTTGGGATCCACCCTTATTTTATCAGACAATCCTGTCCTTTCATCCCTAGGCTTAAAACATTTCATACACACAATGTCAAACATTCATCTCAACATTCATTGTTTTCAATGAGTCTCTATGCCCAGTCCTAGGCTGGTTTTGAACTAACAGTAATCTGCTTGCCCCAGACTACTTAATACTGGGATGTTATATGTATGCCAGGACAATTGTCCCTGTAGGTTTTTTGTTTGTTTGTTTGTTTGTTTTGTTTTTTAAAGTGGGTGAGAAACACAGAGGGGAAAGCCCACACTTTTAGCATTTAAAGAAATGTAGATCAGATGGCTCAGAGATTAAGAGCACTGGCTATTCTTGTAGAAGACACAGGTTCAAATCCCAGCACCTACATGGTGGCTAACCATTATCTGTAACTCCAGTTCCGGGGGAATCCAATGCCCTCTTCTGTCCTCTGTAAGTACTGCATGACACGGGTGCACTTACATACATGCAGGCAATGCACACATATACATAAAAATTAAAAAGCTTAGATCAGAAAACCAATGATGACCTTTATAAGGTGATGTAAACATGACAAATACTTTAGATAATCTGGACAGTCTCAGAGCCATGCCCTAATCAGGCCTTGCAGAGCTAAGGTTGAAAGGAGCTCAGATTTAAATCCATTTCCCAGACTCCAAGACCCTCAGGAAGAGAAAGTTATTCCCCCAAGCTGCCAAACCAGCAGGTTCAGGAGACAGGGCTTAGTTCCTCCTCCCTGTTTAATTGTTTTGGCCCCGCCCCAGCCTAAGCAAAGATTGCACACCCCAGGAGCAAGGACAGGATCCAACTAGCTTTGAAGCTTGTACTCGGTGGGAAAGGGCGTAGTATGGCCTTGAGCTGAGCAAGCCAAGCAAGGTGATTTGACACCCACAAGCAATACTTGTTGGGCAATGCCTGTTGGGAAAGCATAGCCATCTGTGTTTAAATACCTGGTAATGTTCTGTTGAAACGTGCGCTGCTTGTTGGGTGCAGCTTCCTGGTGTTAAGATGTGGGGTAAGGCCAGCCTGGTCTACAGAGTGAGTTCCAGGCCAGCTGGGGCTATAGGGAGACCCTGTCTCAAAAAGACAAAAAGACAAAAAAAAAAATGTGGGGTTTCATGGAGTCGTTCTTAGAAACACAGATAGCTAGGTTCCCCTCCCTCCTCGTTGCTGGTATGATCTTGGTTGGTTGTCTTTGGAAGCTTCCCAAATGGAATTATAAAGGCAGCTCAGAGGGAACCAGGATGAAGACTCTAATTATGGTCTGCCAGCCTGTGTTCTTGGGTAACTCACATTCTCCCTGGGCCCTAGCAGTTTCTTCTCTGCAAGGTAGAGAGAGATAAAGGTCTATGTTCTCTCCCAGCTCCAACTCTCCTTGAATTGGTCATCTCCTCTGATTTCATCTGGTGTTTTCTGTGGGTAGCAGGAGGCCATATCCCTGGGATGCAAGATGGCATTTGTCTGAAACAAGGCCGTTTCCACCAGAGGTTGGCACACAGTAGGTACTCAATAAATATTTTCTCAGTTAGTGGGGATAGTTGACTGGGGTGACATCTTGTACCACCTTGTCTGAAGTTGTTTCATTTTCAAAGATGCCTGGTGTGCCAGTAAAAAAAAAAAAATCAAATGCAGCTCAAACCCTTAACTTTTCAGTGGCTCAACTACGGGAGGACTGGTCTAAATGAAGTGGGGATTTAGCTCCATCTAGTGTCCAAGTCAGAGTCACAGGAAATAAATCAGTTTCAGATGTTTCAAAACTCTTATTTCAGTTCTTGTTGCACCATTAAAAACAGCAGAAAGACTACTATTTAAAAAGGCCTACATGTGAAATTTCTGTTACATAAACACGTTTATAATTCATGTTGGCCCCCTTCCTTGTTAGTCCTCTTCGAAAACTTAATTGTAAAGGGTTGTTGTTGTAGTTTGTTTCTGAAACAGCGTCTCTCTGTTGCCCCAGCTGGCCTACAACTCACTATGTAGACCAGGCTGGCCTCAGTGTCATGGAGATATGCCTACCTCTGTCTCCAGAGTGCTGGAATTAAAGGCGGGTACCACCTGGCTTGGCATGAGTTTTCATGTGAATCTTTCTTGAGAATATTATTTCTTTTCTTTTTTCTTGGTCTTTTTGAGACAGGGTCTCCCTGTAGCTCCAGCTGTCCTGGAACTCACTCTGTAGACCAGGCTGGCCTTGAACTCACAGAGATCTGCCTGTCTCTGCCTCCCAAGTGCTAGGATTAAAGGCGTGCACCACCACGCTCATCGAGAATATTATTTCTAAGGATCTTTCACCTTTCCATGTCCAGTTAGTCTATAAGGGCAGGCAGTAACTAAGTCACTCTAAGTCAAGTGCTGGACGCTTAGTCATTAACTTCATTAATAGCCTCCCAGAGTCGTGCCTGTGATCCACATCTCACCCTAGGTTGGACACATTTATTACCTCACGTGGTGACTGTGCTGGGGAGTGAGGATAGTGATCTAATTTACTGACCCGTCATGACAACTGAGGAAGGTTCACTAATTTTCTCTGGAATCACCTGGCATGCCGTAGAATTAAGAGTCAGATCTGTCACTAACATCTGCTCTTTGCCCACTAAAGCACACTCCCTCCACTTCATGGTAAAACCAGATTCCCCATATGCCCAGCATACCAGCCTGCATGCTTGTACTGGTAGTTAAGAAAATGGTTTTGGAGGCTGGAGAAGTGGTGCAGCGATTAAGAGCACTGGATGCTGTTGCAGAAAACCTGGTGACTTACAGTCATCCATAATCCAGTTCCAGGAGATTCTATGCTCTCTTCTTACCTTGGCGGGCACCAGGCATGCATGCCATGCACAGTCATACATGCAGAACATACACACGGACACCTTAAATAAAAATGAATGCATTTTTAAGAAAAAGAAATTGGATCGTGAGTTCAAACTCCATCTGCCATTAGGAAAGCTACTGTGTTCCATGCCTCAGTTTCCCCATTTAGAAACAAAAGTAATGATTACGACAGTGCTTATTACATCATGTTGCCGTACTCTTTAGATCTATTCTGCTTAGGACAGTAGCCACGACAATAAAGTACTCAATAATGCCTAAACATTGAGGGCTGGAAGCCTGTGCCTTGTAAAATGGCCAGCCTACCACAGGCCAGCAGGAGGTGTGCTCAGAGCTTTGAAGCTGTATGCCTGAAGCCTCTAGATTCTTGCGGTTCCCAACACCACTTACATCTGTTTTTAAACCATTTAGATCTTGGGCTCATGGAAGCATCAGGGTTTTGAATCTCTCAGTGTCTGAGATGAATACATGGAAGTTGTTATCCCCAGAAATGGGAATTTTGAGCTCTTTGTGGAACTTTTTAAAGGTCTGTGATGTCACAGCTTTGTACATCGAAGATCTTTGGGTTTTCTTGAGATGCAGTGTGGTTTCCTCTGCCAAGGGCAGGTCTTCTGACCAGAGCTAAAGCTAAGGCAGACTATCTCTTGAGCCCAATCTGATCTCCGTGTTTTCCCTTGCCCACATCCACATTGTTACCTTCCTTCCACCCAAGGAGGAACTGGGGCCTCTGGAGATTAGAAGGGGCGAAGGAGAGAGTAACATCCATACAGAGAGGCAAAGTTTAGAGACAAGCCCTAGAGGAGAAAGTGCGCTAGAAGCAAGTCAGCAGACCAGACTGCTGAAAACCAAATGCTTCTCAGAGGCCATTTCCATACACCGCCAGGAGAGGGCAGTGTAGTGCAGAGGACAGAGTTGGGTTGCCAGGTAGCAAGCATGGAAGGTTCAAGACCAGACTGCAGGGGAAATCCTTGTGACCTGTAAGAGATGGAGCTTAGCCCAGTTTTTATCTCCTGGTCTCTTCTAGCTCTGTTCCTCTGTTAACACCAACAGGCTAGAACTGCAAAGAATCAGCTTAGAACTCCAAATGTGCTGGGCGTGGTGGCGCACGCCTTTAATCCTAGCACTTGGGAGGCAGAGGCAGGCGGATCTTTGAGAGTTCAAGGTCAACCTGGTCTACAGAGTGAGTTCCAGGACAGCTGGGGCTACAGGGAGACCCTGTCTCGAAAAGACCCCCCCCCCAAAAAAAAAAGAATTCCAAATGTCTTATCTGAAGAAGAAACAAGGTCAGGAGGTAAGGTGGGTGTGGCTGGGAAACGTCCTTGTGGGGCTCAGATCTCTCTATGTGAACCCAGCAGGGAAAAGAAAAGCCTTTAGACCTCTCTTCTAGGGTCACGTGCTGGGATGGGAGGGTTGTTCAAACCACTCCAAGATGTTGAGACTCCAGCATAACAGTGTGCCTTGGCTCTTCTCGGGGTGGAAAGCTTAACCCCAAAGAAGCGATTAAAGTTACACACACCACACACTGGTGCCTCCCATCATAGAATTTTGGAATAACAGGAATGATTCCCTTTAATGGTGGAAATTCCCTCCAGAAGTGGCTTGACGGAACCCATGGTGGTTTTGGGGTGTCCCTTGGCAGCGATGGAAAGTAAAGTCAGCAGGGATGCCTGCCCTGGATTAGCCACAGAGCATGCTTTGTCATGCTTGGGAAAGCCCAGCCTCGCTGTTGACATGAGACAGGGTATTGGAGTCATTTTTTTTAAAGAAAATATTTTTGTAACTTTTACTAAATTTGTCCTTTGATAATTTCATACATATATTCTGATTTGCTGTTGCCTCTCTCCCCTCTCATAGCTCCATCCTTCCCCTGTCAACCCCCTTCCCTAATTCCCTACTAATCTCTTTGGGTCTTTTTGTTGTATTTTGTGATCCACTGAGTTGAACCTGGGCCATGTGTGGGACCATAGGTTTGGAGCTGTGTATTGGAACCTGGTGGACTCATCATTGTGTCTCCAACTGATTGATAATGACCATCCCTGCTCCAGAATTCTCTAAAATTCATCAATAGCCAATAGTTCAGAGGGGAGGGGGAGGCTGGGCCCTGTGAGCTGTTCTCGGCTCCAGGACTGACTGTTGATGGGCCTGGTCTTGTGCAGGCAGCTGAAGTTTCTGTGAGGTCATCATTACAATGGCCATCATACCCAAGACATAATACTTCAGAGTCCTCTTTGCTGTCTGCAGGCTCTTACATGCTTTCTGACTCCTCCTCCTCCTCCTCCTCCTCCTCCTCCTCCTCCTCCTCCTCCTCCCCTCCTCCTCCGTGTTCTCAGAGCCTTGGAGTGGTATCAGCTTCCTCCATTGTTTGGGGCTGAGCACTCCACCATTACTTATTCTTGGGACTTTGAGTGGCCATGTGTCTCTGAATTCACCACTGTTGACTGCAAAGAGAATCCTCTCTCATGAAGGCTGAGAGCAACATTTGTTTCTGTGTACACATATAAATATTTGAAGGCAGCTGGTACCATATCAATTTATCTATACCGCAGTAGGAAGCTGCCCTTCAGGGTCTAAGACCTCTTCCACCACAGGCTTTTTTCTTTTTCTTTTTTTTTTTTTTTTTTTTTGTCTTTTTCAGAGAGTGTCTCTCTATAGCCCCAGCTGGCCTGGAACTCACTCTGTAGACCAGGCTGGCCTTGAACTCCCAGAGATCCACCTGCCTCTGCCTCCTGAGTGCTAGGATTAAAGGCATGCTCCAGCACGCCCTGCCTACCACAGGCTTTTAACTGGGTTTGCAGTACCAGATATGAATTCTCTCCATTGGAATGGGCCTCAAATCCAATAAAAAAGCAGTTAGCTGCTCTCATTCCACTGGTGCATCTTGGCCATGTTAGGTCTGGGCTTTTCAGAATTCCAAGGGACACACAGATGCCCACTTCCTCCAGAGGCTGTCAATCTTCTGACCTTTTCCCTTGTACCTGAGGCCCCGCCCTATGGCTATAATGGGTGGGCCCCAGTTGCCATCTTGCCCCGCCCTCTGCTGCTCCATCACGTGCCTGCAGGGCCTGCTCTGGAAGATCCAATGGAAGTAGATCGTGTTCCTGGAGTGATTTAAGTCTCATGTGCCTTTTATCTGGGGCGTTCATGCCTTTATAACCTAATATAATGGTGCCGGGATCTCTGTCAGGGCTGGAGATGTTTTCCTCAGGCAGAGCACTAGCCAGCTTGAGATGTTTTGATCATGTGGACTGCTTGCTGGCTCTCCCCCTGCAAAGAACCTAACTTTTTTTGTGTGTGCGTGAACCCCTGGGACTTGCCAGTGGCGTGTTTCTCTGGAGAACCATCTAACACGCCTCACAATGAGGTACCACTCTGCTCTCCTGCACTTTTCTCTCTCTCTCTCTCTCTCTCTCTCTCTCTCTCTCTCTCTCTCTCTCTCCCTTCTCCCTCTTGGGCTTTCTCTATCCTCTCTCCGCTTTTCTTCTTAGCCTTAGGACACCCCCATTTTGAACCCACTGAGATTTGCAGACTCTCTCCCTGGGTTCCTGACTCTGTCACCGTCCGACCCCTTTCTGCAGTCTCAGGAATCTGAAACTGCAGCTAGGGTCCCGCCGAACTGAACCTCCCCTGTGCCCCCAGGACGCTGGGCTCACAAGCATGTAGGTCCTGTTTACTTCTGAGTTTAAGGAAGGATGCTTCCTTAGTACTCAAAAGTACTTCTAAGGCTGAGGCTGAGTTTCCCTGCTCTGTGCGGCCTTGCTTCCCTCCCCCACCCGTGTGCTCTGATCCAGCTCCCTCCTTCTCTCGACCTCCCTGCACCCTTGGCAGATTTCTGCAGTAACAGACTGCACCCTAAAGCCAGGCTTTTTTCTTTTTTCTTTCTTTTACTGTGGCTTTTCCCCGCCGAGAATTCGAATAGGAACGGAGCCCGGAGACTGTGTCATGTTTCCATGGCAGCCACGCCAACCACACCCACTCCTCAGCTGCCATCTGACACATGGCAGGAATACCTTATTGCAAACTTGCATTTACATCAGAACTTATAACAACTAGTTCCATGTTCTAATTCTTTTACAATTTATTTAATGGCATGTTCTGACCCTTTCACAATTTTGGCTGTTGGGTTTTTATATTGGATCATTATAAACAGGCAACTGAGATTCAATTAATACATTTTTCTGACAGAGTAACTGAGTTTTGTTTTTACTGTTTTTCACCTGTTTCAAAATACAATCAATTGGGCTGGAGGAATGGCCTAGCGGTTAAGAGCGCCGACCGCTCTTGCAGAGGACCTGGGTTCGATCCCCAGCACCCACATGGCGGCTAAGAACCGTCTGTGACTCCAATTCCAGGAGAACTCCAGTTCCAGGGGAATCCGACACCCTCTTCTGACCTCCGCGGCATTGCATGACACGGGTGCACAGACCTACATGCAGACAATACATTCATACACATAAAAAATAAAGAAATTAAAAAAAATTCAAAATACAATTTTCCATTTTTACTTGTGTATGGATAGTTAATTTTCTTTATAGGCCTTTGTTTGAGATTCTTACATCATTTAGCTTTTTAACAAACACTGTTTTGTTTTTTAATATTTTGTTCACAAGACTTTTACCTAATTTTAAGGGATTATTTCAGATTTTGGTATTTTTCCATTTCACTGGTTTTCTTTATAAACCCCATTTTTGTGCCAGGCATGGTGGTGCATGCCTTTACTCCTAGCACTTGGGAGGTAGAGGCAGGTGGATCTTTGTGAGTTCAAGGCCAGCCTGGTGTACAGAGTGAGTTCCAGGACAGCTGGGACTACAGGGAGACCCTGTCTCAAAACAAAACAAAAAAAAACAACAAAAAAAAATTTTCTGAGATTAACGAGGTGTGTCCACCAAATCCCATCCCACCTGGCATCCATCTTTTGCCTCAGGCAGTAAGGTTCCACCTCTCTGCCTCCCCTTAAGGGACTTTTGGTTTTTTCCACTAACAAATTTATTCTCATTAAATTAGCAGGTAATCTAACCAAGTCACAAGATCTGCCTGCCTGCCTGCCCTGTCCACCACCCTGTGCTGGCATGCACACACACATGCACACACAGCCTGTGCTGCAAGTCACAGTATAGGCTGAATAAATGTCTTAAACTCTAAATGATTCTGTGTAAATGTGACAATTACAATTAGTGGTTCCACAGCCCTGCACAATGATGGACAACTTTAGAGTTATGTGTGCAACAGATCAGGGAACTGAGAACTTTCTATGCCTTGACATAGTTATTCTGGGTACCAAGACTTAGCTATGACATTTTAGGGGAAAAAGGAGGGGGGGGATTTTCTGTTGTCTAGAGTTAATGGATACAATTAAGTCATGTGTCTTTCCAACCTCGCTGTGTGTTATAACAACATGTGTCTTTGTGATTCATGTAACTGTCATGTGCCCATGTTCTCCTGTGTGTTTTCTGTCAAAACAAAGTGGCCACTTCAAACTTCTTTCATTATATATTGTGCACAAAAACAAAAAGTTGGCCTCAGCAAGGCTGATTGTTGATCGTTTAATCCAGCTGTCTTTGGCTTGATTGGCTTTTGTGGCTGTGGGGGTGGAGTTATCCTCCCAGCCGGTATTAAAGGTGGGGTTGTGTGACTCTTGAGATCTGAGATCTCCGGAGGCCAGCGGAAGGTACCGGGGTGGGGGCTGAAGAGTCCCCCCCCCAACTGTGATTATGAAGGCATCTGAAGGAGGCAAGCAAAGCAAGCCTTCAACACAGTGAAGAGGCATTTAGGACTCACATTGGAATACAGGCAAGGAGAAGACCATAAGCCAGGATCACGAAGAAGAAACTACACTGGAAAGGTGCAGGATAATCCCACGCCAAGCTTTACCAACCCTATGGATGACTCCTGCAGTGGGATCCCCCCGGGGATGCCCCAGGACACAGACATCAGAAACACAATTGGGAACATACTTAAAGAACTACAAGATCATAAAGAACAAATTAAAGAACTAAGAAAAGAGAATGAGGACCGAGAGAGAGAGAATGACAAGCTCCGGAAGGAAGTAGAAACACTGAAAAGATCCCATGCTGAAAAAGAAAAAGAAACCAACCAGCAAACAAAAGAGCTACAAAAAGAGATCGAGAAGCTCCAAAAAGAAATAGAAACACTAAAGAAATCAGAAGAGGAAATGAAAAAGGAAATCAAACACTCATCCATTCAAGAGGAAAGGAATGAAAAAAGCCTCAGAAGCAGAATGGAGGAAGCAGAACAAAGAATATCAGACCTGGAGGACAACACAGAACAACTAAAAACCTCAAGGAAAGATTATGAAAAATTTAAAAATACACAAAAATGGAACAACCAGGAGCTGTGGGACACTATGAAAAGATCAAACCTCCGCATCATAGGAATAGAGGAAGGAGAAGAATCCCAAGAGAAAGGTATTGATCAGATCTTCAACAGAATAATAGATGAAAACTTCCCCAAACTAAAAAAGGACAAACCAATACCAATACAAGAAGCACATAGAACTCCAAACAGACAAGATCAGAAAAGAAATTCTCCACGCCACATCATAGTTAAAATGCTGGACACCCAAAACAAAGAGAAAATTCTTAAAGCGACAAGAGAAAAACAACAAGTGACCTATAAGGGGAAACCTATCAGAATAACAACGGACTTCTCACAGCAAACGATGAAGGCAAGAAGAACCTGGAGCAAAGCATTCCCAGTGTTGAGGGACAATGGATGCCAGCCCAGGTTACTATACCCAGCAAAAATGTCAATCATAGTGGAAGGAGAGAGGAAAATCTTCCATGACATAAACAACTTGAAAGAATACATGTCCGGAAAACCAACCCTTCAGAGAATACTTGAAGCAATCCAAAGAACAGAAGAAAGGAGCAACCAACCCCAGGCAACTAGAAGGAGAAATCAATAAAAGCATAACTGCAGAAGTAGAAACCTAAATCAAAACCGCAGATGGATAATAAGGCAAAAGGAAGCAACACAAACCTATCAGTCATAACCTTAAATATTAATGGACTAAATTCCCCAATCAAAAGACATAGACTGGGAGACTGGATTAGGAAACAGAATCCATCGATATGCTGTCTGCAAGAAACACATCTTACCTTCAAGGACAGGCACCACCTTAAAGTGAAGGGATGGAAAAAAATATTCCAAGCAAATGGTACCAAAAAGAAAGCAGGTGTTGCTATTTTAATATCGGATAAAATAGACTTCAAAGTAAAAGAAATCAGAAGAGACAAAGAAGGCCATTACATTTTCATCAAAGGAACAATCCACCAAGAAGATTTCACAATTATGAATATATATGCCCCAAATTCTGGTGCACCAAACTTTATAAAGACAATTCTCCAGGACCACAAGTCACAGACTAACCCCAGCACACTCATAGTGGGAGATTTCAATACCCCACTGAGTCCTTTGGATAGGTCAACAGGACAAAAAATAAACAGAGAGACATCTGAACTGAACGATATGATACACCAAATGGACCTCATAGACCTCTACCGAACATTCCATCCTAATACCAGAGAATACACTTTCTACTCAGCACCCCACGGAACATTCTCCAAAATCGACCACATCCTGGGACACAGAAGAAACCTCTACAAATACAAAAAGATTGAAATAATTTCATGCATCCTGTCAGACCACAGTGCAATGAAGCTCAACATCAACACCAGGACAAGCCCTCCTGCCTACAAGAACACATGGAGACTAAACAACACACTCTTGAATAATGAATGGGTCAAGGAAGAGATAAAGAAAGAAATAAAAACATTCCTGGAACTGAATGACAATGACAATACAACACAACAAAACTTATGGGATACCTTAAAAGCAGTCCTAAGAGGGAAATTTATAGCCCTGGGTGCCTACATTAGAAAAACAGAAAGAGCACAAGTGAATGATCTAACACTACAGCTAAAAGCACTTGAGAGGCAACAACAGATGAACCCTAAACGCAACAGACAGGAAGAAATAACAAAAATCAGAGCAGAAATCAATGAAATAGAAACAAAGAAAACAATACAAAAAATCAATGAAGCCAAAAGTTGGTTCTTTGAAAGAATAAACAAGATAGACAGACCTCTAGCCCAGTTAACAAAAAGAAAGAAGGAACAACTCCAAATCAATACAATCTGTGATGAAAAGGGAAATATCACAACGGACAAGGAAAAGATCAAGAAAATTATATGGGAATATTACAAGAACCTATATTCTACCAAGTTTGAAAATCTAGAAGAAATGGATGAATATCTGAAATCTTGGGAATCACCAAAGCTTGGCCAAGAGGAGACCAGCAGCTTAAACAGACCCATAACATATGAAGAAATAGAGGATGTAGTAAGAAGCCTCCCAACTAAAAAAAGCCCAGGCCCAGACGGTTTCACAGCAGAATTCTATAAAACATTTCAAAAAGACCTACAACCATTATTTCTGAAACTGTTTAGAAGTATACAATCAGAGGGAATTCTCCCAAATTCCTTCTATGAAGCCAACATCACTCTATTACCAAAACCAGGCAAAGATCCAACTAAAAAGGAGAATTATAGACCCATCTCCCTCATGAACACAGATGCCAAAATTCTAAACAGAATACTGGCAAATCGCATACAGACCCACATCAAGAAGATCATCCATCATGACCAAGTTGGATTCATACCAGAGATGCAGGGATGGTTCAACATACGAAAATCAATAAACATCATCAAACACATAAACGGAATCAAAGACAAAAACCACACCATCATCTCAATTGATGCTGAAAAAGCCTTTGACAAAATCCAGCATCCCTTCATGCTTAAAGTCCTAGAAGGAATTGGATTGGAGGGATCATTCCTCAATGTAATCAAAGCCATATACAGGAAACCCACAGCCAATATCATCCTAAATGGGGAAATGACGGAAACATTCCCTTTAAAGGTAGGAACTCGGCAAGGCTGCCCCCTATCACCACTCCTCTTCAATATAGTGCTTGAAACACTTGCTAGAGCAATAAGGCAAGAAAAGGATATTAAAGGAGTACTAATTGGAAAAGAGGAAGTCAAACTATCCCTATTTGCTGATGATATGATTGTTTACTTAAGAGATGCAAAAAACTCCACCAGAAAACTCCTAGAAACGATTAACAGCTTCAGCAAAGTGGCAGGATACAAAATTAACCTTAGAAAATCAATGGCCTTTCTTTACACCAAGAACAAGCAACTGGAGAAAGAATTCAAAGAGACCTTCCCACTCACAATAGCCTCAAAAACAATAAGATACCTAGGAACAAACCTAACCAAAGACACCAAAGACCTCTACAACAAAAATTTTAAACCCTTAAAGAAAGAAATTGAAGAAGACCTCAGAAGATGGAAAAACCTCCCATGCTCATGGATTGGGAAAATTAACATTGTAAAAATGTCCATTTTACCAAAACTCTTGTATAGATTTAATGCAATCCCAATCAAAATCCCCAAGAGTTTCTTCACAGGCTTGGAAACAAAAGTTCTTAAATTCATTTGGAGAAACAAAAGACCCCGAATAGCCAAATCAATCCTGAGTGAAAAGAGCTACACAGGAGGGATCTCTATACCAGATTTTAAACTATACTACAGGGCTATAGTCATAAAAACAGCCTGGTACTGGCACAAAAACAGACCTGTTGACCAATGGAACAAAACCGAAGATCCAAATCTGAGCACATACAATTTCAGCCATCTCATATTTGACAAGGGGGCCAAGAAACCACAATGGAGAAAAGACAGCATCTTCAGCAAGTGGTGTTGGCAAAACTGGATCACCACTTGTAGAAGAATGAAATTAAACCCCTACCTCTCACCCTGTACAAAAGTCAACTCCAGATGGATTAAAGACCTCAACGTGAAACCCCAAACTCTGAAGGTGATAGAAGAAAAAGTTGGCAGCAGACTACAAGACATAGGCGTAGGAAAAGACTTCCTAAATCAGACAGCAGCTGCACAAGAATTAAGGTCGACAATTGACAAATGGGACCTCATCAAACTCAAAAGCTTCTGTACATCAAAAGAAACAATCAAGGAAGTGAAGAGAAATCCCACAGAGTGGGAGGAAACCTTCACTGCAGATACATCTGACAAAGCATTGATTTCCAGAATATATAAACTACTCAAAAAACAAAGAAAAAAGAAAACAAATGACCCGCTCAATAGATGGAGCAAAGAACTGAACAGAGACTTCACAAGTGAGGAATTAGAGATGTCTGAGAAACACCTCAAGAACTGTTCAACATCACTAATCATTAAGGAAATGCAAATGAAAACCACTTTAAGATATCATCTTACTCCAATAAGACTGGCTAGGATCAAGAAAACAAATGATACCAAGTGCTGGAGAGGTTGTGGGGAAAGGGGAACACTCATCCACTGCTGGTGGGAATGTAAACTCGTACAGCCACTATGGAAAGCAGTGTGGAGAACCCTTGGAAGACTTGGAATGAACTTGCCACCCGACCCAGCCATACCACTCCTGGGCATGTACCCTCAAGACTTACGCCACCACAGAGATACATGCACGGCCATGTTTATTGCAGCTCTCTTCACAATAGCAAGGAGCTGGAACCAACCTAAATGCCCCTCAACTGACGAGTGGATAGAGAAAATGTGGTACATCTACACAATGGTGTTCTATGCAGCAGTAAAGAAAGACAACATCACAAGCTTTGCAGGAAAATGGCTGGAGCTAGAGGACATCATGCTGAGTGAAGTAACACAGTCCCAGGAAAACAAACGACGAATGGTATCCCTCATCTGTGGATGCTAGTGCCAATTACCTAGTTGTAAGTATTTCTTGTGTAGGGCCCCCTGAGCTTTTGTCCAAAGCAATTGGGTGTAATTCATATTGGAAACAACAACAACAACAACAACAACAACAACAGAAAGGACTGCATCAAAGAACTGACTTAAACAGTGAACTTCTGCTCAAAACAGTCAACTTTCTCATGGAGAATAGTTCCAAATAGAAGTAAACCATGTTCCTGCAGTGGCTTAAGTCTCATGTGCCTTTTTATCTGGGGGGTTTGCACCTTTATAACCTAATAGGGCACATCTTGTAGCTTGGTACTGTAGGTCACAGGGTTGACAGCTGGACAAGACCACTGATGCCTTGCCTCCCCCAGCAGCCTGCGTCGTACCATCTGGTACTGTCTGGTACTGTCTGTACCATCTGGTACTGTGAAAGCTGGCAGCAAGGAGGGGATGTCCGACTCAGCTCCAGACTGACTTACCTGTATCCTGTGACTGAGGTATGCGGTGTCTGCAGCAATGGGGTCTCATCAAGTACTTCTGCTGGCATCAGGAGGAAAGCAAAAGCCTGTATTGTCTGGGGGCCTTCGGGGCCTCCCTGACCAGCAGCTCCTCCCACATCTGGCACCGGGGTTTTTGTCGAATATGCCATGTTATCCAGCCCTGCAGAATCTCATCCTTCCAATGAATGCTCTCTCATTTTTAAACTTTTATTTTTCATTGCTTTGTGAAGTAGTTGGTTTCAGTAGGGATTTTTCACACAACTTTCATTCTGATTAGTTCCCCTCCCTCTTCCCCTTCCCCATCTCCCGGTCCTCAACACTGCTTAAACCTTCTACCCCCGCATTCCCCTCCCTGCTTCCATATATGTTCTGTTCTCCCCACCCCCTCTTTAGTGGTCCTTTTCTCTTTCAGGGTCTCTACAGACACTTCCACTAGAGTCTTTAGGTGACAGTGTTCTAAAAGAGCATTAAAGTGTTTGCTTATCATTAAGCATCAAGTGGGTGTGGCTAGTTGTGGTGGTTTGAATGAGTGTCCCCCATAGGCTCTAGGTATTCAGACATTTGTCTCCAGTTGGTGGCACTGTTTTTGGAGGTCTTGGGGTATGTGGCCGTGCTGGAGGAAGTGTGTCACTGGGGGCAGGGCTTAGTGAGTTTTAACAAGCCTTGTGGTCAACAGTTGTTCTCTCTGCTTCCTGTGCTCTTTGCGAGATGTGAACCTCGGCTTGCTGCTCCAGCCGCCATGCCTCCCGCCACAATGGACTCTAATTCCCTGGAACCGTCAATCGTAAGCTCAAATAAACTCTTCCTTTTATAAGTTCCTTGGTCATGGTGCTTTATCACAGCAACAGAAAATTGACTAATACACTAGTGGTCCTGGATCCATGCATCTTCATTGTGATTAATTCTTCCAGAATCATCTGAACACCACAAACCCACACGAAGTATGAACTCAGGACAAATGAGACTTCTTCAGCACCCTCCTACCATGATTCTATTTATTTATTTATTTATTTATTTATTTATTTATTTATTTAGTGCATGAATGTTTTGCCTGTATGTATGTAAGTGCACCATGTGTGTAAAGACTGACAGACAACAGAAGAGGGCATTGGGTCACCTGGAACTTGTGTTCCTGACAGTTGCTAGCCGCCATGTGGGTGCTGGGGTTCAAATCCTTGTCCTCTGCAAGAGCAGCCAGTGCTCTAAGCCATTTAGTCATCTCTGCAGCACTGGACTTGTTCTGGAAGCTGGTAGAACTGTAGGACAGCCTAGTGGCTAGGAGCATGGGCTCTGGGCCATACAACTTGGATGCATGATATGGGACAAGTTACTTAAACTTCTTTTTGTTAAATATTTATTTATTTTAATATTTATTTATTTACTTTTATTTAATGTGTTTGGGTATTTTGCCTGCATGTATGTAAGTGCACCCATACTGTGCAGTGCCTGCAGAGGCCAGAAGAAGTCATCAGATACCCTGGATCTGGAGTTACATAAGTGTTAGCTTTCATGTGGGTGCTGGGAACTGGACCTGGGTCCTCTGCAAGAGCAGCCGGTGCTGAGACATGTCATCAGCTGGAGATTTATTTATTTGTTTTTGTTTTATGAGTATGAATGTTTTGCCTGAATATATATCTGTGTGTGTGTGTGTGTGTGTGTGTGTGTGTGTGTGTGTGTACTACATGGGTTCCCATGACCTCAATGGCCAGAAAAGGGTGCCAGATCCCTTAGGACTGGACTAAGGACAGTTGTAAACTGTAGTGAGGGTGCTGGGGACGGAATCCTGGTCCTCAAGATTAGAGAGTACTGTTAACCATTAAGCCATCTCTTAGTCCCAAGTTATTTAAACTTCTTACTGACTTGTTTCCTCACCTGTAAAAGGAAGATGATTCTAATAGTACCTACATCACTGAGTATTTTTGAGGATTAAACCTGTAAAGATCTTAAGAACATTATTATGTGCATATTGAAGGTTTATTGAATATAAATATGTTTGACTATATTACAGAGACTAATGGGTACAGAGAAATATTCCTGAAGAAAATATATTAAAATATATGTTCTACTTCTGTTTCTACCAACATGGAATAAAGGCCTATACACTGGTTATTTATTTATTTATTTATTTTTATTAACTCATACCAACTAGAGTCACCTGGGAAGAAGGTATCTCAACTGAGGAACTGTCTCCATCAGACTGGCCCCTGGGCATGTCTCTGAGCCATTTTCTTAACTGTCAATTTAAACAATTAAGTGGGCAGTCCAATCCCTGGGAAGTTGGGCCTGGGATGTGTAAGAAAGGTACCTTGAATGTGAGCCTGGAAGGCAACCAGTAAGCAGTGTTCCTCCATGGTCTCTGCTTCAGTTCCTGCCTCCAGGTTCCTGCCTTGAGTTTCTCTTCTAGCTTCCCTCATTGATGAACTATGACCTGGGAGACATAAGAAGAAATTAATTCTTTCTTCCCCAAGTTGCATTTGGTCAGTGTTTTATCACAGCAACATAAAGCAAACTAATGTGGGCTGGATTTATCCACCTAGCTGAACTGACTCAGTGAGGTCGTGTAATAAGTAATTTGGAAAGGATTGCTGTTATTACTGTTTTTTTTTTTTTTTTTTTTTTGTTTGATACAGGGTCTCCCTTTGGTCCCAGCTGGCCTGGAGCTCACCATGTAGACCAGGCTGGCCTTGAACTCACAGAGATCCACCTGCCTCTGCCTCCTAAGTGCTGGGATTAAAGGTGTGCACCACCACACCCAGCCTAAGACAGTGCTCTTAACCACTGAGCCATGTCTCCAGCCTCTGTTATTACTCTTTTAACCTTAACTCATTTACCTGTTACAACAGTGCAGGAGTGAGCTATGTTATCAGTCCCATTTCCAGACAGGAAATCGAGGCTTGGGAAAGCTTGTGTAACTTGACAGGATCACTTAGCTAGTTCCAGGTAAAGATCTGGACATTTACTTTTTTCTTTTCATGTTTTGGTTGTTGTCTGTTTTTAGATGGGGTCTTGACATGTGGCTCTGGCTTACCTGGAAGTCAGTATGTTCAGGCTGGCCTTGAATTTTCGATCTTCCTCCTATTTCTGCTTCCTGAGTGTTGAGATTACAGGCATCCAGCGCCATGGCAGGGTCTGACTACTTCAGAAGCACTGTTTGAAGGCTCCATTGCACCATTGAGTGATTGGCCTCACTCATCAGGTAGGAGGCACTCTGCTTCCTCCTCTTCCTCCTCTTCCTCCTCTTCCTTCTCTTCCTCCTCTTCCTCCTTTTCCTGGCTCTATCTGGCCCCCTCTCAAACTCCTATGACTCTCTCCTCTTCAGGAAAGAGAAAAGGAAAGGAAAGATACCTCCACTGCTCATCCTCACCTCTTCTCCTCTCAGGTCTTCTCTTTAATTTCCAGTCCTTTCTCTTCTCAACTCCCCTCTCTGCTACAAAGATGGGTTCTTTTAGCTCACCAGTGTATTCAAATGTCTTTCCACCCTACTCTCCCTTAACCTCACAGCCTCTCACTCTGGTGCCTGCTTCCTCCCCTGGCTGCATGCCTCTTCTGCTCTGAGTTCTCTTACTCCTGGGCAAAGCCCTCTTGAAATCTGTGCAGTCTTCCTCCACCAGACCTGATGCTTTGGTCCTGGCTGTCCTCTGCCCTTGCTTCCTACTCCCTTCCTGGTTATTCTGTAGATTACAACCAAGACCCGAGCATGGGACAAGGTCATGACATCCATCACAAGTGAGCTCATTTATTCCTCTGAAGCTTTCTTCTCCAGTGAACCATATGGGAATAAATAGCTTTTCCATCTGCCAGTGTCTCAGGTCAGAAGCAGAGTTCTTAGACCTCCCTCCCTCTCGTGGTCCACATGCAGTCACTAAATCCTGTTGATAAATGTTTCCCAAGGACTGTCCCTGATCTCCCAGACCATAAGGCTAGTCCAGACCGCAGTTGTCTCTTCCCTAAATGGTATCCTTGCTTCTTTGCTGAGTGTTATTTTGACAAGGCAAATCTAATTCGATGACACCCTAGCTTAAAACCACAATGTGACGTAGATGTGAAGAGATGACAATATCACAAAAGACGAGAAGGCTGGAATGGAAAGACCCTGTCATAGGGTCTTATACAAGTAGCATGATGGGCTTCAAGGTTGGCTGCAAGTTAAAGATGTCTCTTAGCAACCCTAAGCATCCACTAGCATCACAAAATGAAGAGTTGATATTATGGCTAATACGCCAAGAGAAGAGAAGAAATGGGAAGGGTAGAAAGAATCCCAGGGGCTTGGCTGTGTGGCTTAGTGGCAGAGTGCTTACCTTATATCCATGAGGCCCTAGGTTCAATACCAAGCAGTACACACACACACACACACACACACACACACACACACACACACACATACACAGAGAGAGAGAGAGAGAGACAGACAGACAGACAGACAGACAGAGACAGAGACAGAGATCTAAAAGCCTAGCCTAGGGGTACACTTGGGAGAGATGGACGCCATCATGGGTGTATCCATACATCAGAGCCTGCTAAACTGCACTATGCACACAAGCCCCTTCTACTGCTGAGAGATGCTTCTTGATAGCAGGATTTCAGGTCTCTTTCATTTTCTTTGTTACCCTTTTCTGTGTCATTTCCATAATGAAAAAGAGCCAACCCAGCTGCTGTTACAGAGGCTCTGCAGCCAACTGCTCCTTCTGCCAATCTTTCTTCCCCTTACAGAAAATCAAGAAAGTTACATTTTGTGAACTCCTTTCTGTCTCTTTCATCCGCCCGCTGAAGAGCAGCATAATTACCCCAGCTTGCTGTATTTCTTCCTGGATTCCAATCACTTGCAGTGTAGCCGTGGTCCAGAATCCTTTCTAGGGCTTCTAACCATGTGGACTGAGGAATTTGCCACATGTAGTCTGCTGAGCCTGCTCCAGGAGGCACAGTGTGGTCCTCAAGGGCTCTGCAGGCGTTGGGTTTCCATCCTTCATGTCTCTATGACCCCTGAGCCCTGCCCACTGCAGGTCCTACAGAGTAAAAGCAGGAGACCTGGGAGCTTCTGTCTACTGAGACTCTCTCTGATCATGGAGACTGGCTCCCTCCTCCTCCAGTGTCTACAGAGTCTCAGAAGAGAGATGACCTTGAACACTGACCTTTCAAGATCTGCCAGGAGTTCAAGACTTTGTGAATGTACAAATGTCAGTGTGCCTATGTGCCTGTATGCATGTGCATGTGTGTGTGTGTGTGTGTGTGTGCATGTGTGTGTAAATCTTTCTCTCAGCCACAGTTTTTATTTATATCATGTATAAGATATAATTTTTTTATGTGTATGAGTGTACTGTCTGCATGTAGGTTGGTGCACCCATGTTGTGCAATGCTGTGGAGTTCAGAAGAGGGTGTCGGATTCCCCTGGAACTGGAGTTAAAGATGGTTCTTAGCCTCCATGTGGGTGCTGAGAGTCGAACCCCAGTTCTCTGCAAGAGCACTCGGTGCTCTTAACCACTGAGCCATCTCTCCAGCCCCCAGCCACAGTTTCTAAAAGCAATATGAAGGCTCAGTTGGTAAAGGCACTTACTACCAAGCCTGATAACCTGGATTCAATTCCTAGAAGTCACATGATAGGAGAGAACAGACTTCTAAAGCAAGTTGTCCTCTGCTGCACACCCCTGGTCCTCAAGTGCCCACATATATAAACACCTATGCACACACACTAAGTAAACAAATAAATAAACAACAAATGTAATTTTAAAAATGTAATATGAGATGACTATTGTGGCACACACCTGTAATCCCAGCCCTTGGAAGACCAAGGCAAAGCCAGCCTGGGCTATATAGCAAGATACTTCCTCAAAAGAAACACTCCAGAAATGAGCAAAAACAAAACCTCAAACCTAACAAAACCAAGAACGCGATTGCAGCATGTAATCCTTGGTCTTTTCTTCCTTCAAGTTCTTTTCCTTTTCTTTCTTCTTCTCCAGAAGTCTATTTCCCCTTCCCCTTTTTATACAAGATCACCACTCCCTTCTCAAAAAGGACCCCTTTCCTTTTCATGATAACTATTTTGATCTGTACTTATTTATTTATTTATTTATTTATTTATTTATTTATTTAGTCTTTTTGAGACAGGGTCTCCCTGTAGCTCCAGCTGTTTTAGAAATCACTGTGTAGACCAGGCTGGCCTTGTACTCACAGAGATCCGCCTGTCTCTGCCTCCCAAGTGCTGGGATTAAAGATTAAAGGCTTACAACACCACACTTGGCTTTGTACATGGTCTTATAAAGAACCCAGCTACCTACAGGGCTCCCTGGCAAGACTGTTCCAAAAGGTGAGTCCCATAAGACCTAACCCCCTCCCCCACACACCGTTTCCTTGCTGTGGCCCATCCCCTACCCGGAAACAGCTTTGTCCAGGTGCAAGAGAGGGTGTGCCTCTGTCTACTCCTCTGGCTGCTCTGGTGTCTGGTGACTGTTCCCCATGTGGTATCATGTTTATGGAACTTTCCCTGAGAAAAGTCTGAAGTCTGATAGTTGGAAACCTTGAGGAAGGATTCTGAAAAGCAAATCCTTTTGTGCTTTCTCCAAGGAACTTTCTTAAGAGCAAAGGCAAGTCGTGCTGTTTATTGGGGGTGGATGAGTCTGGTGACGGGGGAACAAAACCCAAGAAACCAACAAGCACCCAGAGTAATTACAGAGGACGGAGCTAAACGCCGTTGGCGACGACTGGAAGGAGGACACTGTTTTTTCCTTAGCAGTCTTCATGTTGAGGGTGGAACTGCCAGGACCTTGTTACATTCCTGTGGATGAGCCCATTTCATACCAGGGTGGAACAAAATCTTTTGGTTCTGAGTAAGGGCAGAAAGTGTACTAAGTGTTTGTTGAAAAGATCATAAATTCCTGACCTTGCCCAGGTTTGGGGTCTCCCAGGGGAAGCTGTGATTCTCAGCCTCTGTGACATATGGCTCTGGTCTAATGAAGGTTTAGGGACCCTTGACCCCTGCGTAATGAAGCCCCCACTCAGCTACAGCATAGACCGCCTGCTGATCTGCCCTGTCACCTTAAATGCCAGCACTGTCCATGTGGTGGGATAGCTCAGCGGCAAGTGGGCTGTTTTCTTTTCTTTGTTGAAACAGGATCTCGCATAGCCTAGTCTGACCTCAAACTAGCTGTGTAACTGAGGATGACGCTGAACCTCTTCTGATCGTCCATCCACCTCCTAAGTGCTTGCATTACAGGTGTGGACCACCATGCTTGAGTTACATGGTTCTGGAAATTCCATCCAGGGCTTCCTGCATGGTAGGTAAGCATTCTGTCAACTGAGCTACATCTCTAGGCCTGACTTTTTAAAGAAAGTTAACAGTAGGCTTGCATCAATTTCCTTCAGCTACTGTAAGTAATTACCACACACTCAATGCCATAAAATGAAAGCCAGAGTCTGCAATGGGTCTCACTGGGAGAAAGTTGAAATGTTGGCAGGGTTGCATTTCTTTTGGAAACTGAAGGAAAATCTATTTCCCTGCCCCTTTCGGCTCCTAGAGGCTGCCCAGGTTCCTTGGCTTGTGGCCCCTTCGAGGGTAGCCAGCCAGCATCTTTGGTTCCACAGTGTCATACCAGTACTCTACTTTCATCTCTGCATCTCCTTCTCTACCTCTTTCCAGGACCTTTTGTGGACACCCCTGAATCTACCCAATCATCCAACATGATCTCAAGATCTGTAACTTCATCACTCTGCCGAGTCTCTTTGGCTATGGAAGGTAACATTTTCCTAGGCTTTGGGGATTGATTAGGATCTCTCATGGAGTTGGCAATGTTTGGTCTGCCTCTTGAGAGGCAGTTCCTTTAGTTGTGTGGTAAGACTGTGTGTTGGTTAAACTTCCTGCTGTGGTGACAAATACTTGAGAAGAACAGCTTAAGGCAGGAAGGGTTTATTTTGGCTCCCAGTTCAGATGTTTCTAGTCTTTACTGCTGATCTAACCAGCTAGATTTAGACCTTTCAATCCTCCCTACCCTTTATGGTAGGGAAGGTTTGATGGAACAGCTCATAGCTGAATCAAAGTGGGAGAATGCTGCTGAGGGGCCCTCCTCCCCCTCCCTCCTCCTCCTCCTTCTCTTCCTCCTCCTCTTCCTTCTTTTCCTCTTCCTCTTCTTTCTTTTCCTCCTCCTCTTCCTCTTCCTCCTCCTCCTCTTCCTTCCTCTTTCCTCCTTCTTCTCTTCCTCTTCTTCCTTCTTCTCTTCCTTCTCCTCCTCTTCCTCCTCTCCCACTTCCTCCTCTTCTTCTTGTATTGAAGATGCATGTATCTGGAGGTCACAGGTCAACACTGATTGTCTTCCTCTGTTATTTTCTCTCATTGTTTGAGACAGAGTCTATCTCTGAACCCGGAGCTTGCTGTTCTGACTAGGCTGGCTGGCTAGCAAGCCTTAGAGATTCATCCATCTCTGTTCCACCAGAGCTGGGGTTAGAGGTGCATGCTGCTGCATCTGGCTTTTGCAGTGCTGGGATCCAAACTCAAGTCCTCAAGCTTGAGCAGCAAGCACTGTATCCACTGAGACATCTCTTCAGCCCCTCCTTTTGCCTCTTTTATTCCATCTAGGTCCCTAGCCTACAGCACGTTGTCACCCCCATTCAGGGAAGGTCCTCCTCCCATAGTTAGTCCCCTCGAAGTCATGCCTTTACTTCTAGGTATCTGTCAATCCAATCAAGTTGACAAGAAGATCTACCATCATAGACTCAGAGGACAGAAGAGAGGAAGAACTTGATTTAAATGGAAAAGACAGTCCTGAAGTGGAATTTGGATTCTGGTTTAGAAACCTGTGTCTTTCTGTTGTGCTGGGATTTGACGGTGAGCTTTTGATAGTGGCTGGGATCCATGCAAATCAAATCAAAGCTTTGTATAGGGAGAGCAATGAGATAGCCCAAGTCCACAGGGTGTTGGAAGGACTGATTAAAACACTGTAGAAGCCGTACATTGATCTTTACTTTGTGCAAAAATGATATAAGGCTTTGAAAGACAATTCCCAGAACACTCTGCAGAAGGACTGTGATGAGCTCTGTTCTCTAGGCTCTGGGTGATAAAACAATTTGCTGACAAAAGTAATTCACAGGCGGCACAGTCTGTCTGATCTCAAAGCCCATGTTCTTAATGATTATGGTATAAGAGGAAAACTCAGAACATGTCTTTCTGGTGGAGACAGTGTTACTGTTTTGCTTATTTTACCTACAAGATTGAGTTACTAATACTCTAAAGATACGATGGCAGTATGGGGCCATATTCAAGGCATTTTTGGATAACTTATCTAGTGTCACAAAATCAGGCAGCGTCAAGGTCAAAGATAGATGACTGAAGCAAATCAGCTTTGAGATCCCTGTAGGAGGGGTCTCCATCATTAAGGCTGGGCATGGAAAGGCTGGTAGAAGCCCTCCCCTGCAGATGACAGAGGTGTCAAGTGAGTGGAGATGGGAGGGTAGAATCCAGAACTCCCAGGGATGAGCTGGCTCCTCCCTTCTGTATATATCCCCCACTAGTTTCCTCTAGCTTGCTATACTCTGTTTCTTTCTTTAAAATTTTTTTATTTATTATTTTTATGTGTATGAATATTGCCTGCATGTGTCTAAGTGCACCCATGTTGTGCAATGCCTGCAGAAGACAGAAGAGGGCATGGATCCCCTAGAACTGGAGTCATGGATGGTTGTTATCTGCTATGTGGGTGCTGGGAATCAAACCTGGGTCTCTGCAAGAGCAGTCAGTGCTCTTACTGCTGAGCCATCTGTCCACACTGCCCCCCACCCATTTCTTTCTCTTATGGCAATACTCCATATTTCTTCCCACCTCAGGACCTTTGCATTTATTATCCCTTTGGCCTAGACCATACTGCCCTGCTTCTTGCAGATAGTCTCTTTTCCTTCAGGCTAGACATCTGTGTCAGGATGCTCTCCCCGACTATCCAACCAGAATCCCCCAAGAGCTTCCCGTATGTAATGACCGCTCTGTCCCATTACACTGTGGTTTCTCTTTCCTTTCATTCACTACTTGTTTTTTCTTATCCATTTACTTTTTAATTTCCACCCTCTATCCCTAAGACCCCAGTAATCATCACTGAGTGAAGGGCCTGGCTGGATTATTACAGCTGGATCTCCTGGGGCCTGGTGCATAGCATGGCCTGAGCAGGTACTAGTTGAATGAGCAAGTGTTGACCAGGTAGACAAAGATAGAGGGGAGATGTCTAAGGATTCGAAGTGGAGAGAAAAGCATCTGCCGAGCCATGTGCTTTTGTGTGAACACGGGCTGTGGGGTGGTCATCCATGGGTGTGGCTGTGGTAGCAATGTGGGGACACAAAGGGGAGGAAATGCATTATTGAGAGGGGTAGAGCTGGCTCATGTGGGGTCTCGTGGTGCAACACTAGAAAATGTGGAGAAAGCCTAGGCAGGATTGTAAGTTGGGGCATGTCACTGTCAGACTCTTCTGCTTTGAAGGTCATTTGCTTGAGTGTGAAAAACGGATTGGGCCCTGAATGGGGTTGCAGTTCAGTTGGTAGAGTGCTTACCTAGCATGCATGAGCCATAGGATGGATTCCCAGCAGGAAATAAACCAAATGAGAGGCATGGATAATCCGCCAGGGCAGGACAAAACGTCACCAACTTAACGGCTGAGAAAGAAAAGATACAGCTTTGCATTGAGTAGGATGTACCAAAAAGTGGCAACGGAAAGGCTGACCCGTCTAAACATTGAAAGGAAGAAAAGCCTCAGATTGCCATAAACATCGAACCCCTCTGTGGATCCTACATGTAACAACTATTTATAATGAGTCTTAATGAAACTTACCTTCTAGGTGCCACAAAGGTTCTGATATGAGAGACTTTCTTGCCTTCCCCCCCATAGAACAAGGAGAAATATGACGATGATGAGGTCGTTCTCCAACTGTAAATTGGAGACAACTATTGTAGAGGTAATCTCTTATAAAACCGGTAAAACTGCTTTCTTTAATTGACTACTAGACATGGGAACTGTGGAAGGGATTACTCTCTGTTCAGAACCAAATATAATACTAAAGTCCTAGGGCTATGCACTCAGGCAAAATATATTAATACAGGAGCTCTGACATCAGCAATGGATTGTTCTACCAGGTGGATGTTGGCCAGGGGATCCAAGGCCCCACAAAAGGTAAGGGCTCCTTGCCTCTAAGTTGGGATACCTACAGGAGGAGAGGCAATAAGACCCTGCTGCCGAAGACCTGACGTTAACATGGGAGGGATGTATTGAGACCACACATGCAAGTGTACAGATGGCCTCTGGAATGCCAGAGAGTGTTACCAAAGGCCACTAAACCAATAAAGCAAATATGGGTCTCCCTGAGTCAAGCAAGACTCCACCGTCAGCACCAGCTACACCTCACCTGCCTGGAAATACTGTGCAGCAGAGGCAGCCATGTGCCTGTATATCCCAAATCTAATTGGCTATTGGCTCTCCCCTTGGAGAAATAACCCATGGCTGATGCCACAAGCTTACATCCTCTACAGGTTAGGAGATGTTATAAGCCACAGTAAGACCCTGTCATATTTAACAGGGGGGAAAATTGTAATTCATGGATTAACATATCCAAACATGTGTCTATGCTAAAGTAACCTACCATAACTATTAGTGCTGCTTAAATACCTATATATCTAATTGCTTGTTCTTCATTAGTAGGATCGAAAGGTTATTCCTGGACAAACTGTCAGCCCATGAAAGGAAACAGCCAGAATTGACCAGAGTCCAAGTCAACAGCTCCAGAGAGAGTGGACTGTTTTACCTCTCATCCACCTGTGCCCCTTTTCTAAGCCTAGGGAACAACCTGCGGAAGAGGGGGCGTGGTAGAATGTAAGGGCTGCGATTGGGGTGAATGGTGAAACTACAGCAATGTAGTCTGGACACTCATTTGATCAACTTGATTGAACAAACAACCTGTCACCCCCCACTGGATGGTGGGGCTGTAGGGGTTTGGGCACAACAGCCTGCAGATTGGTTTTGCATGAAGGATGCTTGTACTCATCGATTATCACTTATAGCTAAAAATGAAAAAAAAAAAAACTGAGAGAAAGATGAAGGACAGTTATGGCAGAATGCATGATCTGGGATGGGGTGGGGGTGGGGGAGAAGGGAAAGGGAAATAAGCCTGAACTGAATTGGAAAAAATGTATGAAATGCACAAAGCATCAATAAAAATTAAATAAAAAAAAACATAAAAAAAATCTTAAAAAACCCCAACCAAAAAAAAAAAAATGAGAGGCATGCACCTGCCATCCTAGTACTTGGGAGGTAGAGGCAGGAGGCTAAGAAGTTCAAAGTCATCCTCAGCTACACAGCAATTTAAGGCCAGCCTGGGAAACATGAATGGATTAGGCTAATCAAGGCTGGAGGCAGGCAGGGTAGGATGTTGGAAGGTATTGCATAATCCAGATAAAGGAGCAAGACCTTGAATAATTTGCTCTGCCTGGGGATGTTGCTGATGATTTAGGTGACCCTGTAATTTATGTTTTTGTTTTGCTTTGTTTTCTTGAGACAGGATCCTATATCATCACCTAGTCTGGCCCTGAACTATGTAGCCCAGGCTGACCTCAAGCCTGTAACTTATACCTAATACGCACGGACATTTGCTCTGCAGCTCAGTGGTTTCACTCTGTTTGTAGCAGGTGTGTCATGTCTCACCTCTACTCTATCCCAAGTCATGCCTAAGGCTCCCATGGTGAAACCTGCTGCTTGGCTGTTGGTTGTCAACACCTGGGGCCAGCACTGGCCAATAGCTGAGGATAGTTGCAGGATAAATGGTAGAGCCTCATCCTCTAGGCCGGGGAACTCAACAGTATATTGTATGCCATCTCAGGTGTCCCTGGTGGGACAGAGTCCCTGTTGCCCACAGTGGCAGCCTGACCATCGAGGAACTTCCTGATGGTGATGCCCTCACTTGTCTGGTTTCCTTGGGTCCTTCTTGATGTTTCTTGGATCCACTTCCAAATAAATAGCTTCCATTCAAAGACTAGTTTCAAAATCTGTTTCTAGGGCATGGTAGCCCAAGACATTGCTTTAGCTCATGTGAGAACAGAGCAGCCTGTCATTGTTCAATGTCTTTGAGTCACGTGTGATCACATTCCACATGCTGTCCTTCCCTTCTTGGCTCAGCTCCAGGACTTGTCCCTTGCCTGCAGGCCGACAGTCTCTAGGCTTAGCTCTGGCAAGAAGGGGGGAGGTAAAACTGCAGGAGATCACCCTCGGAAAATGAGCAGACTCACACGCGGAGAGCCAGGAAGATAGTAACTCCATTTATTTTCTGTCAGTGAGGTCTATATATTAAAGGCTACTGTGCTCTGGGCAAGGAAGTGGGGGGGGGCAGGCAGAAGGGAGGGGCGAGCCACCTTGGCTCTCACCAGGGGCTGCAGAGATCCTGGTTTTTTGTTTTTGTTGTTGTTGTTGTTTTTTTTTTTTTGGTCTTTTCGAGACAGGGTCTCCCTGTAGCCCCAGTTGTCCTGGAACTCACTCTGTAGACCAGGCTGGCCTTGAACTTACAAACATCCACCTGCCTCTGCCTCTGCCTCCCGAGTGCTAGGATTAAAGGTGTGTGCCACCACACCAGGCTTTGAGCTCCTGTTTTTGCAACAGGTAACTAGAGGTGCCGTGACATTTTGCTCAATGCCTCAAGGCAAGGGGCCATCCGGTTCTGGAAGTTTGTAGAGATAGGGCAAAGCAAGAATCATTGTAATATCCCAAACCTTCCTGCTACAGATAACTCACAGAGGCAACTGAATGCCCACAGAGATATCAGATAACCAGAGATCTTCTGGGGCAGGTCTTATAAGTTCTTGCTTCAAGCCACACACAAAGTTACATTCCCACAGTAGCCCACACTGGGAAGCTGGTGAACAACAGAAATTTATCGCTCAGATATGGGTGGGGAAGCCCAAGGCCAAGGTCCTGGCAGATTTAGGGTCTGGTGATAGACCACTTGCTGGTTCATAGGTGGAAGCTTCTTGCTGTGTCCTTACATGGAAGAAGGGGTGATGGGACTCCCTGGGACTCTTTTATAAGAGCATGGCATTTCATTTGACTCAATCACTTCCCAAAGTCTCCACCTACTAATACTATCACTGTGGGGGGTTGGGATCTTGACAGAAGAATTTTGGGAGTGGCACAAACATTCATTCCGTGCCTCATGCACATCATACACATTCCAGTTTCAAAGCTTCAGTGACTCATTCTTCCTCTAGGTTTCTGGAAGTTCCCCTCTTTTTTCTCTTTAAATGCTTACTGAGATATCTTCTTGATGGTCAGTCAGGCTGGGTTAGGTTGTGCAGAGGTAACAGTCAAACCACTGGCTTCCTTGTCCTTCTGCTGCATGTCCAGTGGGGTCAGCAGGGATAGTCCAGTCCTCAGAGTCACTTGGGACTGATGGGACTCCCCTCACATCCTGGGAAGCATGACCAGCACAGTAAGATCCGGGTCCTCTTCATGTGTGAGCATGTGTCATACAGAGCACATCAATGGCTGCACCTGACAGGAAGAAGAGAAGTGCACATCTGCCTAAGGCCCAGGAGGCAAAGAGGTGGGGGTATCTGCTCTGCAATTGTGAGTTCTCACAACTCTCCCACACACCTCTGGAGAGTTAGCTCTGGGACCCTGGGTGAAATGGAATCGCATGGATATCACTCATGCTCCGGGTCTCCATCTAAGGACTGGTCACATGGTTGCATTCACTTTCAGAGTTTGTTCAGCCAGAAATTTAGGGCTTGCTCACTTTTCCAGATGCTTTAGTGAAAAGCAGAAACGCTGGGTTTCTATATTGGCTATGCCTTTTCTCATTCTTATTTCTTTACTGCATTCATCGAATATGTGGAAATTACTTTTCCCTAATCTTGTAACCAAAAAGTTAATCTCATGTTTTGAGATCATGTAACACTATTGCAGCTTGTTTATACTGTAAACAAGGTTACTAGACCTTGGGCTCCTCTCATGACCCAAACATACAGCCTTGCTCCTTCATGACCCTTCCTTGTCCTTGACCCAGAATAGTGTGTGTGTGTGTGTGTGTGTGTGTGTGTGTTGTGATTTTGTGTGCTGCTCTAGGTCAGCAGGGGTCAGAAAGGGAAAATCCCTTGATAAGAAGGTTCCATATTTTCATCCCTATTTCATGCAGGATGTGCAGTTTCAATAAAGAAAGCATAGTTCCAGAAGAAATCTGAAGGAACAGGTTCTCAGAACAGTATGAGGCTCACTCTCGGTTTAAATGCATACTAAGAGTCAGGCTGTCTTTGTTCAGGCTTTGCCATAGCAGGACATGACACCGCTGCACCCATGAAACATAGGGCATGTTTTCCCACTCTGTTGGTTGGTTTCCCTCATGGAAATGGAAGAGGCACAAAGAGGAGACATACCTGTCTTCCTTCCACTATTTGCCTTGCGTATTTAATTTTATTTATGAATTAATTTACCATTAATTAATGAATGTGTGTGTATGGTATTTGCATGTCTGCAGGTATGCTTGCCCATGTGTGTGTGGAGGCCAGAAGTTGATATGGAATAGCTTCCTCAATTGCTTCTCTACCTTATTTTTTTGAAACAGGGCCTTTCAGCAAACCTGGAACTTGCTTATTTGGTTAGACAGGCCAGCCAATGAGCTCCAGGGATCTTTCTGGACACCCCCCTCCACCTCATGGCCTGGGGTTACATACATGTGTGTACCATAGTGCTGGGGACTGGAACTCAGGTCTTTCTTATGCTTATTTTACCAACTGAGCCATCTCCCCAGACCCTGCTTTTGCCTTTGCTAATGTCCTTCCCCCCCATAAATTTCCATTGTATATATTCATCATACATGGCATTGTGCTTTGCTTTTTTTTTTTTTTTTTTTTTTTTTTTAGATAGGGTCTCATTATGTAGGCCAAGCTGACCTCCAACTTGCAATCTTTGTGCTTCAACATTCTGACTGCAGAGACTACAAGCAAATCGCATCATACCTGACTCCATTTAGTCCTTTATTGTTGTTTGGACTTGTTTGGTATGCAGTAGGTACTCAATATATACATATTAAATAAATGAATATTGGTACCCAATGTGGTGTGCTGGTTTGAATGAGAGTGTCCCCCCATAGGCTTTAAGTATTCAGACATTTTGTCTCCAGTTGGTGGCCCTGTTCTTGGAGGTCTTAGAAGGTGTGGCCATGCTGGAGGAAGTATGTCACTGGGGGCAGGCTTAGTGAGTTTAACAAGCCTTGCAGTCTCCAGTCTGTCTCTCTCTTTCTCTCTCTGCTTCCTGTGCTCATTGCAATATGTGACCCTCGGCTTGCTGCTCCAGCCCCGGCCACCATGCTTCCCGCCACAATGGACTCTGATTCCCTGGAACCGTCAATCATAAGCTCAAATAAATTCTTCCTTTTATAAGTTCCCTTGCTCATGGTGGTTTTATCACAGCAACAGGAAAGTGACTAATACATGTGGTGTTCAAATTTTTCATAACCAGAAAGTTAGGCCTGATCTGAGATTTCCTGAGGCCAGCGGAAGGAAGAGTAGGAGACAGGTAGGAACTGGGTGCCTCACCAAGGCTGATTGTTGATCCCTTAATCCAGCTGTCTTTGCCTTGATTGGCTTTTGTGGCTGTGGGGGCTGAGTTATCCTCCCAGCCGGTATTAAAGGTGGGGTTGTGTGACTCTTGAGATCTGAGATCTCCTGAGGCCAGCAGAAGGTACTGGCAGGCTGAAGCGGGGGGGGGGGCACCAACTGGGATTATGAAGGCATCGGAAGGAGGCACGCAAAGCAAGCCTTCAACACAGTGAAGAGGCATTTAGGACTCACATTGGAATACAGGCAAGGAGAAGCCCATATGCCAGGAACACGAAGAAGAGACAACACAGGAAAGGGGCAGGATAATCCACCACCAAGCTCTACCAACCCTATGGAAGACTCCTGCAGTGCAATCCCTCTAGAGATGCCCCAGGAGACAGATATCAGGAATACAATTGGGAACATATTTAAAGAACTACAAGATTATAAAGAACAAATCAAAGAACCAAGAAAAGAGAATGAAGAACTCAAGAAGGACCTAGAGAGAGAGAGAATGACAAACTCCAGAGGGAAGTAGAAACACTGAAAAGATTCCATGCTGAAAAAGATAAGGAAACCAACCAATGAAGCAAAGAGCTACAAGAAGAGATTGAGAAGCTCCAAAAAGAAGTAGAAATACAAAAGAAATCAGAAGAGGAAATGAAAAAGGAAATAAAACACTCATCAAATCAAGAGGAAAGGAGTGCAAAAAGCCTCAGAAGCAGAATGGAGGAAGCAGAACAAAGAATATCAGACCTGGAAGATAACACAGGACAACTAAAAACCTCAAGGAAACATTATGAAAAATTTGAAAAGACACAGAAGTGGAACAACCAGGAACTGTGGGACACTATGAAAAGATCAAACCTCCACATCATAGAAATAGAGGAAGGAGAAGAATCCAAAGAGAATGGTATTGATCAGATCTTCAACAGAATAATAGATGAAAACTTCTCCAAACTAAAAAAGGACAAACCAATACAAATACAAGAAGCACATAGAATTCCAAACAGACAAGATCAGAAAAGAAATTCTCCACGCCACGT
>VZQC01012258.1:187699-410949 GCA_009823505.1 Rhizomys pruinosus
AACAACAACAACAACAACAACAGAAAGGACTGCATCAAAGAACTGACTGAAACAGTGAACTTCTGCTCAAAACAGTCAACTTCCACATGGAGAATATTGAAAAAGACTGAGAAAGAAATGAAAAGCATGTTTGGCAGAATGCATGAGCTCTGGAGGGGTGGGGGGATGAGGGGGACACCAGTCTAGATTTGATAAAAAAATGTATGTATAAATAAATAATAATAAAAATAAAAATAAATAAAAATAAAAATAAATAAAAATAAAAATAAAAATAAAGAAAGTTAGGCCTGATCCAGTCAAGATAGATGCTCTCTGGAAATGACTGACACAGAATTATTGGGCCACCTGGCTGACTGTTCACTTTGCCCCATGCAGTGAATGTAGGAGTTGAAAATCTGAGGCTTTGCTTAGAAGTGGACTGAGTACATTCTGGGAACAGGCATTTCCAGAGATAGCATCTCTTGGTGTTGCTCTAATTTGCAAACAAGGGGGTTGGGGAACTCACGCCTGCTAGAGCATTTTTTCATTATTATTATTATTATTATTATTGGTCTTTTTGAGACAGGGTCTCCCTAGAGCTTCAGCTGGCCTGGAACTTACTATGTAGACCAGGCTGGCCTCCAACTCACAGAGATTTGCCCACCTCCACCTCTCAAGTGCTGGGATTAAATGCATGCACCACCACGTCCGGCCAAGCATTTACTCCTAAGCCAGGTCTTGGGATAGGCCCTTTTTAGTATTATTTAACTTCATGGCCTCTGCTGTTTTATTTCAAAGTAAAGCCAAATTGCACACTCCAAGTCTTTTTCCTCTGGGCCTCTCTTTCCCTCTTCATGTGCCCACTTTAGCAAAGTAGCTGGCATGTAAAAAGGCACTCCTGATCCCAGTGGTTGGTTCAAACCAGACTGGGCAAAGTGAGTGTTAGGAAAAGTGAGTGGGCTTCCATGTGGATAGACTGGGATAAGACCTCCAGCAACAGCAGAAGAGGTGTTGCCAGCCAAGAGTGCCAAACATTTCTATCTGTAAACTCACCTCATCTCTCTCTATCACACACAATACCTAAAAGGGGCAGCACCAAGCCTACCAGGTTGGCCCAGGTTCATAAACAATGTCCTGGAAAGCTGTTATTCTTGCAACTTATTATTATTATTGGCATTTTAAAAATATTTTTTAAATTTTATTTACTTATTTATTTACTTATTTATTTATTTTGGTCGTTTCCAGACAGGGTCTCCCTGTAGCCCCAGCTGTCCTGGGACTCACTATGTAGATCAGGCTGGCCTTGAACTCACAAAGATCACCTGCTAAAACAACAACAACAACAACAAAGATCCACCTGCCTCTGCTTCCCAAGTGCTAGGATTAAAGGCGTGCCCCACCATGCCCAGCTTATTTGTTTTTTTACGTGTATGAGTGTACTGTCTGCATGTAGGTTTGTGCACCCGTGTTGTGCAATGCTGCAGAGGTCAGAAGAGGGTGTCAGATTCCCCTGGACCCAGAGTTAAAGACCGTTCTCAGCTGCCATGTGGGTGCTGGGGATCAAACCCAGGTCCTCTGCAAGAGCAGTCGGCGCTCTTAACCACTAGACCATCTCTCCAGCCCCTTATGGCATATTCTTTAGCAGGTCCTTAAGACAATATATTTAAACTAATTTACAATTTTATTTGATGCTAGCATTTTTTGGGGGGGGGAGGGTCTTTTTCAGACAGGGTATCCCTTTAGTCCCAGCTGGCCTGGAGCTCATTCTATAGACCAGGCTGGCCTTGAACTCACAGAGATCTGCCTGCCTCTGCCTCCCAAATGCTGGGATTAAAGGCGTGCACCACCACACCCGGCCTTGCAACTTATTGTTGTTTCGTTGAGAAAGCTAACTCTGATTTTTGTTCATCTTTGTTTTAAGATGAAGCTTCTGAGTCTGGCTTAGAAAATAACATTAGCAAGAGTTTCATCAGCTACATGCTTGCTCCTTCACTCACCTACTGGGCTCCTACCACACAGGGGAGTCAGATCCAGAACTTGGCAGGGCTGTTACCCTTTTTAAAGGTGGCTGTTGTTGGTGGTGGCTTCAGGAAAGAACAGTCTTCAGACTCAGGAAGCTGTGACACCTTCCGGGAAAATGCGCCTCTCTTTTTATATTCCTGCCCTGGCATGTCAGGGTTTTAGAGCTGAAAAATGAATGCTTCCTTTGTTCATTCATTCAACAAATTCTTGGGCATCTCTCCACATAATAGCAGGCACTGAGTCAGGACCAAGAGATGCAGCATTGAGCAAACAGAGACGACCTGTTTATTCCACTACCCATTCAACGGTTGTCTTCTGCATAAGGTTAGATCCCTTGATGTGTGCAGAGAAAGTGACGTGCAATAAGGCCAGATCAGTCTTGTAACTTACTAGTTAGGAACATGTCCTTGGGAGTCTAAGAAGGGTGGACTCTCTAGCCACTGGGTGACCTTAGACAAGTTAACACCTTTCTCTATGTTTTAGTTCCAATGTTTACAAAATGGTGATGGTAACAGTTATCCATACTTTCTACAATTGTTTCTGTGGGATGGGTTAAATGTCAGGTCTTTAGAATGGCATCTAGTAAGTGCTTCGTAAGTGTTAGTCATTATTAGTATTGAGACTAATAATCTAGTCAGAGACACACATAGGCCAGATATCACAAAGCATAAAATTTAGGATGTGTGACACGTTATGGAAACAGAACAATATATTCCTCTGATGGAACAAATTTCATGGAAGTCAGCATATAGCAAAAGGGCAAAAGATGAACAAAGATATGATTGTTTGGGGACCTAAAATATGACTAAAAAGTCCAAGAGGAGTAGGGCCAGAAGGTGAGACTGGACCAGGGTAGAAGTTACAGTAACATGAACTCAGAGCCAGATACACACACATCTGAATCCTGCTTCTATCCCCTCCTCCCTCAGTGATATTTGATTAAGTTGTTAAACCTCTTTGGATCTGTGCAATATGGTTAATCACACCTGTGTCAAAACACAAATGCCCATGTTTTCTAACCTAGCTGTGTCACTGAATTGCTGCAGAAGAAATCCTTCTTCCTGAGTTATTCCCAGCTATTTCTGACTGAAAATCTAAGTCTGAATGTAGGTAGGTGCACCCATGTCCTGCAATGCCTGTGGAGGTCAGAAAGGGGCGTAGGATCCCCTGGCATGTGGGTGCTGGGAATTGACCCCAGGTCCTCTGCTAAAGCAGCCAGTGCTCTTAACTGCTGAGCCATTCCTTCAGCCCCCATAGGTGCCTTCAGTTGAGTGTAGAAATCGATAGTATATTAACAGTGAGAAAAGGCAGGGGCCTGAGTTTGATCCCTTCAGAAGTCACACTTTAAAAATATATTTATTATTTTTATTTTATGTGTACGAGTGCTCTGCCTGCATGTATATAAATGTACCTGTGTCATCCAGTGCCCATGGAGGTCAGAAGGCGTCAGATTCCCCGGAACTCAAGTAATGGATGGTTATGAGCCTCTATGTAGGTGCTGGGAACTAAATCCAGGTCCTCTGCAAGAACAGCCAGTGCTCTTAACTGCAAGCTATCTCCCTAGCCCCTAGCAGCTATGTTTTAAAACAAACAAGCTGGGTGTGTTGGGCACATGCTTATCTCAGCAAAGGCTGGGGAGGCAGAGACAGGTGGATCCTTCCTTCGGGCTTTCTGGTCAACCAGAACAGTCTATGTGGCAGCTCCAGGACATTGAGAGAACCTATTTCAAAAAACCAAGGTGGATAGCCCCTGGGTGCAGAATGACAGGTGAGCTTGTTTTCTGGAGAGAGAGAGAGAGAGAGAGAGAGAGAGAGAGAGAGAGAGAGAGAGAGAGAGAGAATACACACATGTGCATGCACAGTCACTTATCATTATCAGTGTGGACCAGTCCGCTGATGGAGCCCTAATTTGATGGTATAACTAGGAAAGGTGTAGAAGGTAGGAGGTGGAACTTTGTTGGAAGTGCATCATGGGTAGTGTGCCCTAGAAGGGTGTGCATTGTCCCTGATCACTTTTCTCTCTTTCTTTGCTTCTTGGCAGCCATGATATAAGCAATCTCCTCCACACACTCCTACCACCAAGATGTTCTGCCTCATCTCAGGTCCAAAGTGACAGGGCCAGATGACCATGAACTGAAACCTGTGAATTTATGAATCAAAATAAATATCTCCATCTTAAAAGTAATTTTCTTGGGCGGGGCGTGGTGGCCTATGCCTTTAATCCTGGCACCCAGGAGGCAGAGGCAGGCAGATCACTGTGAGTTCAAGGCCAGCCTGGTCTACATAGAGAGCTCCAGGCCAGCTGGGTCTAAAGGGAGACCCTGTCTCAAAAAATACAAAAAAAAAAAGTAATTTTCTCAGGAATACTGTCAGTCACAGTAACAAAAAGCTGGGCAAGGGCCGGCTAGATGGCCCAGTGCATAATATGCTTACCATCAAGACTGACATCCTGAGTTCCGTCCCTTTGTAAGAGTTGAATCAACTCTACAAAGTTACAGTTACAAAGTTACAACCTTCTGACCTTCACTTACTAGTCCTGGCACATGTATACACCCCACATATTATGCAAATATAAAAGAATAAATAGTTAAAAATTTAAAAGGCTGTGTAAACACATTTACATCCCTAATTATTATGGCCATCAATAACATCATCACCATCACCATCAACATCCTCATCATAATCTAGATTGGTTTTGGACTGCCCTTCATAGGAGTTTATAATCTCTGATAGGGACAAAATATATTGACTCCATACACTTATAGTGTTGGATGTGTTCTGCATAATGCAAAGCTGTGGCTGTGGGGGAGAGTGGAAGGGTGGTGTAGAGTCAGTACTTGGCTGTATGGAAAGCCAGCCAGTCTGTACTAGGTCCTCAGAAAGGCAAGAACCTTATCTGAGGACATGCTTGAAAGTTCCTATGGAGTAAGTGAGCTGGTTCCAGATGTCCTTCCAGGAGGACATTCTGAATTTGTGGCTTCTTGCATAACAGGATGTTAAATTTGACTTTTGGTATTTAGCAAAAGTATCCAAAGGTTGAGAACATCTGTCTAGTACGTGGTAAGAAATTGTGAAATCGGGTTTTATTTTAATACGTCTTAGTTCGTCATCTACAAGGAGGATATATATGGCCTGGCGTGGTAGCGCACGCCTTTAATCCTAGCACTCGGGAGGCAGAGGCAGGTGGATCTTTGTGAGTTCAAGGCCAGCCTGGTCTACAGAGTGAGTTCCAGGACAGCTGGGGCTACAGGGAGACCCTGTCTCGAAAAAGACCAAAAAAAAAAAAAAAAAAAAAAAAAAAGGAGGATATATATGGAGAGCCAGGGAACAGATGGGGAAAGACTGGGGAGTTAGCAGTTCTGTCGAGAAAACAGTCATGCACATTGTCCTTTCCTGCCTCACGGGGGAGGGACATACTTCTTGCCAACTCTTCCAACCCAGATGAGCAAAGCCTCTGAGAATCCTTGGAACTGAAGAGACCTGGGGACTAGTACGTAACTCATTCCTGGAGAGTCTTAAGGACAGAAACTGAAAACTCTTGCAGCCTTCAGCTTTCTTAGGCAGGCACAACAAGGGTCATCCTAGGGATTAAGCCTGAGTTGTTAGAAACTACATTGGTGTTTGATGAAATCGGCTAGCATGGGCAGGGGGAAGAAGGTCTATTACTTTTTTGTTGCTGTGGGAAAATACTATGATAAAGGCGACTTACAGAAGGAAGACTTTATTTGGGGTTACGGTTCCAAAGGGGTCCCTAAGGGCAGGGGAGGTATAGCAGCAACCAGCAGGCATGAAGGAGCCAGAAGCTGACCCATCACATCTTCAACCAAAACCACGAAGCAGCAGGAGCAACCTGGAAGTGGGTCCAGGCTATGAACTCTCAAAGCCTGCCCTCGGTGACATACTTCCTCCAACAGGCCCAAACCTTCTAAACTTTCCCAAACAGTACCACCATCTTGGAGGCAAGTGTTCAAACACATGAGCCTATGTGGGGAATGTTTCTCATTTAAACAACCACAGAGGGTATTTGAAATTATTTGTATTGAGACCTCACAGCTTTTACAGGCCTTGTTATTAGTCTGCTTGGGGCTGCTATAACAGAATGCTACAGAATGGATAATTTATAATAAACAGAAACTATTTGGCTCACTGTTCCAGGGGATTGGCAGTCTAAGACCAAGGTGCTGATGGGTTTGGTGATTCTCATCCCAAGATGATGCCTCAACTATTGGATCTCCTTGAGGGGAGAGCTACTTTGCCTTCAAATGGTCGAAGGTGGAAAGACAAAAGACGAGGAGCTGAACTCACTCTTTATCATGCTACCAATTCCATTCATCAGATCACAGACATCATGACCCTATCATCTTTCAAATATTCTACCTCCTAACACATAAGTTTGGAGGTAGACACATTTAAACCATAGCAACAAGGTTGAGACTGAGTTGAGAAAAAGGCCTAAGGAACACCTGACAGTTTTAACAGAGGGAATCTATATGAACAGTCAAGGTGACCCCAACATAGAGTGTCTGACTAGGACAGACTGATAGAAACAATGGATTGAGAGGTCAGGTGGAGACAGAATGGCTTACATCAGAGAATTATGGGAGGACAATTCCATTAATACTACAGGGATGTGAGATCCTTCACAGTGTTATTAATTGGCGAAGGAGCCTTTTGATTTATTTTAACGAAAAATCACATCAAGACACAGGAGAGATTCTTAGGTGGCAGCAATTCCAAGGTTGAGGGTGCTGGTGTTGGACTCAAACTGCCACACTCACAAAAGAAACCAACGAGGGTCCACAGATTAATACAAAATTTATTTAATTTGCTGGTGCATCAGAACCCAATTAAGAAAACTGATGAATCAGAGAAGCCAATTATTGATGTGTCAGGGACTCAACCCACTCCAATGCAGGGATGGGTGCGACCTTGACTGTCTGCTACAGAGAGCTTTTTTTTTTTATTATTCTTTATGGTATGAATGTACTATATACTGTCTGCTTGCAGGTCTGTGCACCCGTGTCGTGTCGTGCAATGCCGTGGAGGTCAGAAGAGGGCGTCGGATTCCCCTGGAACTGAAGTTAAAGACGGTTCTCAGCCACCATGTGGGTGCTGGGGATCAAACTCGGGTCCTCTGCAGGAGCAGTTGGTGCTCTTAACCACTAGGCCATCTCTCCAGCCCCTACAAGAAGCTTTTAAAGACAAAAACCACAAACTAGAGGAATTTGGTGACATCATACATACACAATTGCAAGGCTATAGAAACACAATGCAAGCAGTGGTGACCTTTAAGATGATTGGTTGTGTTTAGCAGGGTGAAGCCCCTTGGAGAGTAATGGGATCCTTAGCAGGTAGGAAGCACTCCTATGGGGTGTGGCTCAGTGATAAAGCACTTGTCTATCATGTTTAAGACCCTGAATTTCTTTAATGTAACACAACAGAACACATAAATACACACAGGGATGGGAGAGATAGAGAGTTTTGACATTAGAATGAATTGAGGCTTTATTGATTATCCAAAAAAAATTGAGGTTATTCTTTTTTTATCATTTTTGAGACAGGGTCTCTCCCCTTTAGCCCCAGCTGGACTGGAACTCTCTATGTAGACCAGGCTGGCCTTGAACTCACAGAAATTGGTGTGCCTCTGCCTCCTGAGTGGTGGGATTAAAGGCTTGCATCACCATGGCTGGCAAAATGAGGCTATTCTTAGGCTGGTGGTGCATGCCCTTAATCCCTGCACTCGGAAGACAGAGGCAGGAGGATCTCTGTGAGTTCAAGGCCAGTCTGATCTACATAAGGAGTTCCAGGCCAACTGGAACTATAGGGAGACCCTGTCTCAAAAAGACCAAAATAATAATAATAATAATAATAATAATAATAATGCTATTTTTTAATGCCTAAGTGTGATGATAACAGTTATAGGATCCATTTAAGAGACCTAAGATTTCCAGGGAACAGGAAGACAGAGCAGCTTTGAAGAGCTAATGATGAGAAAAATCAGAATCAGTTCATTCAGAAGCTTGATAATATTTTACAGAATAGTCTTTTCTGCTGGCCTGTGGGTGCTATAAGGGTAAGAAACCAGTTTATCATTCTTGACTATGGAATTCCTAGTGCCAAGTACAGTGTGTAACTCATAGCGTGTGCTCAGTAAATCTTGGTTCCATTGCACCTGAGTTGAAGAGTTCAAGTAAGAGTTGGGCAAATGTCTTGTCAAGTCTGGTGATTTAGTGAGACAAAGATACCAGAGATAATGCCCCATTTAGGATTCTAGTGAGGGATGTATAATACCATGGTAAGAACATCATACTCTAAGCTGTGATGTGATTATTAATCTTGGTTGTCAATTTGAAATACCTGGGAAGAGGGAACTTAAATTGAGGAAGTTTCCCCATCAGACCAGCCTGTCTCCATGTCTGTGGGGCACTTTCCTGATTTCCAGTTTATATAAGAGGGCCCATCCCACTGTGGGGAGTGCCATCCCTATGATGGCAGGCCCAAGTTGTATATGAAAGATAACTGAGCAAACCAGGGGAAATAAGCTAGTAAACAGTGTTCCTTCATGGTTTCTATTTCGGTTGCCTTCTTCATGTTCCTGCTTCAGCTTCTGCCCTAGCCTCCCCTGATGATTGATTGTAATCTGTAACCTGAAATAAACCCTTTCTTCACAAAGTTGCTTTTGGTTGTGGTAGGGTTCTAAAAATATTAATTAATAATTAATTAATTATTCTTTTTGAGACAGGGTCTCCCTGTAGCCCCAGCTGTCCTGGAACTCACTTTGTAGACCAGGCTGGCCTTGAACTCACAAAGATCTGCCTGCCTCTGCCTCTCAAGTGCTAGGATTAAAGACATGTGCCACCACGCCTGGCTATTTTTTTTAATGTGTATAAGTGTATTACCTGAATGTCTGTAAGTGCACCCATGTCATGCAACGCTTGTGGAGATCAGAAGAGGGCATTGTATCTTTTGGAACTGTGGCTATGGATGGTTGTTAACTGCCATGTCCGTGCTGGCATTCAAACTCCAGTCTTCTGCAAGAGCAGTCAGTGTCTTTAACTGCTGAGCCATTTCTCCAGCCCCTTGGTTGTGGTGTTTATCACAGCAATAGAAAAGCAAACTACTACTGAAGCTGATACTAGGAGATACTAGGAGATGTGGATGGTTATTGGGAAGAATTTGACCACGGAGAAATGTGGAAGACTTTGGAACTTTAAATTTAAAAAATCAGTTGGATGCTGTAAGGAGAGTTTAATAGGCCATTTGGGTAGGAACTTGGAGGAAGACAGTAGTGTGAGACTAACAGACTAAAGAGGCCCAGCTCAAGAGGTTTCAGAGAGGAACAGAGTCTCTATAAGCAACTGGGCTAGAGGCCATTTGGGTGATATTTTGGCAAGGAATCTAGCTGCCTTCTGCCCAAGTTCTAAGAGTATGCCTCAGGCTAAACTGTAAAGAATGGACTAATCTCCTTTGCAGAAGAAATTTTAACACAATATAATGTTAATTCTGTGGCATGTTTAGTACTGATAGCCCTTATGAAAGTCCATGATGAAAAAGAGCAAGTGGGAAGTTGGGTGTGGTGGTTCTAGCACGCTCGGAAGATAGAGGTAGGTGGATCTTTGTGAGACCTAAACCAGCCTGGTCCGCATAGTGAGTTCCAGGCAAGCTGGGGCTACAAAGAGACCCTGCCTCAAAAAGACCAAAAAAAAAAAAAAAAGCAAATTAGGCAAAAAGAAACGAAGACTGTACAATATGGAGAATTAGAGTGCCATGAAGTTTGTGTTGTTAATGTTATGCCAAAATGTGTTTGCAAAAGAGGCTGCAATTGTTAAAGAGATCGGCACCATTAAGGAAAGGTCTCCTGCTCTGAACTGGAACATGGGAAGTATGCCCTCAAAGAAAGACCCCAACCAATTAAGCTTCCAACTTATGAAAGGAGACAGCTTAAGGGCCTGGAACTGAAACACAGACCATGAAGGAATGCTGCTTACTGGTTTGCTCCCCTGGCCCGTGCTCAGCCTGCTTTCTTATACAATCCAGGACCACCTGCCCAGGAGTGCACTGCCCACAGTGGGATGGGTCCTCCCACATAACTCAGTAATCAAGAAAATGCTCCACAGACATAGTCACATGGATGAAATTCTTCAGTTGAAGTTACCTCTATCCAGGCATATTACATTGACAACTATATATATCCAGCACAATTGACCTCTTGTCAAACACATCACCAGTCCACAACATTTCCATTTCTTATCCCCAATATCATGTTAATATTCTTATTGCAGTATAAACAGTATGACTTTAAAAGTCCCACAGTCTTTAAAATTTTCTAACACTTTAAAAGTTCAAAGTCTTCTTATTTTTAATTTAATTTAATTTAATTTAATTTAATTTAATTTAATTTAATTTAATTTAATTGTTTTGGTCTTTTGAGACAGGGTCTCCCTATAGCTGATGTGAAGCAAACTATGTAGACCAGGCTGGTCTTGAACTCATGGAGATTGGTGTGCCTCTGCCTCCTGAGTGCTGGGATTAAAGGCATGCACCACCACACCGGCTTAAAAGTTCAAAGTCTTTTTAAAAAGTCTCTTAACTGTAGACTCCTGTAAAGCCCCAAACAAATTAGATACTGTCTTATTTCAGAGGGGAAGAACTGGGCACACTTAAGTAAAACCAAAGTCCAACAATGTAGCTCAAATGTTGGACATCTGGGATTCACTCACCATCTTCTGGGCTCCAAAGAGCTTGGGCAGCGCCTCTTCTCTGGCTCTGCCATCCACACCACACAAAGCTTTCCTCACAGCTTCAGGCTGGCTCCACCCACACCTGTACTGCCTTTTGCTGTCATCCCATGGTCCTGGTATCTCCAATATGCTGGGGTCTCCATTGCAACTGAGGCTGCCTCTTCAGCAAAGACCTCTCCTAGCTTCATGTGGTACCAATCCTCAGCTTCTCTCCATGACCCTGTCAATCCTGGGATCTTCACCACAACTGAGGCTGCATCTTTACCAGTGACCTATCCTGGTCTCTCATGGTGCAAAGCCTCAGATTCTCTCCATGACCCCCTCATGCTTTGAAAACAGTATCATGTGGGGGACTCTTACCCATTACCAAGTTCTGCTTTCAGCTTGAGATGCAATCTTGGCTCCTTCTTGACCACAGCTTCTGTGTGCTGATCCTGAGAAAATACTTCCTAGAACTATTCTGAATGATGCTGGTCTCTTTTTAATTACAGCTCATTTTTGGCCCCAGCTAACCAGCATCAGTTGCCCCAGTGGTGCTTGTCTCTTGTTCATCATAGCTAATTCTTTATCTCCGCACTAACAGCCCTGATAGTCTTTGGGTCCCTTGAAACTTTACAAACCAGGACTCCATTATCCAGCACCTCTTTCATCATTATCTTCCAAGTTCCTACAAAACTGCTCACTGAGTGCCAAGAACCTTTCTAGTCCAAAGTTCCAAAAACTTCCACAGTCATCCATACTGTGGAATACACATACGGTCAGGTCCATCACAGCAATACTACACTCCTGGTACCAATTTCTGTCCTAGTTCCTTTTTATTGCTGTGATAAAACACTGCCTAAGTCCAGACAGAGCCCAGAGACCTGGTGGAGTGGCTCAGGCTGTCAGGCCCATGCAGGCAGAGAGCCAGAGACTCAGCAACAGTGCCCAGCCCCTGAGTACTGAGCCCTGGCTCATGGCTCCCAGAATCTCCAGTTCCAGTTCAGCAGGTTCCGCCATCTCAGCCCCAGGCAGCCAGCACCCAATTCCTGAAAGCTGGCTCCCAATGCCTTGTAGCTTCAGTTCCAGCTTACGTGGCTAAGGATCTGGTGTCTAGTACCCACCTCCCAGCTCCTGGGGTGTAGACAAAGCTCAGCACATGCCAGTGTGCATCTGCTTTGGCTGTCTGCTCTGAGCAGGCAAGGCAAAGCACTCCTGCCCACCCAAAGACCCATGCCTGGACCAAAGCTCCAGCTCTGGCTCAGCTCTTGCTCAGTTCCAGGTGGCTTCAGCTCTGGCTCCTGACAGGTGAGAAAGAGTCCCACCCACCCATCCCTGAGGTAAGACAGAAGCCCAGAGGCCAATAAGAATCCCAACCCATTACCTAGGGAATACCTTCCCCAGCCTCCAGGCTGAAGTTCCCTGGCCCTGTACTCAGACCCAGATGCTTATAGCCAGCCCAGGGGAACCATTAGGCTCACCTCATGTGGTGTGTGATTCAAGGTGACCCTATTGTTCCCTGTCCTGGGCCTCTGGAGAAGCTCCAGACTAGAAAGGTGAGAACTAGCTGTTCCCTCCAGTATAAAATCAAAAGTGAAAACCTGAAGCCTAGAGACCAGTCAGCCTTTCATAACTCATAAGACAACGAGAACACCTGAAGAAAACAAGCAAAGTCAATCTTCAACTCAATGAAGAAACACTTGAGTTTTGTAACATAATATAAACAAATCAAATCCACATTCCAAAAGCACAACAAAAAACAATAACATGGGAGAACCCATGTTATTCCTGCTAAATTCTACCAGTCCTACAGAAGACTCCTACAATGAGAACTCCCTGGAGGTAAACCAGGACACAGATCTTAAAAGAACTACCATAAACATACTCAAAGAAATCAAGGAATATAAAGAACACAGAGACAAATGAATCATAGGAGATAGAGATAGCCTAAAAGAAGAGAACAAAAGACTCCAGGAGGAAGTGGAAATACTGAAGAAATCTCAGGCTGACTTGAAAAAGGAAACCCAGCCAGACGTGGTGGTGCACGCCTTTACTACTAGCACTTGGGAGGCAGAGGCAGGTGGATCTTTGTGAGTTCAAGGCCAGCCTGGTCTACACAGCGAGTTCCAGGACAGCTGGGACTACAGGGAGACCCTGTCTCAAAAAGACAAAAAAAGAAAAAANAATCCAACCCATTACCTAGGGAATACCTTCCCCAGCCTCCAGGCTGAAGTTCCCTGGCCCTGTACTCAGACCCAGATGCTTATAGCCAGCCCAGGGGAACCATTAGGCTCACCTCATGTGGTGTGTGATTCAAGGTGACCCTGATTGTTCCCTGTCCTGGGCCTCTGGAGAAGCTCCGACTAGAAAGGTGAGAACTAGCTGTTCCTCCAGTAATAAAATCAAAAGTGAAACCTGAAGCCTAGAGACCAGTCAGCCTTTCATAACTAATAAGAAACGAGAAACACCTGAAGAAAACAAGCAAAGACATCTTCAACTCAATGAAGAAAACACTTGAGTTTTGTAACATAATAAAACAAATCAAATCCACATTCCACAAAGCACAACAAAAAACAATAACATGGGAGAACCCATGTTATTCCTGCTAAATTCTACCAGCCTAAATAGAAGACTCCTACAAGAGAATACCCTGGAGGTAACACCAGGACAGATCTTAAAGAACTACCATAAACATACTCAAAGAAAATCAAGGAATTAAAGAACACAGAACAAATGAATCATAGGAGATAGAGATAGCCTAAAAAAGAGAAAAAACTCAGAAAATCATAAATAAATGGAAATACTGAAGAAATCTCAGGCTGACTTGAAAAAGGAAACCCAGCCAGACGTTGGTGGTGACGCCTTTACTACTAGCACTTGGAGGCAGAGGCAGGTGGATCTTTGTGAGTTCAAGGCCAGCCTGTCTACACAGCGAGTTCCAGGACAGCTGGGACTACAGGGAGACCCTGTCTCAAAAGACAAAAAAAAAAAAAAAAAAGAAAAAGGAAATCAAACACTCATCCAGTCAACAGGAAAGGATGGAAAAAGCCTCAGTAACAGAATAAATTAAGCAGAAAATAGGTATCAGGATTGGAAGAAACATGGAAGAAACTGGAATGTTCAAAGATTATGAAACAAAGATTATGAAAAATTTTAAAAAAAACACAAAAGTGGAATAATCAAGAGATGTGGGACACCATGAAAGACCAAACCTACACATATAGGTATAGAGGAAAGAGAAGAATCCCAGGATAATGGTATTGAGATCTTCAACAGAATTATAGAATATTTCCCCAAACTGCATAAAGACATACCCATACAAAATAAAGAAACACAAGAACACCAAATATAAAGACAGAAAGAAATTCTCCACACCATATCATAGTAAAAATGATAGATGCTCAAAACAAAGAGAATACTGAAAGCTAAAAAAGAAAAACAAGTCACCTATAAGGAAAACTATCAGAATTACAGCTGAATTTTCAATGCAAATAATGAAAGCCAGAAGAGCTTGGACCAAAGTATTCCCAGTTCAAATGACTATAGATGCCAACCCAGATTTTTTTGCCCAGCAAAAATGTCTATTATAGTGAAGGAGAAAGAAAAACTTTCATGACATAAACAAGATGAAAGAATACGTGTCCCAAAAACCAGGCCTTCAGAAAATACTGGGGGCAATTCAAGAAACAGAGGAAAGGAATGACTGTTCCCAAGAAGGAGAGAGAAAGTATTAAATGAAATTATAACTGTTTGGAAATACAAACTCTAGACCAAAAATGCAAACAGAAAGTAAATTAGGAAAACAAATACACATCCTCCAATAATAACCTTAAACATTAATGGTCTGAACTTCCCAATAAGAGACAAGCTGGGAGAATGGATTAAGAAAATTGAATCCAGCTTTTTTTTTTTTTTTTTTTGCTACAAATACACTGTAAGAATCCAGCTTTTTGTTGTCTATAAGAAACCCATCTCACCTTCCAGGACAGGCACCATCTTAAAGTGAAAGGATGGAAAAAAATATTCCAAGCAAATGGTACCAAGAAAAAAGCAGGAGTTGCTATTCTAATATCAGAAAAAAATAGACTTCAAATTAAAATTAATCTGAAGAGATGAAGAGGCTTGGTACATTCTTATCAAAGAAATGCTTAACTATGATGCTTTCACAATCATGACTATATATGCACCAAACTCTGGTGCACCGAACTTCATAAGCACAATTCTGCAAGACTTTAAGGCACAGATTAATCCCAGCACACTAATAGTGGGGGATTTCAATATCCCATTGATCCTATTGGACAGGTCAACTGGACACAGTATAAACAGAGAGACATGTGAACTGAGCAATACAATACACCAAATGGACCTAACAGACATCTACTGAATATTCCACCCAAACACCAAAGAATATACTTTCTATTCAGCATCCCATGGAATGATCTCCAAAATTGATAACATACTGGGACACAGAACAAACCTCAACAAATACAAAAAAAATGGAAATAATTCCATGCATTGTATCAGACCACAGTGCAATAAAGCTTAATATCAACACCAGAAGAAGCCCAACTATCTATGAGAACTCATGGAGACTAAACAGCACACTCCCGAATAATGAATAAATCAAGAGAGAAATAAAGAAAGAAAATTAGGGCTGGAGAGATAGCCTAGAGGTTAAGAGCACCAACTGCTTTTGCAGAGGATCCGGGTTCAATCCCCAGCATCCACATGGCAACTGAGAACCATCTGTAACTCCAATTCCAGGAGAACTCCAGTTCCAGGGGAATCCGAGACCCTCTTCTGACCTCTGTGGCATTGCACGACATGGGTACACAAACCTATATGCAGACGGTACATTCATACACATACAAAAATAAATAAAATTAAAAAAAAAGAAAGAAAATTATTCCTGGAACTAAATGAAAAGGACAATACAACACAACAAAACTCATAGGACACTTTAAAAGCAGTCTTAAGAGGAAAATGTATAGCCCTAAGTGCCTACATTAAAGAAAAACAGAAAGAGCACAAATAAGCAACCTAACACTGCATCCTGAAAGATAAAAACAAATGATTCCTAAACACAAGAGACAAGAAGAAATAATAAAAATCAGAGTGGAAATTAATGAAGTAGAAACAAAGAAAACAATAAAAAGAATCAATGAATCAGAGAACTGGTTCTTTGAAAGGATAAACAAGATAGCTAGACCTCTAGCCCAGTTAACCAGAAGAAAGAGCAACTCCAAATCAACAAAATTAAAGATGAAAAGGGAAACATCACAACAGATAATGAAACAGACAATCATATGAGAATACTTTAAAGACCTATACTCTATGGGGGCTGGAGAGATGGCCTAATGGTTAAGAGAGCCGACTGCTCTTGCAGAGGACCCGGGTTCGATTCCCAGTACCCACATGGCAGCTGAGAACCATCTTTGACTCCAGTTCCAGGGGAATCCGAGACCCTCTTCTGACCTCCACGGCCTTGCATGACACGGGTGCACAAACCTACATGCAGACAGTACATTCATACACATACAAGAATAAATAAAAAACATTTAAAAAACCTATATTAAATTTGAAAACCTAAGAGAAATGGATGAATATCTAAAATTATGGAAATCACCAAATCTTAACCAAGAAGAGCTTGACAGCTTAAACAGACTCATTACATAGGAGGAAATTGAAACAGTAATAAAAATCCTCCCAACTAAAAAAATCCCAGCCCAGATGGATTTATGATAGAATTCTATAAGACAATTAAAGAGGACCTATAACCATTATTACTCAAATTATTCAAAAGGATAGAAATAGAGGGAAATCTCCCAAATTCCTTCTATGAAGCCAGCATCACTCTAAAACCAAAACTAGGCAAAGATATAACCAAAAAAGAAACCTATACAACTATTTCATTAATGAACATAGATGCAAAAATTCTCAATAAAATACTTGCAAACCTCATACTGGCACACATCAGAAAGGTCATCCACCATGGCCAAGTCGGATTTATACCAGAGATTCAGGGATGGTTCAACATACATAAATCAATAAATGTCATAAAGCACATAAACAGACTGAAAGACAAAAAGTTACATAGTCATCTCTGTGGGAAAATTTAGCTAAGATGGGTAGCATTCTAAAACCAATGGGACCTCACTGGCCACACCCATGGGGTGGGATGTAGGGACAAAAAGGTTTAGGACTTAGCCCTGGGAGTTGAGTCATACTGTCTATGTAAGCCAGACATTTTGGAATAAATCTCTCTCTGTATTTTGGACACTTTAACATGCATCCATGTGCTATACTTTCCTTCACGTGTTTTCCACATGGAAGACCCTGGGAATAAATGGGACACCCCACACATCTCAATTGATGCAGAAAAGGCCTTCAATAAAATTCAACATTCCCTAAGAAAAGATTAAGAGTTTCATGCCGGGCGTGGTGGCCCATGCCTTTGATCCTAGCACTCGGGAGGCAGAGGCAGGTGGATCTTTGTGAGTTCAAGGCCAGCCTGGTCTACAGAGTGAGTTCCAGGACAGCTGGGACTGCAGGGAGACCCTGTCTCAAAAAGACCAAAAAAAAAAAAAAAAAAAAAAAAAAGAGTTTTCAGTAAGTGCCAGAATACAAATTTAATCTAGAAAAATCAGTAGCCTTTCTTTTCTCCAACAACAAGCAACTGGTGAAGGAATATAAGGAGATCTGCCCACTCACAATAGCATCAAAAAAAAAAAAAAAACCCAACTGGGAACAAAACTAAACAAAGACACCAAAGATCTCTACAACAAAACCTTTAAACCCCTGAAGAAGAAGATTGAAGATGACATCAAAAGATGGAAAAACCTCCCATGCTCATGGATTGAAAAATTCCATTCTACCCAAATTAATATACAGATTCAATGCAATCCCAATTAAAATCCTCATGAGTTTTTTCACAAACTTGGAAAAAAATCCTTAAATTTATATGGAAAAACAAAAGACCCCAAATAGCTAAAGCAACCCTGAGCAAAAAATGCAATTCAGGGGGGATCACCTTACCAGACATCAAGCTATATTACACGGATATAGTCATAAAGACAGCCTGGTGCTGGGACAAAAACAGACCCATTGACCAATGGAACAAAATCAAAGATGCAAACTTGAGCTCATACAATTTCAGCCACCTTATATTCGATAAAGGAGCCAAAATAAAGCTCATTGGAGGAAAGATAGCATCTTCAACAAATGGTCCTGGCAAAGCTGGTCACCATTTGTAGAACAAAATTAAACCCCTACCTCTCACCCTGTGCAAAAATCAACTCCAAGTGGACCAAAGACCTCAACGTGACAGCCAAAACTCTGAAGGTGATAGAAGAAAATGTTGGTAGCAATCTCCAAGACATAGGAGTAGGAAAAGACCTTTGATATCAGACAGCAGCTGCACAGGAACTAAGGTCGACAGCTGACCAGTGGGACTTCATCAAACTCAAAAGCTTCTGTACAGTGAAAGAAACAATCAAGAAATGAAGAGAAAACCCACAGAGTGGGAAGAAACTTTCACCAGTGATATATCTGACAGAGCATTAACATTCAGAATATATAAACTACTAAAAAAAAAAAAAAACACAAAAAACCAACAACAAAGGAGTAAGAAAACAAATCATCTACTCAAAAGATGGAGTAAGGAGCTGAAAAGAGACTTCACCAGTAAGGAAGTAAAGATGGCTGAGAAACCTCTTAAAAAGTGTTCAACATTGTTAATAATTAAGTAAATGCAAATTAAAACCACTCTCAGATATCTCACTCTGATAAGACTGGCTAAGATCAAGAAAAAAAAAGACACCACATGCTGGAGTGTGGGAAAATTTAGTTAAGATGGGTAGCATTTTAAATCAATGGGACCTCCCTGGCCACACCGATGGGGTGGGATGTAGTGATGAAAAGGTTTAGGATTTGGCCTGGGAGTTGAGTCATGCTGTCTATATAACCAGACATTTTGGGATAAAGCACTCTCTCTGTATTTGACTTATAGGTATGATGTGTAAGACAACTTAGGCATCTATAGGTCAAAATATAAAAATTTAAAAAAACAAAAGGAGAGCCGGGCATGGTGGCACACAACTTTAATCCTAGCACTTGGGAGGCAGAGTCAGGCAGATCTTTGTGAGCTCAAAGCCAGCCTGGTCTACACAGTGAGTTCCAGGACAGCTGGGGCTACAGGAAGACCCTGTCTCGAAAAGACCAAAAAGAAAAAAGAAAGAAAAAAAGAAAACCAAACAAAAAGAGGGAGCTGGTGGTGGTGGAGCAATTCCTCTGGGATACAAATGGAAAACTCTGTATTCCAAACCTTTTGATAAATTTTCAATTTTGAGTTCTTGAAAGGAACAATGGGAGATTTGTATGTTCCCACAGGTAAAAACACCAACCTAAATGCCTGAAAATGTACAGCTTTGGCTGTGCAGGATGGACCTGGAAATGCCAGCAGAGAGGCTGGCCCATCTGAACATTAAAAGGAAGAGGAACCTCAGACTGCCTGAGTCACAGACACCAAGCATCTCTCTGAATTCTATTTGGGATAACTGTTTATAATGTGCCCTAATGAAGTTTACCTTCCAGATGTTGAGAAACCTTCCTACCTCTCCCTTTTATAGGAAAAAGTAAAACATGATGGTAATGAAGTCATTCCCTAACTGTAAATTAGAGCCAAGTGTTATATTGGTAATTTTTCATAAAACAGGTATAACTACTTTCTTTAATTGACTGATAGACATAGGAACTGTGAAATGATAATTCTCTATTCAGAGCCAAATATAATAGTAATGTCTTTATAAGCTGTGTAATTAAGCAAAATATATTAATACAGGAGCGCTCTGATATCAGCAATAGATTATTCTACCAAGGAGAAATTGGCTAGGGGATCCAAGCTCCCAAAAGATAAAGGCCTTTTGCCTATAAACTGGGATACCTGCAAGAAGAGTGGCGGTTAGGCCCTGCTGCTGAAGACCTGGTGTAAGCATGGGAAAGATGTATTGAGACCACACTTGCAAGTGTACAGTGGTCTCTGGAATGCCATCACCAAAGGCCACTAAAGCAATGAAGCAAAATGTTGGTCTCTTTGAGTCAAGCAAGATCCCTTCATCAGTATCAGCTATATCTCAACTGCCTGGAGATATTGCGCAGCCAGTTGCAGCCATATGTGCATATATCCCAAATCTAATTGGCAATTAGCTCTCTCCTTAGAGGAATAACTCATGGCTGATGCCATAAGCTTATGTCCTCTAGTGGTTAGGAGATGTTATAAGCCACAATAAGAACTTGCCACCCTTTACAGAAAAGCCACAGTTCATGGATTAGCATACTATCCAAACATCTTGAGTCTATGCCCACAACTTAGTTTGCCATAATAATTAGTACTGTTTAAATGCCTATACATCTAATTGCTTGTACTTTGTTAGTAGGATTAAAAAGGTACCCCTGGATAAACTGTCAACTCATGAAGGGAAACAACATGAACAGACTAGAGTCCAAAATGACATCTCCAGACAAAGTAGAATGCTTTGCTTCTCACCCACTTGTGCACCTTTTCCAAAGCCTAGGGAACAACCTGCAGAAGAGGACGCATGATAGAATGTAAGGGCTGTGGAGATTGGGGTGAATTGTGAGACTACAGCAATATAGACTGGACTCTTATTTGATCAACATGCTTGTGCATACAAACTTCTCCAATTGGACTATGGGAACCTTGGGTTGTTCAAAATTTGGACATAAATACTTGCTAATTGGTTTTACATGAATGTTACTTACATTCATTGCTTATGCTTGACAATTGGTTCACTTAATGGTTGGGTTTTTTTGGATATTAATTGGCCTTAGGGTAAAAATAAAGTTTCAGGTCTGACCTGCCTCCCACTGCCTGGCACTCAAAACAGGCTTGAGCAGCTGGCTATTCAGACCTCAGGTTCCTTTGTGTTGTTAGCCTCGCCCATGGGCTCCCCTGCCTCTCAGAAAAAAATAATAATAAAATTTAAAGGGCAAGATGTGGGAAAATTTAGTTAAGATGGGTAGAATTCTAAACCAATGGGACCTCCCTGGCCACACCCATGGGGTGGGATGTAGTGACGAAAAGATTTAGGATTTGGCCCTGGGAGTTGAGTCATACTGTCTATGTAACCAGACATTTTGGAATAAAAGGCTCTCTCTGTATTTGGATCTTAACATGTATCCATGTGGTGTGCTTTCCTGCGTGTATTTTCCACATGGATCATCCTGGGAATAAACGGGACACCCCACACTGGAGAGGTTGTGGGGAAAGGGGAACACTCATCCATTGCTGGTGGGAATGTAAACTTGTACAACCACTGTGGAAAGCAGTGTGAAGAACCCTTGAAAGACTCAAAATGAGCCTACCACCTGACCCAACCATACCACTCCTGGGTATATATACCCACAAGACTAATCCTACTGCAAAGATACATGCACATCTATATTTATTGCAGCTCTCTTCACAATAGTGAAGAGCTAGACCCAACCCAAATGCTCCTCAACTGATGAGTGGATAGAGAAAATGTGTTACATCTTACACAATGGAGTTCTATGAAATGGTAAAGAAAGATAACATCATGAACTTTGCAGGTAAATGGATGGAACTCGAAGCCATTATGCTAAGTGAAGTAACCCAGTCCCCCAAAAATACATGGGGAATGGTTTCCCTCATTTATGGGTGCTAGCACCAAATCCCTTAATTGAAAGGCAAGCTGAGCAACATTATTGTTATATTTCTTTCTATCTGAAAGCGACTGTCATGTTATAATGTGACTCTCTTAATGGGCCCTAGAATTAACTTACCACTTACTTTCAGACATGGTAATTAACATATATGGGTGGAAGGTATATATTCATATTTTAGAGTAATATAAAATTAAAGAAAAAAATGTGAATTCCTAAACTTATTTCGGAGTTAACATACAGTTTATTCCTAGAGGACATAATTCTGGTACATATATGACATCTATGTAGGCATATTTTGGAGCAATACAAGTGGGAGAGAATAATAACAACCTAAGGACTGAGTCAAAGAAGATTGATACAGTTAAATTCTGCCCCAGACAATAAACCTCTGCAGAGAAAAACATAAAAAGACTGAGAGAAAGATATAGGACATGTATGGCAGAATGCATGAACTGGGGTGGGATGGAGGGATGGGAAAGGGGAATATGTCTAAATTGAACTTAAAATGATGTATGAAATACACAAAACATCGATAAAAGTAGAATATTAAAAAAAATTCAACATGCCCTCATGCTAAAGTCCTAGAGGGAAATGGACTGGAGGGGACATTCCTTAACATAGTTAAAGCCGTATACAACAAACCCATAGCCAACATCATTCTTCTTTTTTTTTTTTTTTTTTTATGAACATACTGTCCACATGCAGGTCTGTGCACCTGTGTCGTGCAATGCTGCAGAGGCCAGAAGAGGGTGTTGGACCCACCTGGAACTGGAGTTAAAGATGGCTCTCAGCCACCATGTGGGTGCCAGGGATCGAACCCGGGTCCTCTGCAAGAGCAGTCGGTGCTCCCAACCACTAGGCCATCTCTCCAGCCCCCTCAACATCATTCTAAATAGGGAAAAACTAGAAGCATTTCCCTTAAAGTCAGAAACCCGGCAAGGCTGCCCCCTATTTCCACTCCTTTTCAATATAGTTCTTGAAATGCTTGCTAGAGCAATAAGACAAGAAAAGGAAATTTAAGGAGTTCTAATTGGAAAGAGAAGGTCAAACTATCCCTTTTTGCAGATGACATGATAGTTACCCAAGGGACACTAAAAATTCCTCCAGAAAACTCCTAGAAATGGTTAACAGTTTCAGTAAAGTGGCATATTACAAAATTCTTCTGGAAAAATCAGTAGCCTTCTTTGTACCAACAACAAGCAATTGGAGAAGGAATATAGGAAGACTTTCCCATTCACAGTAGCCTCAAAAAAAAAAAAAAATCCTTGAACAGACCTGACCAAAGACACTAAAGATCTCTACAATGAAAATTTTAAATCCTTGAAGGAGATTAAAGAAGACATCAGAAGATAGAAGGACCTCCCAAGCTCATGGATTGGAAGAATTAATATAGTAAAAATGACCATATTACCCAAAGTAATATACAGATTCAATGCAATCTCAATGAAAATCCCCATGACTTTCTTCACAGTCTTAGAAAAAAAAAATCCTAAAATTTATATGGAAAGCAAAAGACCCCAAATAGCCCAAGCAACCCTGATCAAAAAGAGCAATGTAGGGGCTTACTATGCCAGACTTCAAACTATATTACAGGGTTATAATCATAAAAACAGCCTGATGCTAGCCGGGTGTGGTGGCACACACCTTTAATCCCAGCACTTGGGAGGCAGAGGCAGGCAGATCTCTGTGAGTTCAAGGCCAGCCTGGTCTACAGAGTGAGTCCAAGACAGCTGGGACTGCAGGGTGATCCTGTCTCAAAAAGACAAAAAAGAAACAAAACCCCAGCCGCATGCTGGCACAAAAACAGACCTGTAGATCAATGGAACAAAATTGAAAATTCAAACTTGAGCACATGCAATTTCAGCCACCTCATATTGACAAAGGGGGCAAGAAGACTCAATGGAGGAAAGACAACATTTCAGCAAATGGTGCTGGCAAAACTGGATCACTACTTGTAGAAGTGTAAAACTAAATTCCTACTTTTCACCCTGTAGAAAAATCAACTCCAAATGGATCAAGGACCTCAATGTGAAAGCTGAAACTCTGAAAACAATAGAGGAAAACATTGAGAGTAACCTGCAAAGCAGAGGAAAAGACTAAATCAGACAGCAGCTGCACAGGAAATAAGGTCAACAATTGACAAATGGGACCTCATTAAACTTGAAAGCTTCTGTACAACGAAAGAAACAATCAAATAAGTGAAGAGATAACCCATAGAGTGGGAGGAAACCTTCACCAGTGATACATCTGACAGAGCACTAACATCCACAGTATATAAATTACTCAAAAAACAAAGGAGCAAGAAAATAAATGACCCAATCAAAAGATGGAGTAAAGAGCTGAATAGTGACTTCGCAAATGAAGAAGTAAAGATGGCTGAGAAACATCTTAAAACATGTTCAATGTCATGAATAACTAAGGAAATGTAAATTAAAACCACTTTAAGATTTCATCTTATCCCAGTAAAACTGGCTATGATCAAGAATACAAATGATACCAAATGCTGGAGAGGTTGTGGGGAAAGGGGAACATTCATTCACTGCTGGTGAGAATGCAAACTCATTCAACCCCCTATAGAAAGCAGTGTAGAAAACTCTTAAAAGACTCAAAATGAACCTACCACCTGACCCAGTCATACAACTCCTGGGTATATTCCCACAAGACTCATCATATTGCAGAGCTACATGCACAACCATGTTTATTGCAGCTTTCTTCACAATAATGAAGAACTGAAACCAACCCAAGTGTCCCTCAACTGATGAGTGGATAACAAAAATGTGGTACATCTACACAATGGAGCTCTAAGCAGCAGTAAAGAAAGACATCATGAGCTTTGCAGGTAAATGGATGGAACTCGAAGCCATTATGGTAAGTGAAGTAACACAATCCCAGAAAAACAAATGACATATGGTGTCCCTCATTTGTGGATCCTATCACCAAATCCTTATTTATAAGGCAAATGGAATATTTTTTTCTTTTTCAGTAAATATAATACCACATTACCTGAGGTTACTATAAAAAATACCTGATGTATGTGCTAGAGAGATGGCCTAGCGGTTAAGAGCACCGACTGCTCTTGCAGAGGACCTTGGTTCGACCCCCAGCACCCACATGTCGGCTGAGAACCATCTTTAACTCCAGTTCCAGGGGAATCTGACACCCTCTTCTGACCTCTGCAGCATTGCATGACATGGATGCGCAGACCTACATGCAGACAGTACATTCATACACATACAAAAAAAATACCTGATGTATTAAAACATACATCAACTTGCTATGTAATTTAGGAATGTAAAATAATATTTCTTTTTACCTACATGCAACTCTACTATTAAAATGTGAATCCCTAAACATGTTTTGGGATTAACCAATAGTTTATTTTCAGATTTTGTAATTTTGGTATACATGTGGAGTGGATATATGCATATTTTGGAGCAATATAAAATTAAAGGGAAAAATAACAACAACAAAGACTTTGGAACTGACTGGAACAGTAAACTTCTGCCCCAAACTGTAAACTTCTGCATCAAAAAATTAAAAACACTTGGAAAAAATATGCAAGAGATGTATGGTGTCATCTAAAATATTATCGTCTGGTGATCCTTTATACGTGTGCTGCAGTCCACTTGATGTTCTTCCTCCCTGGACCAAGCTTGCAGCTCTGCAAGGAGGGGTAAGGACCCATGAGAAGTCGCCTGGAGAGAAATGGAAAATGGACTCAGAGAGAGGCTGGGAGGAAAGACTCAAATTTAATGTTGTAACTCAAGGCTTTTTATACAGATCCTTGCATGGGCTGGGACACACACACAATTGGGGGCTAGGGCAGGCAGTTGGGGCAATTGGAACCCCAGGCCATTTGCTCCAGATCAAAGCTTTTCCTACGGGATCAAAGACAGTCCAGACCTCACAGGTTTGTGACGATAACAGCAGGGGTCGAGGCTTGGAGGATGCTTACTGACTTTTTAAGTGCTTCTGCCAACAGAATGCCTACAGTATGGCAGAATGTGTGAGTTCTGGTGGGGTAGGGAGTATGGAAGGGGGAACAGGTCTAAATTTGATTAAGAAATAGTATATGCATAAAGAGCTGAGCAGAGACTTCATAAGTGAGGAAATAGAGATGACCGAGAAACATCTTAAAAAGTGTTCGACATTGCTAATAATTAAGGAAATGCAAATTAAAACCACTTTAAGATATCACCTCACTCCAATAAGGCTGGCTAGGATCAAGTAAACAAATGATACCAAATGCTGGAGAGGTTGTGGGGAAAGAGGAACACTCATCCACTGCTGGTGGGAATGTAAACTTGTAAAACCACTATGGAAAGCAGTGTAAAGAACCCTTAAAAGACTCGAAATGGGCCTACCATCTGACCCAGCCATACCACTCCTGGGTATATACCCACAAGACTCATCCTACCATAGAGATACGTGCACAGCTGTGTTTTTCGCAGCTCTCTTCACAAGAGTGAAGAACTGGAACCAACCCAGGTGCTCCTCAACTGACGGGTGGATAGAGAAAATGTGGTACATCTACATAATGGAGTTCTATGCAGTGGTAAGGAAAGATGACATCATGAAATTTGCAGGTAAATGGATGGAACTAGAAGATATATTAAGTGAAGTAACACAGTCCCAGAAAAACAAATGACAAATGATATCCTTCATCTGTGGATGCTAGCACCAAGTACCTAGTTATAAGGCAAACTGAGCAACGTTAATGTTATATTCCTTGTGATCTGAAAGCAATTGTGCTCTTATATTGTGAATCCCTAGACAGGTACAAGAACTAACCTACCATTTATTTTCAGACTTTGGATTTTTGGTATATGGATGGTGGGTGTGTTTTCAGAAGACATGATTTTAGTATAGGTGGGACATATCAGGCTGGTGTAACTTAGCCTTTCTGGGTGCTTAATGACCATACTTAACACCCATACCAATTTGGCTGAGGGACCTAAGGGATAACTTTGTTCCTTGCCCTTCAGAGATCAACTAAGCCCCAGGGGACTATGCATGAGGGCATCTCTTGAAATGTCCTGCAAATGTGAGTCACCAGTCTTCCTGTGTAGTGATGTCTTGGAGATCCACTCATGGGACTTCAGTCAGTGTCCAGTCTATAAAGAGGAAAGTCTGCTCATGTTTCAAAAAGGGAAGCCTGGTCTAGCAAGACCTGACTTTTTTTTGCGAGTGGATGGAACTGTTAAATGAAAAGCCAAAAGGAGCCAGGGGCTCCCCCGCCAAAAAAAAAAACAAAAAACCCTGAGTGACCCCTGAGGACCAGATCCTTAAATGACCTTGAGAAAACAAAAACCTTGGTTAATCTGTGCTAACTGTGTGGCCTTAAGCAACCAAAAGGAAAGTATAACCAGAAATAAATAATCAGCAAAGCCTGAGAAATTGTACTTCAGCTATAAAACTTGAGATCTTAGTAAAAAGACAAAAAGTAAAAAAAAATTAAAAAAGAGAGAGAGCAGTTGTTTTGCCTGTCTTACTGGCAAGTGCAGCTATCCTGCTTTTGCCATCCTTCAAAGACATGGAACACAGCTTTTTAACCTTCTAATATGGACTGAAGACTCATGTCTCTCCAGGAATCCTCCAAACCTTCAGTGCCACAAGCTGGATGTCTCAGCAGTGCCCATCTGAGGCTGAGCAGCACTGCGGTTTCAGCCTCTTCAGAGTATAGACTGCTATTGTTGGACTACCTAGGCTGTATCATGGAGGCCAGTACAGGAGGATCAAGACAGGACGTGGTGCTTGCTGGACCTCATTTGGGTGACCATGGGAAGGAAAGACCCCAGTGTGGAGCACAAGGGCAGGATTAACGGTTGTTTGGGCTTGCCAAGGAAAAGCTTTCAAACACTTCCTTAAGGAAAACATGACATATTTTAGCCTAAAAAAATAAATGAAAAGAAAATCCTCCAATTCAGGTGATATATATCTCTAATATATATATATATATTTCAAGTTGGAGAGAACAACAATAACAAAATAATTGGAAAAAAAAAAGACTGAAAAAGTGAAGTTCTCCCCAAAACAATAAGCTCTGCTTTGGAAAAAACTCTGGGAAGACTCAGGAAAAGATGCAAGACATGTATGGCAGAGTGCAGGGACTCAGGTGAGGTGGGGTGGGGTGGCATGGAAGGGGAAACGACTCTAAATTGCACTGAGAAATGATGTGTGAGGTATGAAAAAGTTTAATAACAAAATATATTTTTTTAAAAAAGAAATAGTGTCTGAAATGTACAGAATTTCAACAAAAAATTAAGAAAAAACCCACTGCCTAAAACCAAATTGGGAAGGAAAAGCTTTATTTTCCCCTCGGCTTACAGTTCACAGTGGATGGAAGCCAGGGGAGGAGCCCAGGGTAGGAACCTGGAGCCCAGACTGTGGAGGAGCACTGCTCACTGCCTTGCTCCTCTGACCCATGCTCAGCCTGCTTTCTCATACAACCCAGGACCACCTTCCCAGGGTGGCACCACCCACAGTGTCCCTCCCACATCACTCAATCATCAAGAAAATGCCCCACAGATATGACCACAGGCCAGGTCAATGGAGGACATTCCTCAACTGAGGTTCCCTCTATGGAGGTATGTCACGGTGACAACTGAAGTGATGCAGTACACCTCCTCGGTTGCTGTCCCACTTGCCAGATGGCTCTGGAGAGAACATCACAGACATCCCTCTAAGTGTACTTTATTAACCTCCTTGGCATCTGTTAATCTAATCTAACCATGTCAAGTCAGGTGAGGAGTCACTGGGTAGGTGACTACTAAATCCTATTCCAAGTCACTGTCCTTATCTGGAAAATAAAATAGGAATAACCTCAGTCCTTGCTTCATAGGATTAGTGTCAGGATGACGAGATGTGAGTATACAAAGGTGTGAGTATATAAAGGCTTAGGGCAGCTTTTAAGAAAAATTTTCATATATACAAGTGCTTTTTCTGCATGTATCTTAATGTACCATGTGCATGCAGTGCCCACAAAGGCCAGAAGAGGGCATCAGATTCCCTGGAACTGGAGTTATAGACAGTATTGTCGGCCATGTGACTGGGGATTGAACTCTGGTCCTCTGCAAGAGCAGCCAGTGCTCTTAAACACTGAGCCATCTCTCCCTGAGAGCAGCTTCTGACTCTTCATATGTACTCAGTAATAATATCCAATAAAATAATATCCAATAAATCATAAAAGTAGATATTTGCCACTAGAGAGAACTGTCAACTTTAAATTTTGTTTTAATGCAGATAAAATGCCAGGTCTTTCTGTTTCCTTCTCCTACACGTTTCTAGCAGAGGCCATGCTCTTTCTCCCTCTCATGTGTTTGTAATTATTTTCTCTTTAAAATGTTTTCTTAATCCCACCCACATCCCATGCTTGTATTATTTCCTTTCACACTGGAATCATGGGTATTGCTTGTGAGTTTTCAAGTCCTGAAGGCAAAGTTCCCCGGTACCTCCTCCCCATGTGCTTTAAGTCTTAGACGGGCACTGGTGTATGAGGTGAGCTTTCTATATGTAAATGAAACAGGCCTGGGGCGGTGCGTTTCTGTGCTCCTGTGGGCAAGACCTTCTGGGTGTAGTCCTGGAGATGGATGACCTTAGTCAGGCTGTTTCCTGGCTGGTTTTCATTGCATCTTGACTTGGCCAAAGCCAGACAGTTTGTGCTGGGCCAGCAGTTGTGAAATCTTCAGCAGATCTGAGTGGTATTGTAGGTCTATTTTTAGAAATGCGTCCTTGAGGCCACTTAGAATGGGAGTTCTGTGGTATTTCGTTGCCTCTCTCCGGCCCTGCTGTCAGGGAGTTGACCTCATTTTTACTAACCCTCAGTAATTGACTGCAGAGCCATCTCTTGGATTCTCCAGAACCATTTCAGACCCTTTCAGACCCCTCATGCTCTCATGACTGAGCTGTTAGACGCACTGCCTGGCTAGAGAGGAAACTGATCCTGGCCCCAGGCACCACTCCAGTACATTTCTCTAGAGCCACAAAGAGGCCAAAATCCAATATATCCCAACTCCCTGAAGGTCTGTGCTTTCCATAAGCTGTTAAGTAAGGGAAAATTCAAACTGGAGAGGATGGAATTGGGAAGGTTTGTTCCAACCTGGCTTAAGGCAAGTGGTCAAAAATGTGGCTCCACATTTTCTCTCTGTTTTCTTTGCTACCACTGTCACATTTGGCCAATGAAACTGACCTTGAATTTGCTAGCAAATTATACAGATCACTATGGTCAGGTACATGGTAGGAGCTTGTATAATAGGTGTTGGCTGAATTCTGACTGAGCCACCCAAGGACTAGGTATCTTTCCTTCTTCACCTCCAGTCTTGCAGAGGACTTCGAGATGGTAGGTGCTCCACAATGTTTATGAATTAATGAGCTTCTGAGTCTTTAGTTTCTGAGTCTGGAAGATGTCGTTTCCAGTGCTCACAGGACAACCATATGTCTAAAATTGATGTCTCCTGTCTGAGTCTTGCTATCCTCATCTGCATGATGACAATAATCATACGGCTCTGACAGAGCTATCTGGAGGGTTGCTATCCAGGTTAATGAAGAAATGCAGTGACAGGGGACCATCAAAGAATCAGTCGTGACTCTGGGAGGAAAGGAAAACAGTGGCAGTGAAGCCATGGGGGACCGGGAGGGGACAGAGGCAAAGATCAGCAGAGGGACAATGAGAGGGGAAAGGATTCATCTGCTTCCCTCAGCTATACGACCCCCCCTTATTCACAGGGAAACTATTTCAAAATCCTCATTGGATACATGAAACCAAAGGTAGTACTGAACCTGGTATATATTTTTTTCATACATATATATGAAAAATACATACATATATGTATAAATATATTTGTGAAAAAGTTTAATTTATATGCTAGATAGAATCTACATAATGAGCTCCAGGCCAGCTGGGACTAAAGGGAGATCCTGCCTCAAAAACACCAAAACAAACAAACAAACAAACAAACAGAACCACAGCCCAGGGCTCATGAGCTGGCTCAGTGGGTAAAGGCACCTACCGCCAAGGCTGAAGACGGGAGTTTGATTCTCGGAATACACATGATGGAAGGAGACAACTGACTCCTGTGAGTTGTCCTCTGACCTCCAACATGTGCATCATGGCATGCTCCACCCAAATAAGTAAATAAATTGAAAAGATTAAGAAACCCCACAACCAAAAATAAAAGAGAACCGTCAGAGCAATAGACTATAGTAGAAATTGTGTGAATGTAGTCTTTCTAGTCTTGAAATTTTTTACACTGTGGTTTACAATGAGTCACTGAAAGGGGCTATTATTATAGTAGCCATTACTGGCCACCAAGCCAGCAAGCCCCTTCTAGATTAGACACACAGAAATTTGGTCGGGCCCGACCAAAGAAGGTCTTGCTCCGGTACTCAGCATGGAGGGACCTGGTCAACTCTACAAGAGAGACTTTGTCATGATCTAGTGGGTCGTAGAGCTAACTGCACAGATCCAGATGCCTTGCCCACACCTGGTTGATCAGTCTTAATTGAACCAAGGTGAATGAATATTTCAGACTGGGACTTCCCGCAAATTCTGAGTGACCACCACCATTTGCATAGTGCTTCAAACATGTTATAGTCAGGGCTTAGAGAAGCAAAAGAATAGTGCAGAGAAATATGCACTTGAAGCCGGGTGTGGTGGCGCACGCCTTTAATCCTAGCACTCGGGAGGCAGAGGCAGGTGGATCTCTGTGAGTTCAAGGCCAGCCTGGTCTACAGAGTGAGTTCCAGGACAGCCTGAGGCTCCAGGGAAACCTTGTCTCAAAAAAGACAAAAAAAAAAGAAATATGCACTTGAGAATTATCTTTCCTTTTGGAGGATAAGGTTCTTTATCCTTCAGGCTGGCCTTAAACTCACTGTGTAGCTAAGAATGACCTTGAACTCCTTGTCCCCTTCCCTCTACCTCCCATGTGCTGGGATTACATCATGCCTGCTTACTTGAGAAATACTGAAAATAAAGATTACACATGTAACAAAATCTATGTCTGGCTTCTTCTAGATCTTCAATAGCCATGACTTCTTTTTCTCCTCTGCAGGATTAGAAATTGGTAAATAACATTATCAGGATGAAAGGAGCCCCGAAGTCCCCATTCTATAGCTAAGTCACTAAGTCCAAACCCACTGCAGCACCGTCATCTCTTGCTTTTGTTTCCAAGGCTTTAGTCAACCACCCTGAACCAATTTGCTGTTCTAATTGGCTGCCATCAGAGAAACAAGCAAAAACCATGATGCTGAAGAAGTTTCTCTTCTGCCCTGACCATCATCCAGCACTCCATGCTGAGAAATATATCACATGAGCAGTTGAAGAAGATAGCCAGGAATCAGCCAAGAGTGATCTGCCCTTTCTTGACAAAGTGAGGGTTTCAGAGGACCAGCCTAGGGTGCAGGAAAGAGTACGGAACTGGGAAGCAAGAGACTTAGAATCTTCACCCTTGCTCTGCCACTGTGACCCATGTGGCTGTGACCAAGTTACTTGACTAGTCTTGGCCTCAGTTTCCCCATCTGTCAAATGAGGTACTTGAACTAAATCACCTCTAAAGTCTTGGCAGTTGAACATATTGCTCCCAGTTAGTCACTGCTTTTCTTGTAAGAGGATTAAGTACCTCTGCCCACGTGACTTTCAGTGTTTCCCACTGAGGTTGGATTTGGCTATGGATTTGCTTTGGTCAATGGAATGTGGGCAGTTGTGACAGAGCCATCATTCACCAGAAGCTTTAAGAGCTATTATGTGGTTCAGATGCTGTTCTGTTACTTTGCCACCAGACTGAGATCAGAGCTTGTCTTCAGTCTGGAATGCAGTGGACATTTGCAGTGAAGCCATAGAGCCAGGCCAATCTGTAGCCAACACTCACTGAGTGGGAACTGGCCTTCGTTGTTGTAAGCCATTAGAAGCTTGGCGCTGTTTGTTGCTGTGATCTTACCTAAGGAAAATGGGCTAATTTGGGCTGCTTTGAAGTTCTCAGGTGCAGAATCCTTCTCATTGCTCTCTTCCAGTCAATGGTATGATTTTTTCTAAAGCTAGATCTGATTTACCTAGTCTGGTGTTGATGTAGCCTGTCTGTAAGAAGGGATGCAGAGTCATCAGACCCCCACTGTTCCATCTCTTGCCTCTGCTTTCCTGTGTTTGGCTTCATTCCCGCATTCTTGTTATTTTTATTTTTATTTTATGTTGATGAGTGTATTGTCTGCATGTGTGTAAGTGCACCTGTGTTGTGCAATGCCCATGAAAGTCAGAAGAGAGCATCCGATCTCCTGGGACTGGAGTTACAGATGTTGTTAGCCATCATGTAAGTGCTGGAAACCGAACCCAGATCCTCTGCAAGAGCAGCCAGTGCTCTTAACTGCTGAGCTATCTCTCTGTCCCCGACTCTCACATTCTATATGGTGGTGAGAAGCTATGATAAACAACCTATTTAAGCCAAATCCAGCCTAACTGAGACAGCTTTCATCTATAGGATTTATAGAAGCCCCAAGATTTCCTCTGAGCAGACTAATTTGGGTGAATCATCCTCTAAACAATTTCTATAATTAGATTGATGGAATTATTCTGATTGGCTTGCTTACTCCTAAACCAATCCCTGGGATTTGGGGGCACCCTGTGCTCTGATTGGTCAGGTTTGGATCACATGGTTCTCTCTTTCCCTCTAGGAGCTGTGTGGAAGTGGTCCTCCAGAAGAAACCGGTGCCTATTCGGCAAGGAAATCTACAAATGAGAGTATTGTACTGATTATGTTATTTGCATACAAATTACAAAAAAAACTTACCCATAATTTTCAGGCTCAAATTCCAACTCTTAGATCTGCCTCTTCTGTACTCTGTTGACTGGTCTTCTCATCTCCAGTAAACCCTTCCCTTTTGGCCAGCAAATCACTCTCTTAGAGATCAAGAGACACTTGGGGGCTGGAGAGATGGCCTACCGGTTAAGAGCACCGACTGCTCTTACAGAGGACCCGGGTTCGATCCCCAGCACCCACATGGTGGCCGAGAACCGTCCGAAACTCCAATTCCAGGAGAATTCCAGTTCCAGGGGAATCCGACGCCCTCTTCTGACGTCCACGGCATTGCACGACACGGGTGCACAAACCTGCATGCAGACAGAACATTCATACACATACAGAAATAAAAAAAAAAAAAAAAGAGACACTTGGGCGGGAGGTTCCCTGAAGAAAAGTAAAGACATGCCAAAATAGGGTTATAAAAATTGGGATGTATTTGAAATGTTTTGGTTAAATCTCTGAACACAGGACTTATGAATTCACTGATCACAGAATCTCATTCGATGACTAGACCTGGACTGAATGGGCTTCCAGCCACACCCTCCTCACTCCCCGAAGCTCCAGGGTCCTCTGCAGCCTCAGCAAACTGACAGTGTCTGAAAAATGAGTGTGTTTACAGATGCTCTTCCCTGACCTGAAATGCCTACCTTGTTCTTCACTTGGCTTAAGTCCCATCCTTTAAATTCAGGCAAACACTCCCTCAAATGATCACATCTAGTTCTCCTAGTCCAGGAAGCCATTGAGCCTTTTATGTCTTAGATTCCACAGGGAAAAATGAGTTAGTGATACCGTGATGTATACTAATACAGAAATATATGTGCTTCTTTATTAAAGTATAAATCCAGAGGCATGTGTAAGAACTATCACAGCTCGGATGTAAGGATCCGCATAAATCTATTTTAAGTTTCTGCCATGGAGAAATATGGGAATATCTGTGGTTATAGCTTGTGGCAATATTGCTCACATGTCTGTGCATTGTTGCCCAAACTTAGTGTGAGGTGAGTGAAAACTAAGATAACCATTTTTTCTCATTCAAGTTCAAAGTGCCCCTGAATTTGATGTGTAGGCTGCAGGTTCATCTTCATGGCCATCTTTTATCTTAAAATACTTGATTCTTACTGAAGTCCAAGTCTTACCCTCACACATTTTTGCCAACAGTTTTTTGAGCGGAAAGAGAGACACTGGGGTTCAAACCCAAGACCTCTGCCCCAAAGCTGTGTCCCCGGCCCTTAGTCAAGTTGCTTCAGTCATCACTTCATGCTTTCCTTTGATCCCATACAGCTCTCTCACACAGTCTTTTGTCTGAATGAAGTGATTTTGCTTTGTGATACGGCACCAGGCAACGACATGGACAGCTGAGCTCTAAGAGTACCCCTGCCTCCTGCAGTTTTGGGGTGAGAATATTGATAGACTCAAAATACACCTCACTTAACAATCTCACAGCAAAATAGACCCTGGTTTTCATATATTTTCTTTTTACCACCAAAAGGTATACAATAAAAATCAAGGCTGTGTTGCTTATGTCTGCTTTGGGCACTGGGCCCCTTTGGCTCCAGGCCAATTACATGGCTCTTTGTTCAGATTTAATTTAGTGTTTTGTGGGTTTTTTTTTGTTTTTTTTTTATGTGCCACCTTGGTTCCAGGCAATCTGGTAGTTTCTTCTTAGAGCCACCTGATTTATCAGATGATGTGACTTTAGTTATAGACTTTGGTTTACTGAGGGTGGGAGCTGCAGATTATGGGGGTAGACCAGATGTCCTAGCAGGTGGTTCAACAGGTTACTGAAGATATTTAAAATATGAGGAATAAGAGACCTGCTTAAAAGTATTAAAAACCTGGATTTCTGGCCTTTTCATAGAGCAGCAGGCCTGGCCCTGCTTCGTCTTTTGCTGAACCCTCTGGTGCCTGGCTGGTGTTGAGAGCAGGCTGCGGTGGCCTACATACAGATGACTTTGGATTCTGCACAGACCGTGTTCACTTCCTGCCCTCTGTGCTTGAACCCTCAGCCTTCCTGCTGCTTCTGGGATGTAAGCAGGCTTCTTTTCCATGACCCACAGGTCTGGGCAATTTGACTCATGGCTGCCTCTGTAACCTCATCTCGTTTCTCATAGGAACAGCAAACGCACATCCTGTACTAATCAAGTATCAGGCTCTTTCCATATGTAGAGCAGTGCTGGGAGGAAGGGACTGTCAGAGTCTTTCTTTCATGGGGAAAGTAAGGGAGGGACAGAGGGGTCCTATCACCTGTCCAAGGGCACATAGCTAGTGAAAGTGGGGCCTGAGATTCCCACCCAGGCAGCCAGACTCTTGGAGACTTGGCCCTTCACTCTGCGTTCCCTGTGCCTCTCTTCAAGTCCTGAACTTCCCTTCTATGCCATCTTTGTGTTCCTGCAGAGCACCGGTTTCTACCCCCTTCACCACAACCTTCTTTCATTCCCTCTTTGGTTGAACCTCAAATGCTGCTCCCTGGAAAGGCCTGGTGGCATCCAAACTTCCAGATCCCAGAGTCTGAATCTTTCTCTTAAGCAACATCCTCCAAGAGCTTTGGCCTTGAAGGGAACAGTGCCCCTGTGCTGTGCAGTGGGAAGGCCGCCAATTGTGCCTACCAAGTGCCTGGCTTGTGCCAATACATTTGGTTTGTTTAATTTAAATAAATTGTGGGTTAAATATCTCCCTAGGGCAAGTGGCTGCAACATTGGACATATAGAGCTATGGAGTCTTTTTTTTTTATTATTTTTTTTTTAATTTTTTTTTTTTTAATTTTATTTATTTCCGTATGTGTATGAATGTACTGTCTGCATGCAAGTTTGTGCACCCGTGTCGTGCAATGCCGCGGAGGTCAGAAGAGGGTCTCGGATTCCCCTGGAACTGGAGTTCTCCTGGAATTGGAGTTTCAGACGGTTCTCGGCCGCCATGTGGGTGCTGGGGATCGAACCCGGGTCCTCTGTAAGAGCGGTCGGCGCTCTTAACCGCTAGGCCATCTTTAGCTATGGAGTCTTTACCTGTCTGAGATTGTATTTCCTCAGGAACTCCTGTTGATTTAGTCTGTGCCCCTCTCAGCCACAGACCTTAAGTTCTGGGAAGGTGAGCACAGTGGGTCCACAGAATTCCTCACTCCTTCCTCTGTGCTGAGCTGAAGGTGACACTGTCATAGCTCTTGTCACCGTTGAGAACAATGTGGACAGGGTTTACCTGAAACCCTGGGGTGGGGGTGGGGTGACAGATCAGCAGCACCATCACCTGGGTAAGGCTTCGGGTGAACCCAGCTCCAAAAGTCCCGAGTCCTGTGGGCCTCAGTTTCCCCATTGAAAATGGGAAATTTTCTACCTCAGAGGATTGCTTTGATGAAAAAAATGAGGGCCTGGGTTAACAGCTCAGTAGGAAAGAGTTTGGTGTATAAACGTGAAGACCTGAGTTGGATCTTTAGGACATGTGTAAAAAAGGCCAGATGTGGTGGTTCATGCTTATAATCCCAGAACTGGGGCCAGCCTGGCCTACTTGGTGAATCCTAGACTAGTGAGAGACCCTGTATCAAAAAACACGGTAGATGGCTCCAGAGGAAAGACTGCTGAGCTTGCTCTGTGGCCTCTAAAATTACATATAGATACACACTTGCACACACATACACACACAGATGGACAGATAAATTGTGAATAGTTGATGGTCATCATAGCTAAGCATTCTGGTGAGTTAACCATGTTTTCTAGCAGTTTCCCATACACTGTTTCATTCAGCCCTCCCAGCAGGCAGGAAGGTGGAGGGGCTGGGATATGAGACACGTGTGCCGCCCAGTGGTGGAGACTGCTTGAGGCCCAGTGGTGGAGACTGCTTGAGCCTGGCAGCTTCCCGTGCCTTCACTCGCTCTTGGTCCTCTTGTGGATGGAATCCCCGCCCTGCAGCCCTGTCCCTCTCACCGCAGCCCTGCTCCTGCAGATGCAGGAATGAGACCTAGAGTCTGAGGCCCTGTGGGGCAGCTCTGGATGCCCAACAGAGCAGATGACCCCTCCCCTCCTCCACAGCAGTTCAGGGGCTCAGAAGCCTGGGACAAGCAGGAGCCAGGTGTCCCTGAATGGGCTCTGGTGACCCTGAGGCAGCCCTCAACCTTTCATGGACTCAATGTTCCACTTGGGCAGGGCAGCCTCTCTGGCCCCAGGCAGGGCAGCCTGCATTCATACGTCTTACAAACCCTGCTTTGACAGACTCAGACACTTGAGGCCAGAAGGGAGAACTGGAAAGGTTGGGGAGGGGGGATAGAAGAAAAGAAGCCTTGTGGGTGAGGGGTCAACTTTGTCTAGAATGCTAATAATGATGACTAACATCCATGAAGCATCAAGATTGGGCCAGGTTCTGTTTAAATCACCTTATCTTTCAAAATAGACTTTATAATTTGTTTTGTTTTGTTTTTGAGACAGGGTCTCCCTGAGCCCCAGCTGGCCTGGAACTCACTATGTAGGTAAGGTTGTCATTGGAACTCAGAAATCCAACTGCCTCTGCCTCCCAAATTCTGGGATTAAAGGTGTGTGTCACCATGCCCAGCCTGGAATTTATGATTTACTGTGTTCAACCCATGAGGGAATTGAGGAACAGAGAGGTTAAGTAACTTACATCACACAGGAAGTGGGAAAGCCATTATTCCTACCCAGACTATTGGACTTCCTGACATCAGTCTTCATGAAATGATAAGGCCCGTGGAAGGGTGTATTGTTCCTGAAGTATATTAAATAAGGTAGTCATTTAGAAAAAGCTGCCCGAGGCAGAGCAACATAGATTTCTTTCTTCAGGACTCTGTGTATTTAGGTTCTGGGTCCTCTAACTATCACCAGTCACGTGTTTTAGGATGATCGGTTCTGATCTTTTTGAAGGGAAGACTTGACTTTTTAATTTTTTATTTATAATTTTTATTTTTATGTGTATGAGTGTACTCCTGTATGTGTGTAAGTGCACCCATGTTATGCAATGCCCATGGAGATCAGAAGAGGGCAGTTACCCTGGAACTGAAGTTACAAATAGTTGTTAGTCGTCATGTGAGTTCTGAGAGTTGAAGCCGGGTCCTCTGCAAGAGCTGACAGTGCTCTTGTCCATTAAGTCATTCCTCTAGCTCAAGACTTGATTTTTGTAAATAACTCTTCCCCTTTTGTGAAGTTGTGTAAGTCTTAAAGTACTCAGAATCTTTATGTCAGTTTGAACATTGTCTAGTAAGAAGTTTAAGCTAAAAAAAAGTGTTTCACAGAAATGTCTTCTCGGGCAAAGGCAGCGTTGGTAGTGCCTCTCTGTGTACAGATTGCTCCACCCACGTGATCATAGCTGCTTATTGACGAGTCTTGTGTAATTTTGTTGTTTTCATTTTACTAGATGGAGAAACTGAGGCTCAAGGAGTTTGATTGTCTGAGGTTGCCAGGAAGTTTATGTCCTTGCAGGGCTTCGAGCTAAATGTCATGCTGCCTCGAAAGCTGGTGCTCCCGCGGGGTGGGCAGAGCCTAGGGTTCAGGGATGCTGGAAAATAAAGAGTAACAAAGGGGGCACAAGATTGTCTCGGAACAAACAGAGAAAGCCTGGAAGCCAGCACTCTCTTCTGGTGAACTGCTGAGCAGTAGAAATGCTTAAGTAAAGGAGGAACGTGGTTGAGTTTTCAAAAGTGGATGAGCCAATAAAACGACAACCTGCATCAGGACATGGAAAATGGGGGTCATGGAATGGTGTTGGCTCACCCTGCCACCCTTGGCAGAGTCTTGGACCTGTCACGTGTTCACTTTGGGTCTATTGTGATTTTCCTGCCCTGTTTAATTTTTTTTCTAATTTCTGAAAAATGACTTTGAAGCCAGTTTCTAAGAAACCGGCTTTTATTTTACACAGAGCTGTTTCAGTGACTTCATGCTGTCATTTACAATAATCATTGTAATTTACAATAATCCTTTGCATATTGAAAAGAAAATTCTTTGGGGACAAAAAAAAGCTTGCTTTCTCAACCACCTGGGACTAATGATTCCTTATTTTAGGAAAGATTAAATGGACCTTAGGAGAGTTAAGAAAAGGGAAAATGGACAGCAGGCTGGAGTTAAAGTATTTGGGTTCTGACCCCAACAGAATAAAGACGAGAGGGGCAGTACCTAGTGGTATGGACTTGGACAAGTTTCTTATCCTCCATGTATTCATTTCTTCAGTTATCAAATGAGAAGGTTAAACTAGGTCACCTCTAAGGTATTAAGTTAGTTATTCTTGTGTCATGGTAACAGAACGCCTGACAGAAACAATCTAAGAGAGAAGAAATTTATTTTGGCTCCTTGTTTCAGTCCATCATAGGAATGACTTTTATAAAATGGACAGAATCTTGACTAATGACTTTTAATTAACCTTGGGCAACTCACTGAACTATGTACTCATGGTATCTGAGCACTTGATCTTGTTTTCTGGGAACCTCAGTTCCCAGAAAGATGGAGAATGAATGTGGGTACGCTTGAGAATTAGCGTATCAAAGCACTGAAAGACAGCACTGACTTTTATCTTCTTTGAAAACAAGGAGATGGAGAAAGGATGCTTGACCTTGTCTGGGATATTCTAGAACAGGAGATGAAAAGGCGAGACTGATAAGAAAAGGGTGGATCCAAGTTTGTAGTTCCCTAACTGAAGCTGGATAAATGGTGTTGAATACAATTATGGGTGAGGTCAGAGATCCAGACTGCAGTTCCAGGACACAGTTTCAAGAGATGTCTAGAGCCGGGCGTGGTGGCGCACGCCTTTAGTCCTAGCACTTGGGAGGCAGAGGCAGGCGGATCTTTGTGAGTTCAAGGCCAGCCTGGTCTACAGAGCGAGTTCCCGGACAGCTGGGCCTACAGGGCAAAAATGGAGACCCTGTACTCAAAAAAACACCAAAAAAAAAAAAAAAAAAAAAAAAGATGTCTAGGGGAATGGGCAGCCTCTGAGTTCAGGCCCACTCTTCAAAATTATAATCAAGAGTCAGGCCATTTTATTCAGGTATTAACTGTGATAAGGCCTGGTAACACTGCAGTGCTTCATGACAGGAAAGGCAATAGGGGACAGCTCAGTCTACGGCAACTGGAGCAGGAACAGAGGTTGCTCACATCATGGTAGCTCCCAAGGATGTCCCCTGGTGACCAATGTCCTCCAGCTAGGTTCCACCTCCCAGTATCCATAGTCCTCAAATAGTGTTACCTGTGGGGTTCATGATCTGGGATGGGGAAGATGGATGACACACTTGATTCAAACCATAATGTTAAGGTGTTTTTTGGCTGTAATATTCCATAACTGTGAGCCCATTCTGTGTGCATGAGATAAATAAATAGAAGTGAAACTTGAAATCCCCATTGAGATTGTGCTTAGTGTGCATGTAGGATGTCTGGGTGGGGACTCCTTAGCGATGTTCACCTCAGAAGATTAGTGGTGGTCCTTGGACTCTGAATCTGTACTATACTTTGCAGAGAATGCAGTGCAGTGGTTCTAAGAGGAAGCAAGTCTTAGCCTGATACTTCGCTAGCTGTGAGACCTGCCATGGGACCTCTTTGTCCTTTAAAATGTCCCTGGGCTTGGGACAAACGGATTCAGATCCCTGCTGACAACCGGTACTCAGGTATTCTTCATCTTAAACAAGGCTCCAAAGCAGTTACTTTTTTTTTTTTTTTTTAGCAGTTACTTTTGAATCTGTAAAACTGAACTAAAATGACATAAGTGCTGTCAGGAGGGTTTGGGGGAGATTGAGTGTGAACACACCCTACACGTAGTAAAAGCTCAGTCAGAAAAGGGGCGGGGTCCAGTGAATGGCCCAGTCCTAGCTCCTCCCCTCCCCTTACAAAGAGGTTTTCTCATGGGGGCCTCTTGAACCCCCCCGCCTTTTCTTTCAGGCTTTGTCTCTGTCCCTAGAACCTGCCCACTGAGTTGACCATTTGTTCAGCCAATTTCCCAGCATGTTTTAGCTCCATGTTCTCATTGAGTATGGAATTCTCCAAAGTCAAGTTTCTCAAGTTTCTTTTCCTTCTCTTTTAAGATTTATTATTATTGTCATCATCATCATCATCATCATCATCATCACTATTATTGCAAGTAATTGGGTACACGTGTGCTGTGGCACATATGTAGAGTCAGAGGCAAACTTTCTAGGAACCGTCTCAAGTCTCGAGGCTTTCGTGAAATGTGCTTTTACCGTCAGCCCAGGTTTTCTTTCAAATCGAGTATTTCTTCATATAAGACAGATCCAGGGGGCTAGAGAAATGGCCTAGCGGTTAAGAGTGCTGACCGCTCTTACGGAGGACCCAAGTTCGATCCCCGGCACCCACATGGAGGCTGAGAGCCATCTGAAACTCCGATTCCAGGAGAACTCCAGCTCCAGGGGAATCCGAGACCCTCTTCTGACCTCCGCGGCATTGCACGACACGGGTGCACAGACCTGCATGCAGACAGTGCATTGATACACATACAGAAATAAATAAAAAATTAAAAAAAAAAAAAAGAGAGATCCAGGTGTTGGTACATTTATATAATCCTGGCTATTCCTGGGGAGGCTGAGTTGGAAGGTTACAAGTTCAAGGCCAACTTGGACAACACACCAAGACCTCTATACCAGAAAAAAGAAAAAAGATCTGTCTGTACTTACAACTGAAAAGCTGAAAAATAGGAAGAGAATGAAAAAAAAAACTTCATTTGTCTAAAACTAACAGCTAAATATAATGAGCATAAACCCTTATGGCCTTTCTTTGTGTGAAATGTATTTGAATATGATCAGGATCATATAACACATACAATGGTGTATGCTGCCTTTCCTATAACATTATAATAATGCTTTCAAAGAGCTTGGTAATGGGTATATAACACCGCACTGATGGCCCATTCTTCTGACTTTTCCTTTTTGTTTATTTGAAAGATGTTTGCTGAAGGATCCAGCCAGTGCCAGGTACTGACAGATACTGAGATCGCATCCATTTTTCTCATAATGGTCCCACAATAGACAATTTTATACATCATATGTCTATTTCCAAGTATGAGATCATCTTCTTAGGCTAGGTTCTTAGAAGTCGGAGGCAGTGGTGCTAGTTAGTTGGAAGATCCCAGATCTTTTGATCAGATGACCTTGGCCCATGCTCAGGCTGTGCCTTTTCCTGGATGGAGGAGCTTGGACCAGTCAACTGCATTCTAGAGACTCAATGGTGAGAATTTGCTGGTCAGTGCTGCAGTGACAGGGTCTTACACAGCACAGATTGGCCTCGAACTTTCTATGTAGCTCGAGTTGGCCCTGTGACCCTGTCTACGGGTCATGTAACAATAGGTACCCGAGGAGGACCCCAAAACCTGTGAGATAAGCGAGAGAGAAGATCGAGACTTTGCAAAGGTTGTCAAAGTCTAATTTATTGAGCAATGACAGCAGTATATATTTAGCAAAAGGCGGGAAGCATATAAGGGGAGTGTAAAGCAGGGTAATCAGTTGATCGGGCTCTCTGGCGTCAGAGGAGGGTCTGTTTTTGCAAAATCACTGAATTGAGACATCGGGCTGGAGTATCTGGTGACTTTTGCTGCACGTCCGCACCCAGCTCTTGGAAAAGGCTTGAGGTGATAATTCGCAGAGTCAACTTCCTTGTAAGCAAGCTCAGCGTAAGCAAGCTAAAGCCTGCAGCTCCTTACAGCCCTGAACTCCTGATTCTCAATGCTTCCATCTTTCAGGTGCTGGGATTACAGGTGTAAGCTACTGTGCTCGGTTCTACAAGGTTTTTATGAATAACAAGTCAGGCATCTCTTGACTGCCTTCACAGGTAGCTATCTCGGATCAGCTCACTCTGGGCCTGGGAATATCTAAATTTGGCCTCCTTTCTCGCCTATGTGGCCACCGGGCAGGAGATGCGCTATAGAGAGCACTTTAAAGAGAACAGACCGACTGCCCATCCCCTGCTCCTATGCACTCACCATTACGTGACCGAATGCAAGGTTGCAGAGTAGGGGAAGTGCTATGATTTGGATTTTAAAGTCTCTCCTAAGTCTCATGTACTAAAGGTTTTGTCTCTGGCCTGCCCTACTATTGGGGAATGGTGGAAACTTTAGAGGCAGGGGTTAAGAGGAGGACTTGTGGTCACTGGAGAATAAGCCCTTGGAAGGGACATTGGGACCCTGGCCCTTTCTTCCTCTTTGCTTCCCAGATGAACAGGCCTCCTTTGTCCTGTGGTCCCACCATGATGGACTGTACTATCACAGGCTCAAAACCACAGAGCTAAGAGACTATGGACTAAAACCTCTGTAACTGTAACCTTGAGCCCAAAGAAACCTTTCTACCTGTTAAGTTGATCGTCATAGGTATTTTGTTGCAGTAACAGGAAGCTGGCTAATACAGAGGGATGATAGGTTGTAGCAGGGTAGCTTCCTTAATTCATTGAATTTCCTTGGTCTTGGCACAGAGCCTGGTTCACAGAGGTGTCCAATTAACATTCACAGAATGGATCCATGAATCTGTAATTGATACAGAAATAACTAAAGAGCTAAAGCAGGAAAATAGGTCATGATGGTGGCTCATACTCCAGGACCAGGCTGGCCATACAACCATGGTGAAAACATTCAGGGTAATAGATGTCAGCCTGCTTGTAAGGTGAGCAATTATATTTTGCACACTGGGGCTGCCTCTCTGACATCCTTGCATATTCTAAGTAGAAATGGATTAAGCCAGGCATGGTGGTGCACGCCTTTGATCCTAGTACTTGGGAGGCAGAGGCAGGAGGATCTTTGTGAATTCAAGGCCGGCCTGGTCTACTGAGTTCCAGGCCAGCTGGGGCTACATGGAGACCCTGTCTTGAAAAGACCAAAAACAAAACAAAACAAAACAAAACCCAAAAAACAAAGAGCAGCCATGTACATGTATAAAGACACAGAAAAGACACAGCCCAGGATATGCCTTTCATCAGTTGTTAGTCTAGCAGGACACCAGGGAACCTTTCTCCACATGCTATTGCTGTAACAATGATAATTCATTCAGTTGGAAATGATTTTGAGGTTGAGAAAAATAGGGAATAGTACAAGGATTATAACAAATGTCCATGAACTGCTACCCTGAGTTACTGTTATCATTGTATTTGTTTCAAAAAAAAAAAAATACAGTGTATCCCTGTAGCCCCCAGCTGGCCTGGAACTCACTATGTAGACTAGGCTGGCCTCAAACTCATAGAGATCATCTGCCTCTACCTCTTCAGTGCTGGGATTAAAGGTGTGAGCTACCATGCCCGGTTTTCAATTATTCTCTCTCTCTCTCTCTCTCTCTCTCTCTCTCTCTCTCTCTCTGGTCTTTTTAGGACAGCATCTCCCTGTAGCCCCAGATTGCCTGGAACTCACTATATTGACCAGGCTGGCCTTGAATTCACAGAAATTTGCCTACCTCTGCCTCCTGAGTGCTGGGATTAAAGGCATGCACCACCACACCCGGCTCGAATATTTTCATACAACTGAAAATTTAAAAACTAAAGATTGGCAAGGATGAGCTCCCAAATAGGTCATAAAATCTCAAGTGTCACCCCTAAACACATGTACGCACAAGTACACTAAATAGATTTAGATAATATATTTGTGTATTTGTGTATGTATGTATGTATGTATGAATGTATAACAATAAAAATCAAAGAAGAAGTCACCAAATGAGGATGTGCTGTGGAAAGAGTTGGAGGTGGAAGTAGGAAGAGTGGAAATAATATAATTACAATACTCATGTTTAAAATTCTGAAACATACCCTAAAGATTGGGCCAGCTAGATGGCTCAGAGGGTAAAAGTGCTTGCCGCCAAGACTGATAACCTGAGTTTGATCCCTGGGACCCACATGGTGGAAAAAGAAAACCAGCTCCTACAAATCCTCCTGTGACCTCCACACACTCATACATTTGCATGCCTACACACACATACATATACTCAGAGACACAGACACACAAAATAAATAAATACATAAAATATAAAACAGAAGTTAACCGAACCTGAAGATGACGTCCAAGCCCTCTTCTCCCTTGTCCGCAGCCCATCTGCCTTTCTCCTCCCTTCCCTTACTCCCCTCATACACTAAGGGGGCTGGCGATAGACAGGGTGATTCCTTCCCTCCTTTTATACTTGATAAAATCATGTTAAACGATAGATAACATGAAAGAATGACTTCATTTTTCTAAGCACAAATTCTCTTCTGTCAGCCAGAATAGAACATCTAAAATATCAAGGATTTTTAAAAGAAGATTTCTATAAAAGTTTTTGTGTGTGTTTCTGTGTATGCGTATATACTATATGTGTGTACAAGTGCCTGAGGAGACCAAAAGAGGGCATTAGATCCCCTGGAGTGAGAGTTACAGGTGGTTATGGGCTGCCCAGTGTGGGTGCTGGGAACCTAACTCAGGTTCTTGGGAAGAGCAGCAAAGGCTCTTAACTGCTGACCTCTATCTCCAGTTCCCCCTCCCACCCCTGCCCCTCCAAAAAGCCTCAATTTTAGGGGCTGGAGAGATGGCTCCAGGGTGAAGAACATTGGCTGCTCTTGCAGAGGGCCTGGATTCAATTCCCAGCAGCCACATGGCAGCTAACGACTTCCCACAACTCCAGTTCCTGGGGACTCTGACACTCTCTTCTGACCTGTGGGGTCACTGCATGACATGGGTGCACTTACGTACATGCAGGCAAGACACTCATTTGCATAAAAACAAAATCTCTATTTTAGGGATAGAACTTTCCCGAGCCACCACTGGGGAAGATCGTGGTTCCTGGGCTCTGGAAGATGCCTTGCTGGGGAGTGTTATGTGTCTCCCACGATTCTACATGGCAATGACACTTCTGTCTTTCTACACCCGTGGTCCTGCATCCTTAGATTCAACCAGCCTCAGACTGAAAATGTTTGACCAGAAACCGTGTTTGTACAACACATGTGCAGATACATTTTCTTATAATCATTCTCTGAAGAATATAACATAGTAGGGATGGAGAGATGGCTCAGTGGTTAAGAGTACTGACGGCTCTTGCAGAGGACCCAGGTTCGATTCCCAGCACCCATATGGCGGCTAAGAACCGTCTTTAACTCCAGTTCCAGGGGAATCCAATGCCCTCTTCTGATCTCCGTGTCATTGCATGACACAGGTGTACCAACCTACATGCAGACAATACACTCATACACATAAAAAATAATTAATTAATTAATAAAAAAAGAATATAACATAGCGACTTATACAACATTTCCATTGTGTTAGTATTGTAAGTAAATGAGAGATCACTTAATACTGAAGGATGTGCATACGTTATATGCTAGCTATGCATCTATATTTAATGTGTGTATGTTGTATGCACATATGTACGTGCGTGGGTGCCTACACCCATGCACATGTGTGCAGAGGCCAGAGGAGGACATGGGTGTCCTGCTTTACATCTGTCCACCTTATTGCTTTGAGACAGGGCCTCTCCATGGACCCGGAGCGAGGTGGGCAGCCAGCTTCTGTCTCTGCCCCCATAGTACTGGGGTTACATGTGTTTGCCCAGATTTTCTTTTAGTCAGGGTCTTGCTATATAGCCCTACCTGTCCTGGAACTTACTATGTAGACTGGGTCGGCTTCAAACTCACAGCGATCCCGTTTTTGCCTCCTGAGTGCTGGGATTAAAGGTGTGCTCCCCACAGCTTTTTATGTGTTCTGGGCATTTGAACCCCGGTCCTCCTGCCTATGCAGCAAGGGCTCTTACCCACTGAACTGTCTTCCTAATCCCACCACCCCACTGTATATCAAGGACCTTAGCATGTGCAGATTTATCATCCACGGAGGGTAAGGGGTTCTAGAACCAGTCCCCTCAATATTTAGAGGTGACCATATAGTCAAGGCTTATGGTATGAGGACTTTTGTACATGATATTAAGCAATGTTTCCAGAAGCCTGTGGGGAAGGATATTCCACTCCCATTTTCCTGATAGGGAAACAGACTTAGAGTCTGTTGTGATCATAGCTGGGGTTGCTCAGTCAGCATCTGGCATAGCTGAGCTCCACTGGTGGGACCAGTGTCCATGCAATGAGAGCACAGACTGACAGGAGCTGTGAGCAGCCTCAGGCTCCAGGCCCAAGGCTCTTGTCCTCAATTACTGCGGATTTCTATCCGGTGCTCTGTTTTCTTTCACTCAGTCATAATTTTTCTGAGAATTTCTTTCCTCAGGGCAACATTTTCCATCACAAAAGGTGATTTGTTTTGGAAAAGTTTAAGCAAAAACAGCTCTATAATTCTTGATTTTTGAGTGCATGGAAAAACACATGCTATTCGGTTGTCTTTTTAATAGCTACTTTAAGAAGCAACACCGCCACTCATAAATTATGTCTTCTTTGCTAATCACCCAAATTGCCTTCCAGTGTCTTTCCAAAGAATAACAGGTGAATAAAAAGTGAGTTAAGAAATGGACCGATTTTATTTGAAATGCATATTCTCTACTTCAGAGACATCAGCAAGCTCAACTTTCAATGACTTAACATTTTTTTATCAAGAACTGGCAGGCTTCTGGGTATTCTGAGGCATGGGGTAGACACGGCCCCTATCTATGGAACTTTCAACTCTAAACCTCATTTGATGGGCAAAGCTATGTGAGGGTATATGAACTAACAATGGAGTTTGTACAGTGCTTTGTGGCTCAGAAAGACCATTCCCAGACCTGTGAGTCAGGGGAGGGACTACTATTATCCTATTTTACAGACTGGGCAAGTAGAACACTCAGAGATCCAGTGATTGGTTACTGTCATTTGCCCGGACCTGGCAGAAATTCCTTTCCCAACTAGGGTTTTCTGACTGTGGGATCCATCTGTGCTCTGTCTACAGGAAGACAAGTTGACTGGGTCCAAGCCGATGTGGGTCCAGCAGTCAATGTATATAATTAATGTACCCTCGAACCTGTGCTGTTTCTGCAGGTTGGGTACTGTGGCCATACCCATGACTTTATTTGGTCTTCACAGCATTTCTTTGGAAAGAAACATAGCGAACCTCTTTGTTTCATTTCATTTTTACATAATGAGGAAATTCAGGCTGTGAAAGACAAAACCAGTTGTTTAAGATGCATAGGTCACTGGAGACAGAGCCAAGATTCGAAGTCAGATCCTTCTGTCTCCAGAGCAGATGCAACGCAAGCAGGTGGCACTGGGTAGAAGACAATATATAATTCATGCAATGAGAAAGTTGAACATTAATGGCTCCGTTACTCCTGTGTGAAGATGGCAGACCCTCCCAAACCTTCATGATCATGTGCATGTTGTGACAGACACCAGGCTCCCTCTTGGGTCCTACCTCACACAACCTGGGTGCAGAGAACCTCAGCTGAGGAATTGTCTCCATTCGACTGGCTTGCGGGCCTGTCTGTGAGGCATCTTCTTGATTGTTGAGTGATGTGGGAGGACCCAGCCCACTGTGGGTGGTGCCACCCCTGGATGGGTGGTCCAGTGTTATATAAGAAAGCAGATTGAAGCTGGGTGTGGTGGCGCATGCCCTTAATCCCAGCACTTGGGAGCCAGAGGCAGGAGGATCTCTGTGAGTTCAAGGCCAGCCTGGTCTACAGAGCAAGTTCTGGGCCAGCTGGGACTAAAGGGAGACCTTGTCTCAAAAAAAAAAAAAGAAGAATAAAAAAAAGCAGATTTTAAGCATAGGCCAGAGGAGCAAGCCAGTAAGCAGCGTTCCTGCATGGTCTGTGCTCCAGCTCCTGCCTCCAGGTTCCTTCTTCCCTCAGTGATGAACTGTGACCTGGAAGATATAAGATAAAATAAACCCTTTTTCCCCCAAGTTGGTTTTGGTCAGTGTTTTTATCACAGCAACAGAAAGTCAGTAGGAGGTTATCTACGCTGCCGACTTGGCCTTCCATCTGTCAGCTCTCCACTCTCCTAGTCAAGCCCCAACACAGGACACGGCAGTTCCATTCCCTTAGATCTCCTCCGGATGCCAGCTCCAGCTTGTCTTTTTTTTTTTTTCTGCCTTTTGGCCCCACTACACAGGATAACAGAGGAGAGAGAGCTTTATCAGAGCAGAACCAGGTCTTTCACAGTGAGTGCCCTAAGTTTGCTTCTGAGCACAGGGTCGCCTGGATGGGCTGGGACACTCATGGGGTCAGCTGCAGATCCATCTGCATTCCCGGACCCTCTGGAGCTGGAGAGTCAGGAGATGGTTGGGTAGTGGTGGTGTAGTCTTGTCCTCTCCCCTCCTGGCTAGGCTTTTTATTACTTTAGGAAAGAGGTGAAGGGTGTCATATCCAGCCTGACACCAGGACGGGCAAGACAACTCATGAAATCCCAGGGCTCCTCTGACAAGAGGAGATAAGAGCTCAGGAGCAAAGGAGCAGAGGAGATGTGCACACCGGGACAGGCCAACATCCCTTGACTTTCTTGCGGTTGCTGAGAACAATTTCAAGGGGACTTTAAGGACCACAAGGCCTATTTTATACCTGGATTTATAAAATAGAGTCCATGCTTAAAATTAGAAAAGTGGATAGCTGGGCATGGTGGCCCACACCTTTAATCCTAGCACTTGGGAGGCAGAGGCAGGCGGATCTTTGTGAGTTCAAGGCCAGCCTGGTCTACAGAGTGAGTTCCAGGACAAGCTGGGGTGGCTACAAGGAGACCTTGTCTCGAAAAGACCAAAAACAAAGAAAAAAGAAAAGTGGGCATATGTCTTGGCTCTGACTTTAAATAATTGTGTGACCTTTGACAGATAACTTGTTATCAGTCACATCCAAATCCTTAGCCTCTCCTCTGTGATGGAGATAACGGCAGCTGTGCAGATTGGTGCTGAGGATGAAGTGAGATGAAGGGTGTGCATCCCCCAGCACACCTCACACTAATGCTGAGGATGAAGTGAGATGAAGGGTGTGCATCCCCCAGCACACCTCACACTAATGCTGAGGATGAAGTGAGATGAAGGGTGTGTATCCCCCAGCACACCTCACACTATTGCCGAGGATGAATGAGATGAAGGGTGTGCATCCCCCAGCACACCTCACACTAATGCCGTTTTCTTTCCTGCACCTCTATCCCTTTCCGTTTACACTTTGGGGCATGGCACCCTCCTCCCCAGTCACCTCCTCCAGGAGACCTGCCCAGGTCTCAGTCAGAGCGAGGCTGATGAGCACTCTGTTTTCAAATAACTTGGTACTGTTTTAAAGATCTGTGTTTGCTACAGTGTATATACAGTCCTTTCTAGGCAAGGGATTCTAAGGTTAAGTGTTCATTTTTATGTGGGGAGTTGGGCTGGGGAGTCTTTGTATTCTGATTCATAATAAAGTTTTTGGGAGGGGGTTTTTTGAGACAGGGTCTCTTTGTAGCCCCAGCTGGCTTGGAACTCACTATGTAGACCAGGTTGCCCTTGAACACACACTGATCCACCTGCCTTTGCCTCCTGAGTGCTGGGATTAAAGGCGTGTGCCACCATGCCTGGCCATAATAAAGTTTTTATCTGGATACAAGGCTGCCAAGAATACTATACTGATCAATCTCCTCACTCTCCTGTGACCACACCTGAGAAACATCTGGATCCTTAGCAACTGAGATGCTGTCTGTTTCACCTTCCTCCTTCTTCCTACCAGCTGGAAGTCACATATGGTGGCATCCATGTTGGCCTGTGTGCTTTTAAAAGCAGTGCCACTGGATTAACTTGCTGGGGCCTTCATAACAAAGAATCACAAATCTGGGGGCTTACACAACTGATATTTATTGTCCCGGAGTTCTGGAGGCTGGGAGTCGGGATCGGGGTAGCAATAGAGCTATGCTGAAGCCCGTAAGGACACAGCTGTTCGTGGCCTCTCACCTTGACTTGCAGGTGTCTGTCTTTTCCCAGTGACTTTAGATTGCTTTCCGTGTGTGAGTAGGTGTGCAGATCTTCCCTTCCTATAGGGACCCTGGTCACAGAGCATTACGGGCTCATCCAAAGGACCTCATGGTAACTTAAGTACACCTGCTTTCTAATCTGGTCATGTTTTAAGGTCCTAGAGCTTAGGACGTCTGCCTATTTATTTTTGAGGAGACATAATACAGACTCTATAAGCCTTGCAGCAGGTGCTGTGCAGTGACACCCAGATCACCTTTCAGGACTGGGGGGCTTGCTTCTGCAGCTGCCAGATCTCAGCTCTCCATGAGAATTTCTCTCAGGGAGTCTGTGGGTCCAACGTCATACCCCTTCCCAGGGGCAGATTCTCTAATGCCAAGTGTCTGTCTGTGAGTAGAAGGCCCGGTCCCTTCACCTGAACGTGAATAACCCTAAAGACTCACATGGCTTTAGGGCTCTTCTGGGTTGCTGAAGTGTTGGCTGTGACTATGTCCGGGTCCAGCTCCTTCCTGCACACAGTCCTACCTGGTAGGTGTTGATCTTGAAACCAGCCTTCAGGAAACTTGCCCTTGGATCTCCAGCTTGGAGGTGGCTTCTTAGTACACCGCAGAGAACCCTGGGGCTGAGAAGAATCCTGTGTCCCCAGCACCACCAGCCAGCATGGTGTGGGGCCTGGATTGTCTACACCTGGGCTGGGAAGGGAGCAAAAAGAAACTTCTTCCTTTTGGCTGCTGTTTTCAGTCTGTCCCTGCATCAGACCCTGTGCCCCAAAGACTGGCAAGATGCTGCTGAGGGTAGTTATCCAGATTCCCAGATTCTAGGGACATAGCATAGTATACGGGGTTACAAAAACCTATCTGTGCATCATTAAAACATACTTGTTTGTGGGTTTTACCTGAGCACTGGGAACTTGGTTAGTTGTGTTGAAGCTGCTGCGGCTGGTTTGCGGCCAGCACTTGGGTATGCTAGTGCCGGGGTACACTCCGGACTCTGACTCAGGGCCCCAGTTCAGCTTTGAAAGCATCTCTTCCTGCCTATGCTACTTCTCTGGGCTTCGATTTCCTGGTCTTTAAAACAGTACCAAGTTATTTGAAATTCCCTTCCTCTGTCGGTTTCGGAAAGTTGCATGAAGCCAAATCGAGCCCAGATGAGGAGTTTGGAAAGGTCAGTAGCACTGACTAAACACACAAGGTGCCATTATCGTTATTGCTTCTGACATTAAAAGGCTGTTTTGGTCACAGGTTGTGTGGATCTGATGCTTGACAGATGGTGTTCCCCAAATGTTCCCAAGGGCCTTGTTACTGGGGGATTTTCCGCTGAATGCAGCTCGCTTTCAAAGTTTTGTTTTGTTTTGAAACCAGAGAGCTAGCAAGGAACCTCAGCTTAATCCTAGATGCCAGGCTGAGCGACTCAGTCAGCAGGGTTCAGGGCAGGCCTTTTATCCTGGTTTGAACTTTCAGCTGACCCGGGAGGGGATGGTCTTTCAGTCCCTAACACAGCTGGCCACATTTGAGCTGCAGGCTTATTGCACTTCGCAGAAGTATTTGGACTGAGCTCTCAGTCTTTGCCTGGATAAACTTTGGGGGGGTGGCAGGTGTTGCACAGAGGGAGTAGAGGGGGGACGGAAAGAAGGGGCCATAGCATAATTGGAGTTGGAGGAATCTTTAGGCATCTAATCCAGCCTTTCATAGTGCTAATCATAGCTCAAGACCCAGAGAGGTTTAGGAGTTCACCTAACATCACACAGCTCAACTCTGGCGAGCACAGGACTTCTTTCAGTTCTGCTCCTTTCCTGGGGAGCTATTTATCATCCTGTGGAGGCTGTTAACTGCAGCTTCCTGGTGGCTTCAGAGTTGGGGGAGGGGCCTGAGGGCAGACCTGGATGAGCCTCCTTAGAAATGCAGCGGAGTTGATGATGATCTCATTACCCAGTCAGGGTGAGAACCTGGGCTGGGAGAGCCCCGCCCTCAACCACCCCCAACCAGGTTCAGATACCCATTTTCCATAGTTCAATTAAAGACACAACAGTGGCCTGGCATGGTGGTGCACGCCTTTGATCCTAGTACTTGGGAGGCAGAGGCAGGCAGATCTTTGTGAGTTCAAGGCCAGCCTGGTCTACAGAGTGAGTTTCAGGACAGCTGGGGCTACAGGGAGACCCTGTTTCGAAAAGACCAATAATAATAATAATAATAATAATAATAATAATAATAAAGACACAATAGTGAAAAGCAGAGAAAAAGATTTTATTCATTGTGGCCACATTGCCAGAGTCCAGTAACTCTGCCAGGTCCATCTTCAGCAGACTGGATAAGGTTTAAGTTTAATTTTTTTTTTCTTAGATATATGTATTTTTATTTCATGTCTATGTGGACCATGTGCATGCCTGCTGTCTGCAGAGACCAGAAGAGGATATTGATCCCCTGAAACTGGAGTTACAGACGGTTGTCAGCTGTCATGAACCCAGTTCCTCTTCAAAAGCAACAAGTGCTTTAAATCACCGAGCCATCTCTTTAGCCCCTTGGTTTTGGGTTAAATAGGAGAGAAGAAGCTTGCAGATCTAAGCAGCTTCCATCAAGGTGTCATTTCCCCCGTTGTCCTTGTCTGGCTCCAATCTCTTGTGCAAGGTGATTTGACAGATGTCAGAACTGTGTGAAATCTCTTTTCAAGAGACAAGCCCCTCTTCCGGCTGGCACCAGGCCCCCAGCCCTTTCCTTTTCCAAGCCTGAGATTCCCTGGGGAAATACCAATCTTTGTGGTTCCATTGTTTCAAAAGTTGGAGGGACACAAGTGTCTTTCTAGAATATCTTCATTCCCGTCACAGTGATTATAGTTTGATGCTTCTGCCTCTCAGCAGACTACTCAACTGAGCAGAGAATTTCTCAATTACATAAGTCTTACTTTGGCGTTGTCTTTCTAGAATCTTCTGAAAATACATAAACATTTCTGGGAGAACAGCTAAACTCCTTCGACACCTGGCAGCTCCATAGGCCTGACCTTTGCCTAGTGAGGGACATTTCCTCTTGCCTGATGATCTTGGCCTGGCTTTTAACTTTATCTAGGCAAGGATAGCTCAGGCTATCCTCAAGTCTGTCTATTACTCTTCTCATAGAGGAAGGGCAGGACTGGGGCACTCATCCTTCTGGAGCAGAGATGCTGCAGAGCAAGATCTCAGGCAGAGAGCCTGTTGGGTCTTCTGGGCATTTCTGGAGTGTAGAAGGTCTCTTTGTTTGCTCTAGGTCTCAAAGCAGCCCTGACAACAAAGGCTTGGTTTAGCCATGTTGGCCAGTGGGATTGTTGGGGAGGGTCTTTTCCAAAGGTGGAAGAGGACGCTCTGTTCTTGGTGTGATTCTAAGGGACAGGACTTGCCCCTGACCCTTACCTATGCCCTCAGCTGCCTTCTCACCAGTAGGTCAGCGTATATTGAAAGAAAGAACACTGGGGAAAAAATTAAACTCATGAATAGCATAGAAAATATAGAAATTACCAAAGAAAAACCAAAACCAAGCTCCAGTAATCTTGCCCAGAGCCAACAGCTATAAGCACTGGGTGGACCATCCTCCAGGTATTTGGCGTTTGCCTGCATAGGGTCTGATGAAACGGTCTCTTTCCTGTGTGATGTTCGAGCCTCTTGAGAGCACCGGGAGGGCAGATCTGAGTGGAGAGGCAGGACACGGTGAGGCTGGGCCGGGCCAAGAACCAGACAACCACAGAACTCCGTCTCCTTGGGGGATATAAAAAACAAAGCAAAGCAAAACAAAACAAGTGTTTCCTTTTGGAGAGACTCTGGGTTCAGTGCAGGATGCTTGGCCATGAGGGGACCTCAGAGATGTGACAACAGTGTTCACCCACCCTCTACTCCTTTCTACAGCCTCCCACTGTTGTACCAAGGTGAAAGCCAGAGGCCAGTTTTGTCCAGGAGGGACTGCATATCCCATAGGGCTGAGCCTCTGGGGCCAGAGAAGGAGCAGAGAATGGAGTAGGCTGGGGTGTGGCCTGGGAACAAGCCAAGTCTTTTTTCTCCTGGCAGGAAGTAGTGAATGAGGAACCAGAAAAGGAAAAAAAAACTATGGGAACAGTAGAGCTACTCTGTAAGGAAGTGAATGTCAGGATTTGGAGAAAGCTCCTCTCAGCACCCCCTCTCTTTTTCCTATCTATCTATCTATCTATCTATCTATCTATCTATCTATCTATCATCTATCTATCTACCATCTATCATCTATCATCTATCTCTATCTATCTAATCTACTTATCTGTCATCTATCATCTATTTATCTGCCTACCATCAATTTCTTTACCTACCTATGTATCATCTATCTATTGACCTACATATCATCAATCTATATCTTCATTTATCCAACAATCTATCCGTACATCTACATAACTATCATCTAGCTATCATTTATCATCTCTCTATTCACATAACCCCCCCACTCCCGCCTAGTCTCTAAAGTCTCTAAATCTTTCAAGGAGGCAATCAGAGGCAGGGTAGAGTAGGAATTTAGTGCAGGCATTGGAACCAGACCAGAAGGGCCTGAGTGGAGGCCACTTACCTCCTGTGCAAGTTTCAACTCTATATTACCCTCCAAGGCTCAGTTTCCTAGTGTACAAAGAGACTTGTGGTGGTTGGGAGACTTAGATTAGTAAATAACATCAGGAGTGGTACCTGGCACATAGCAGGGAGCTAAGTCTTATTAAGGCTGGTGAATATTTGGGTATTACTTCCTGGTAGGAAAACAGTGTCCTGGGGGTGCGCCTTGGGTCTGCTTTCCCCTCATTCTCTGGGTAGCTCATTCCAGGTTAGATTGGGTAGCCCCCCCCAACCCCCAGGCATGGTCCTCCAGAGAGTCTTTCTGGGGACTTTCTTTTCCAGTTCAGCCTTTGAAAAAGAAAGCTCTCCAGGGAGGGAATGATTCTCAAGTAGGTGCCAAGAATTCACCAGATCCTGGAAGGCAGGAAGTAGCTGTTTAACTTTACTCCAACCTAGAAAGGAGAGAAATGCAGATGGAAGGGAGAAAGGGGAGGAAGGGAGAGCCGCAAAGGCCACCACAGAGAACCAGGATCGGAGACCCATAGAGCCGCTGCCTGGAGCTGACTGCTCATCCTCCTCCCCTCCTTCCCACAGGCCTTGCTGCTTGAGCTGCTGGTGGCTTAACGGGGCCCATCAAGCCTACCTCAAATCCTTCTTTGCCCTACTGGGTCATGAGTTGGTGCAAATCATAAAAAAAGTCTCAGGGTTTTTTTTTTTTGTTTTTTGTTTTTGTTTTTGTTTTACAAAAACTGGAACAATATTCCTCATTTAATTTTAGCAAGTTTAATTGAGGAATGTACACATCAGCCGGGCATGGTGGCACACGCCTTTAATCCCAGCACTCGGGAGGCAGAGGCAGGTGGATCTCTGTGAGTTCAAGGCCAGCCTAGTCTACAGAGCAAGCTCCAGGCCAGCTGGGACTAAAGGGAGACCCTGTCTCAAAAATACCAAAAAAAAAAAGAATGTACACATCGAGTTTCTGAGGAGATTGAGATTGACCCCAAATGTGGAAGCAGTAGGTGGTCCTAACAAATTAAAACCAGGAATCTGAACAGAGATTTCTCCTTAGAGAAATGGCTACATCTACAAATGGGCAATAATCGTAGGGATATATGCCCAACATAATTAATCACTTGGGGAATGAAAATGAAAACTATAATGAGCTACCATTTCAAACACATTAGGGTAGCCATTATTAAAAAAAAAAAAAACAGGGCACATGACAGGTGTTGAAGATAAGGAGGAATGAGAACCTCAGCATTGCTGACTGGAAAGTGAAATGGTGCTGTAGAAACCAGCACAGTAAAACATTACCGTGTCATGCAGCACTTTAACTTTTGGATCTGTATATATCCCAAAGAAATGGAAGCAGGAAACTGGAGATATTTGCATATCATTTACATAGCAGTGTTTATGGCAGCCTGAAGGAAATAATCCAAATAGTCACTGATCCATGGTCAGATAAGCAAATATTATCTTTAAAAAAGATGGGAAGGCCAGCCTGGTCTACAGAGCAAGTTCCAGGACAGCTGGGGCTGCAGGGAAACCCTGTCTCGAAAAGACCAAATAAAAATAAATAAATAAATAATAAATAAATAAATAAGATGGGAATTCTGACAACTGGTAGAATGTGGGTGAAACTTGAAGACTTAATATTTAATCAAATTAGCCAGCACAAAGTACACATAGGAGTCTGATTATTTGGGATACCATAGAATAGTTTAATCCACAGGGACAAGAACAGAGTGGCAGTTGTCAAGAGGCCAAGGGAAGGGGAGAAGGAAGAGAAAGTTTTAGCCATGGACAGGTGTTATGTCTGCTCAACCACTGCAGACAATCCCCTAGGCCTGCTCGGGAATTTTGGGGTCCAACCAAAGGAACGGGGGTGAGAGGCACAGAGCCAAGACACAGACCCTGGGAGTTGGGCGAACGCAGAGGGCGAGATGTCTCGGACTCATTTCTAGGGGGCAGGGTTAGGGGTTATGTACTGTTCACATTCCTGCTTGTGATTGGCCCAGGTCTGCAATGCTGCTTGTATGGTTTCACCTGCCTAGGGCAGGTTAGGTTGATGAGGGACAAGCTCTGTGCATGTGTAATTCTCAGCATACTGGCTATACTACAAACCATGGTGATGAACTCACTGTCCCTGAACACTTAGAAATGTCTAGGATGGCAAATTTTTGCTATGTGCATTTTATAATCAACAGCAAGAACATGTAAAGCAAAAGAATTCACACTGTTATTAACAACAATTAATCTTATCTTTCTGAAAGTAGATCCTGTTTACTGATGCTTTTTGTTTCTGAGCTCAGTGTAGTATTTGTAATATGCAAAAAATCAAAATTTGTAATATACAAAAATTCAAAACGGACAAAGACAAAGCCCAACAGCCCAGCAAGCCAAAGCCCAGGCCAGTCTAAGGTGTGTCTCTGCTCGGTCATCCCATAGACATTGCATGCTGTTTCTCTTCACATCTGGGGCCTAGCATTGGGCCAGTTTATTAGAAGTTTTTCAATGCATTCAAGATAAAAGGGCTCTTCCTAAGATAAGGCTTGTCTCTGTCCTGCTTAAGCCCAGGGATGTGTCCCCTGAGGCTACTGACTTGCTGTGTATGACTACAGCTATGAAGAAGGTAATGGAGAGGTTAATAGAACAAACAGCTCTTCTTTCCTGAAGGGATCAGCACTTGTCTTCAGTATATTGAGAAAGCCCACTGGGGAAAACCCAAAAGTTTTGGGTGGAGAAGTCAGGACTCCTAAAAGTGCAGAGTCCTTCTTAATCACTAAACAAACAAGTAAAAAAACAGGCAAGTGTCCTCTGCAAGATTCCTGTCCCTTCCAAAGAGATTGGTTTCATTTCATTCCCTTTGAATTACGTAAGAACCTTCCTGGTACTTTGTTTTCTTCGTTGAACATTCCTTTGGCATGTCTAATTCTGGGCTACACAATAGGCACTTCCTGGTAAAGCAAGAATCAGCTCAGGTTTGAGGATTGGTATGTTAATACCTTTGGGATGAGAGTCCTGCTCACTGGTGTGGCTTATTTTCACAGTGTTGTGGACCATTGGTGGGCCTTTCTAATCTGGTCAAGTGACTAGCCTTCAACATGAGAGTAGAAAGAAAGGGCCAGGATTGGGCTCTGAGTTCCTTGACAAGGGCAGCAGATGGGCTGCCTCCTTGGTTCCTAGGAGAGCCCCTCCCCTGTCCCTGCCACTCTGTACCATCCTGTGCAAACCAGGGTTGCCTGGTAGGAGCTTATACTTTGTAACATAGGACTATAAAACTTGGTGGCTTCAAGTTACGGCCATTTAGCTCAAGAGAGTGGGTTGATGACTGTTTCTCTTAGCTGGGTCAGGTGGGACCCCTATCTTCTGAGCTTATGTATCTGCGGTCAGCTGCATGCTGACCCCAAAACTGGCTGTAACACTGACCTATGTGGATGTTGACTATCCAATTACACGGCTGCTAAGTTGGGGTCATGGAGCACAAATTTAATTAGGAGAGCTAGTATTTATGGGTGAAGTAGAAGGTCAAGAGATTGGGTAGTTACCTCTAAATTTTCTTGAGTAATATCTTAGAAAAGAGTTCCACAGGTTCAATAGGGTACTCAGGTGGTACAGTGCTGAAAGTAGGAAGTTTATTTTTCAGGAAGTATCCCTTATTTATTTATTTATTTATTTATTTATTTATTTATTTATTTTATATGTATGCAGGTGTGTGTGTGTGTGTGTGTGTGTGTGTGTGTGTGTGTGTAGTGTGGAGGCCAGAGGACAACCTAGTCCACTTTGTTTTTGTAAAACAGGGGTCTCTCATTTGCTTGGGACCTGCCTAATTTGGGTAGGCTGGCTTGCCTGTGACCTTTGGAGAGTCTCCTGTCTCTGCCTCCCAAGTGCTAGGATTATAAATTTGTGCCACCACACCCAGCTTAAAAAATATTTTATTTATTATTTTAGTGTATGCGTGTATATTGCCTTCATGTATTTAAGTGCACTTCCACAATGCCCGTGGAAGTCAGAGAAGGTGTTGGATCCCCTGGACTGGAGTTACGGATGGTTGTTATTCCAAGTACCACGTGGGTGCTGGGAATCGAACCTGGGTCCTCTGAAAGAGCAGCCAGTACTCTCACTGCTGAGCCATCTCTCCAGCCTCCAGACCCAGCTATCAAGCAGTCCATTTATAATGGGAAGCATAGAAACATAAAGAGCCATAGTGCCAGAACCCTGGCCTTGTCTGACGGTGCAGTCTTGCCTCAATGTCTACAGCCCTGGGATTTCACCTCCTCCTCAGGGTCATTTTGGCTTACTATCAGATTTACCTACCAGGAAGTAAGATGTGGGAGGCTATGTGAGAGCCTGTTATTCTCCATAGGTGTATGATTCAACTCCTGGATCTAAGAATCTTAGGGACAACTGACTCTGGGATTCACAGCCAGGCTGTACTCTTTGCTTCAACAAGCTGCTTTNTTTTTTTTTTTTTTTTGGTCTTTTTGAGACAGCGTCTCCCTATAGACCCAGCTGGCCTGGAACTCACTGTGTAGACTAGGATGGCATTGAACTCACAGAGGTCCATCTGCCTCTGCTTCCCATTTTATCTTATTGATTTAAAATTTATTTATTTATTTATTTAGCCTATATGAGTGTTATGCCTGCATGTCTGTAAGTGTACCCATGTAGTACAGTGTCCACTGAGGACAAAAGAGGGCATCAGAACCCCTGGAACTGGAGTTACAGTTTACAGCCACCATGTAGGTGCTGGGATTTGAACCTGGGTCTTCTGCAAGAATAGCTAGGGCTCTTAACTTCTGAGCCATCCCTCCAGCCCCCTCCCCCCACTGTATCTCTTTTATACCCCATTATCTACAATGTCTACAATATGGCTAACTGAACTTCAAGAAGGCCTGGGAAGCTGACTGACTTTCTTTCTGGGAGAGCTTGTGCCCAGTCAAAAATGAGGAGTTGTACTACTACAGAGAAAATGTGATGTATTTATAGCTGGACACAGGGTGAAGAATTTTACCTTCCTAGACCTTGGTTTCCCTCAAAGTGGGGGAAATGGGGCTAACAATAGTGGCTACCCAGAGATGTTGAGATTAACTAAGACAACATGGGCCAAGTAGTTATTATTGTATTGTCCTGGCAGAAGTTGAGATTTTTTTACAGAGAGACACTTGTGAAACCTCCCTTTGGCTATGGGACTGTTGAAACAATGGACCCCTAAGGAATTGAAATTTTCCCAGAACCTCACACTGTGGGAAGGGAAAGGCTGGAGCCTGGTGCAGGCAGAGGAGGACCTCGTCTCCCAGGAAGGAATTTCACACAGTTCTGACAACTCTGTCAGACCACTTTGCAGAACAAACTGGAGCCAAGACCATGGTGGGAAACGATGGGCAGGAGGGCAGCTGGACCAAGACTGCTTCATTATGCACTTCTTTTACTCCCCTTTAGACCTGAGCTTCCTGTCAGTATGGAGAAGACACTCTTGGCCGCTATTGGACCTCTTTATTTGTTCTTTCCAAAGCGGGCATGCTGAATAAACCTTTTTTTTTTCCTTCTGTTTTTCGCTATTGTCACTTCAATTGGTGTGTTGTGGACAGGAGGAAGCCCAGCCTAGCTTGTTAGGAATGTCAGAATACAGGCTCTGAACCTGTCAGCATCAGCAACACTACTACAGAGAAATGCTGACTACAGGTGTGGTGTGGGTGAAGGCTTGCTGGAGTGTAATATTTATTCATTCATTTATTTATTTATTAAATTTTATTTATTTATTTAATTTTTAAAATTTTATTTTTTTATGTGTATGAATGTACTATCTTCATGTAGGTTTGTGCACCTGTGTCGTGCAAAGCTGCGGAGGTCAGAAGAGGGTGTCAGATTCCCCTGGAACTGGAGTTAAAGACGGTTCTCAGCTGCCATTGGGTGCTGGGGATTGAACCTGGGTCCTCTGCAAGAGCAATCGGCACTCTTAACCACTAGGCCATCTCTCCAGCCCCAATATTTTTTTTTATTATTACATTGATCAATAGGTTGAGAGAGAGAGAGAGAGAGAGAGAGAGAGAGAGAGAGAGAGAGAGAGTGTGTGTGTGCGCACGCGTGCGCCTTTGTGTCCAGATCAGAGCATGATTTGTAGGAGTCAGTTTTTCCCTTACAAAGTGTGAGTCTCAGGGATCAAACTCAGGATGCCAGGACCTGGAGCATCATATATCTTACAAGTTGTTTTGATAATCCAATGCCTTGGTGCATAGGGAACTGGACAGCAGAGTATAACTGTCTACCTTAGCCTTTGGTTTATGAGCCAGTGTAGAAAACCTTCTCTGAGGAATTGTCCTTTGTCTCATGCTGGGCTAGGAGGCTCCTTTTATTTAGCTCATGCAGGACTTCATGATCTATTAAGTGTGTCCTCTGGGGTAGTTTAACCTTCCAGGACCTCAGTTTTTCCAAAGAAAGAAAAATAAGTCTAAAACGAAGTTACCCAATGATGCTGAATGCCAGGTATTTACTATAAACCTGGCAGATAGTTGGTGCTGGACATGCTATTTATGAGGTCAGCCACCTGATTCCCTAGTCAGATGCAGACTGAATTTTGACTTCTAATAAATCAGATCTCTGAGAACCTTTCTTGGCTGCTCCCTTGTGCTGTAGAGCTTGATTAAGACAGATAGCCAGGCTGGGTAGCTATGTGGCTGGATTCTTATCTGTGGGGTATACTGGGAAGTATCTATTTTACAAAAGGACAGAAAGACATTCAAAGGAGAGCCCAGTGGCCCTGGCCAATGCTTAAACCCAACCTTTCTTACTTCCTGTTAAACATAAACTGTGTGACTGGGTAGGAGATCTCAAACATAGGCAGCTATCTGTGACCACGTGCTTAAAACCCCAAGGGCTTTTAAAGAGCGAGGAACAACAGGGTGTGGTGGCGTGTGCCTTTAATCCTAGCACTTGGGAGGCAGAGGCAGAGGCAGACGGATCTTTGTGAGTTCAAGGCCAGCCTGGTCTACAGAGCGACTTCCAGGACAGCTGGGGCTACAGGGAGAGACCCTGTCTCGAGAAGACCAAAAAAAAAAAAAAAAAAAAGAGAGAGAGCTAGGAGAAGAATAGGAAGCATTTGTATCTTTGTCTTTGCAGAACTACTGAGCTAATTCCTAAACAATTTGCCTCCAGGCTCCTTATCCTCCAGTGATAAGGAGTTTTCATGGTTTAGGGAGACGGTTCAGCTACTTGCTGCTGAAAGCATTCTCCTATAAATCTTCCCCTCTGGGAAGCGCACTTTCCCTGAAGTTATTCAGAGTCACCTGCAGAACCCTAAAAAAAGGTTCCCCCAAAGGGCTCATCTGTGTACCTTCTTGCTGGTGACTGAATTGGACACCCTTTATTTTTGATTTCCGAATTCTGGGGTGTGTGTGTGTGTGTGTGTGTGTGTGTGTGTGTGTGTGTGTTTTAATCAGCTTTAGCTCTCTTTTCTTGCTTCTTTGTAGTTATACTTCTGAATATCTCAGCTCAGTTCAACAGTTACTTAGTACCAACCCCATCAATGACTGCCACGGCAGAGAAAAAGACCAAGTCGTGGTGGCTGCTGAGAGCTCAGCATCTAGGACATGGATATGAGCAGACCATTGCGAACAAATTAGGAAAGAGCAATAATGGTGTGGACATCTTATACAAATTAACCCAGGAAAGAGAACATTGAGTGCCTACTCTGGGTGGTATAACTGTGGGAACATGAGACTTTTAAAAATTTTATTTATTTTTTTATGTGTATGAATGTACTGTCTGCATGTAGGTTTGTGCACCCGTGTCCTGCAATGCCTCAGAGGTCAGAAGGTGTCGGATTCCCCTGGAACTGGAGTTAAAGACGGTTCTCAGCTGCCATGTGGGTGCTAGGGATCGAACCCCGGTCCTCTGCAAGAGAAGTCGGCGCTCTTAACCGCTAGGTCACTTCTCCAGCCCTGGAACATGAGACTTTTAACTTGAAGTCCCTGTTCTGGGATGGACAACTTCAACACAGGAGGGCTGCCCATAAGGAACTTTGTGGTCTCCACCTCCTGAGGTAACCTACTTACATAAAAGGACAAGAAATGGATGAGGAAGCAGAGATAGTATTAATGCTAGGCATTAGTAGTTTTGATACTAAGCAATACTAAAACCACATTAGTGCACATGGTCAATGAGAACAAGAACCACCACAGCCCAGGGAATCAAATCACAGAAAAGCCTCACTGCAGAGTTTAAGACTGCTGATACCAGTCAGCTCCAGGGCAGAGGTTGTGCTGTCCTCACCTGTCGCCTCATTTTCCCAAGCATCCTTCCACAAGAGGCTCTCCATCCTTGCTACTAGCTGAAGCCAGAGAGAACATCCCCTCTGAGAGGAGAGGCAAACCCCTTTCCAGACATGAGGACAATGATAGGGACTTTGATCCCAGAGGACATACAGTTATCCTTCAAGGCCCCTGAGCTATGTATCTGTGGTTTCAACCAACCACAGATTTCAAGTGTTTAACAATTATCTGTCCTGACCACGTATAGGCTCCCTTGTCACCATTCCCTAAACAATACAGGATAACAACCATCTGCACAGCTTTTGCTTTGGATTAGGCCTCAGTAGGTAATCTAGAGATGACTTCAAGTATCTGAAGGATGGGTATAGGTTAAATGCAAACTGTGTCTTTTTTGCCAATTCCATGTATTTTGATTGTTTGCTTTTGTTTGTTTGTTTTTTTTTTTTTTGGTCTTTTTGAGATAGGGTCTCCCTTTAGCCCAAGCTGGCCTGGAACTCTCTGTGTAGACCAGGTTAGCTTTGAACTTAGATATTTGCCTACTTCTGCCTCCTGAGTGCTGGGATTAAAGGCATGTACCAACATGCCCTGCTATATTGGATAATTTTTCTAGGGTTAGAAAATTGTGTGTGTGTGTTTGTGTATGTATGTGTGTGTGTGTGTGTGTGAAAGAAAAAGAAAGATAGACAGACAGAGAGATCTGAAAGGATTTCATCCAATAGATTTCTACCAGCAGAGAGCCAGACCCAGTTGATCGTTACACACCTCGGATCCTCCTTGACTCAGTGCACAGCAACGGGACTTTTCTAGACACTTCTACTAAAATAAGATGGATTCTGGGGCATTCATCACTGTCTTTGTATTCTGCCAACTGGAAGGTCACTCAGACCAGAGCTACAGTCCAGGTTGGACTCTACAAATCCACCCTCTGCGACATCAGCACTGTCATATGTCACACACTTTCAAAAGGGGGACAGTCTTTTTTCACCCACATTGACTTTTCAAGCTCATCTGGCTAGGTCTGAACTTTTCATCTTTTGGGGTGAAGCAAGATAGGAATCTGTGTGTGCTATTTAAATAACAGGGCTGGTGAGATGGCTCACTGGTAGAGGTGCTTGCTGTACAGGATCAATCCCTGAAACCCATGTAAAGGTGGAGGAGATGACTGACTCCATGCAGTTGTCCCCTGACTTCCACATGTGTGCTGTGGTACTTATGGCTCATCCCTGTATCACATATATAGTGATAATAACGCAAATACAAAAGTTTTAATTATCACAATGTATTCCCACCTGAAGAGCGAGCCTTCGCATTGAACCATAAAAGGGATGTTCTCATAGCAGCTCCTCTCCTCTATGTCCCTGACAACCCATGACTGATCTGATGATTACACCTATTGATTGATGAGCAGAGGCCCATGAAGAACGCAAGATGCAAGTCTTCTGCTTGAATTCCGAATTACTATGGATGATGTAAGCTCTATGGATGATGTAAGCTCTGCGGCCTCATGTTCTTCATGTGCAAATTGGACGCAAGAATTCAATGTATAGTTCTCCTGGATACCAGGAAGACAGAATGATACACAGTGCTCTTTGCCTGTTAGTTCATTCATTCATGCATGCAGGCACACACTCATTCATTCACAGTTAGCAAGTGGTTCTTTGAAGTCTGGATTTGAAGTGCAAGGGGCCAGCAGGATGGATACAGGGAAATTGCTGCTTCAAAAAAAAAATCACAATAACTTCCTTTAATTGAACCTTATATTTTGCCAGTCACCAGATACACTTAATAAGATCTTGCCCATTTTATTCCTATTAGGTACTCTCATTTTCAGAAATGTATTATTATTATTATTAGTAGTAGTAGTAGTAGTATTGCTGTTGTTGTTGTCATTGGGGGATGGGGGTAAGTGCACGCCATAGCACCTGTGCGAGGTCAGAGGACAACTCTGTGGAGTTGGTTCTCTCCTTCCCCCTTTATGTGGATTCCAGGGAGTGAACTTGGGTCCTCAGGCTTTTGCGGCAACTCTTCGCCTGCCGAATCATCTCCCTGTCCCCTTATTTCTATTTTGTAGATGCAGAAAGTGAGGTTTAGAGAAGTTGAGTGATTTGCCCAAGGTCACACATGTAGACATGGAGGGGCTGGGATCTGACTCAGCTCTGGTGTTGGAGGTTTTTTTTTTTTTTGGTCTTTTCGAGACAGGGTCTCCCTGTAGTCCCAGATGTCCTGGAACTCACTCTGTAGACCAGGCTGGCCTTGAACTCACAAAGATCCTCCTGCCTCTGCCTCCCAAGTGCTAGGATTAAAGACGTGCGCCACCACGCCCGGCTGGAGGTTTCATTCTCAGTGCTCGGCCTGGACCTTCTGCTCTCCTTTGACTGTACACAGCTGTGGCTGAACACTCGGGCTACACAGCCAGGTGATGGACTAAGATAGCAGCTCAGCCAATGACCCAGGGATTCAAATTTTTCCCCTTAATTAAAATATTCTTAAAAAGCCAGATTGGGGGGGGGGCTGGAGAGATGGCCTAGTGGTTAAGAGCACCGACTGCTCTTACAGAGGACCCGGGTGCGATCCCCAGCACCCACATGGCGGCTGAGAACCGTCTGTAACTCCAATTCCAGGAGAACTCCAGTTCCAGGGGAATCCGACACCCTCTTCTGACCTCCGCGGCATTGCATGACACGGGTGCACAGACCTACATGCAGACAGTACATTCATACACATAAATAAATAAAATATTAAAAAAAAAAAGCCGGATGGGTGGGACCTAGTCTCCACTCATCATATTTCTGTAATATATGTACATATATTTCTTTAAGGCCCCAAGAATTTGAATATTTGATCCCCGTTTGGTGGCGCTTTTGGGGGAGGGTCATGGAACCACTAAGGGGTGTGACAGGGGTGGGCTTTGAGAGTAGATGGCCTTGCCCCATCTCCAGGTTCACTTTCTCTGCTTCCTGTGTCCGCAGGAGGACTTGAGTGCTCAGCTTTCTGCCCAGGCTGCTTCATGCCATGCCTGCCCTCCAAGATGGACTCTTAACCCATGGGAACTGTAATCCCAGTAATCTCTCCTTCTATAAATTGTCTTGGCCATGGTAGCTTTCTGTTTGTTTTTCTGGCTCCCCCCCCCCCCCCCGCCCCTGGGGGGGTTGAAATCCACCTACCTCTGCTGGGATAAAAGGTGTGCGTCACCACACCCACTGGGTCATGGCATCATCACAGCTGCAGAGAAGTAACTAACACAACCCAGATATATCAAATCTAGGAACCGCAGATGAGAGAAAACATGATATTTGTCTTTCTGAGCCTGATTTAATTCACTCAATATGATTGTCTCCAATTGCATTCATTTTCCCAGAAACAACATAACTTCATTCTCTTGTATGACTGAAAAAAATTCCATTCTGCATATACATCACATTTTCCTTATCTAGTCCTCTGTTGTACAGCTAGGTTGATTTCGAAGCTTAGCTATTGTGAATAGCGCTGCAATAAACACGCACGTGCAAGTATCTCTGTGATATATTTATTGACTTGAACTCCTTTGGGTAAATAGCCAGGAGTGCTAGAGCTTTGTGGTGAGTGCTCTTGGGACATTCAGGTTAATGGACCGTGGGATCTGAATTCTGTGGGTCACTGCTGGATCTGTGCTGTGGCTGGTGTGGACAAAGGCTCACACTGTTTTACCTCGGCAAGTCCTCCTGGGCTCTTCACACGAGGTGCCTGAGGTAGAACCCATGCCCCCTTTCGTCAGTGCGGGAGTAGTCCACTCATTACCCAGCCTGCGCCTGATAGGAATGCCTGGTACTCGTTCTGAACAGAAAGCCAGGGTAGGCTGAGGATAGCGCTGAGAACCGAGCAACATGAAGGAGGGCATCCTGGGCATGGAGGACGCTTTACTTTCCCTAAGTGTCCTTCTGGGAAAACCGGGCTCCCAAGAGCCCAATCAGCTGGTTTTTAGAACATTAAGGCAGCTGCTCTTTTTACAAAAGTAGGGACCTGCCTCCAGCCAGGCTGAGTTTCTCTGTCCTGTCCTTTCTCCCTGGCTTGCTGTGTTCTAACACTGCGTTAGACATCCATTGCATTCCATGTCATTTCAGAGAACGTTTACAAGCATGCTCTTTCATTTTAATGATGTCTATATAGAAGGGGGAACTGAGGCACAGAGACCAACTTATTGACACAGTGGGAAGTGTTTGGAGATTGCTATTCTAGTCTACCTCTAATCTAATAGTTAAAAAGGACACAGGGCATAGAGAGAGTGTTTCACATCTCTCTAACTTTTCAAGCCATCCATCCAACAAATCCAACAGTCATAGTTGTGTGTGGTCTTGCAGATCAGTCGGTGATGGATGTGGTCCCTTTACTTTGAGTATTCTCTTCATCTCATCACTTCTTTGTGGTTCCTCAAGTCCTTTGAGCTGCTGTCACAGGAGCCAGACATTTTTCTGCTTTGATGGATGCACATAAAGGCTCTGTTGAAATGATCTAGCTAGGCTCCTAGAGCTCAAAGGCAGGCACAGATATACCCAAATAGTGGACACAGCTGTGTTCTGGTACATTTCTTTTCTTTTTGGTCTTTTTGAGACAGGGTCTCCCTGGAGCCCCAGCTGTCCTGGAACTCACTCTGTAGACCAGGCTGGCCTTGAACTCACAAAGATCGGCCTGCCTCTGCCTCCCAAGTGCTAGGATTAAAGGCGTGCGCCACCACACCCGGCACTAGTACATTTCTGTTTATGCGTCTGAGATCTGTATTTCGTGTAATTTACAGGTATTGTCAAACATTATTTTTATTTTATTTTATTTTTTTGGCCATCTAGGAATGAGAACATCATTTTTAGCACAAAGATGGACAGTGAGTCCTGATATACTGGCTCCTGTTAACAACTGTAGACTTGGACAGCTAGCCCTTCATGCCCCCATCTTGTGTCTGTGTGTCCTCTGAATTTCCACCCGCCTATGTTCTGCTGATTTTTTTTTTCTCACAGTCCTGATCATTGCAAGTTTTGTGCCTAGACTCAGAGGTGAGCCAGATTTCTTTTCTTCAGGAATTTGCAGTGAAGGAGACTCAGCCACTGGGTGGCACTGTGGGGAGACATTTGCCCCGGCGAAGGCACCTGACTATTTCTCTAAGACTTGGGGTTGAGAGGTGGAGACAGCAGGAGTGGTACTGGAGGGGTAGACAGCAGCGGGGGAGGTCCAGGGAGCACAGCGGGGTCACCAGGGTCCGCTTTCAGCTTTTGTTCACGTTCTGCTAATGCCCTGAGGCAAGATGCTTTAGGAATCCTGAGGACGGTGCTTGTAGTGAAGGAACCAGGGAAAGCCAGATGGTGGGACCTGGTCTCCACTCATCACATTTCTGGAAATTTCTCAGTTGTCCCTACCTGTTCTGAGGGAACCCACCTTTCTCTTCGCCTTGCATGACATGCAGTTTCTTTTGGAGTCATTAGATATAAAATTCCTCAGCTTTTATCTTCTTGTGAACTGACATTTTGACCCTTTTCTCCGACTGTGTGTGAGATGTGATGACATTTGGATACAACTTTTGGCAGTTGTTTGAGGTCTGGCTTCTTCTTTGGTCTCTCAATCTCTTACCACCCTGTGTGAGAAGTAGGGAAAATCAAAATCTCAAATCAAATGCCATTCTGAGTATTAAGAGATCATGGATGGGGATGTGCCTTGTAATCATATCATCCGAGAACCCCTGGAGGGTGGAGAAATGTTCTATTCTTGTCCTAGGCCTGGTGCCTTGACTATCTCCAGACACTTAACTTACCTCGGGTGGATGAATGAACAGGTGGGTGCACAGCACTGTGTGCAGGGGGCAGACTGGAAATGTGCCTGGTAAATGAAAGGATTCAAAAGATGAGGCTGGAAGCTGGAGCTGGAGAAGCAGGCCCTTGAGAGGAATCTTCCTCATCTGCCAGGAAGGCATCTGGCATATTCCAGGCCAGCTGGCGTCCTGGGCAGCCTGGCTCTGTTCAGGCCCAGCTGACAGGTTCAGGCCATTTCAGGCCCAAGTGACTTCTCTCAGGGCAGGTGGACACTATATTTCACCATCTGTCCTGGGCACCCCGGTGACCGGCCTGGAATGTCCTCTCTCTCTTGTGCTTATTTGAAAGCCTTAGTCCTTAGGGACAGTAAACATAATGGCGCCCCGGATCTTGGCAGTGTGGGGCCAAGTGACCTGTCTCCCATGGTTAACAAATACAAATAAAAAAGCACAGGTAAATAAATGCAGACAAATGTGGGGAAAGCCAGATCTCAGCCTATTTTTTTCCTGACCTAGTTTTTTGTTGGGGGCAGTTACTTGGGAAATGATAATTGCTGCATATGGTGGTTACCCAGGAATGAATCTAATAACAATATTTTATGTAAGTAGTAATAATGGCAAATAGAACTTTGTCAGTGTTACCATATAGTTATTATCTGAAGCACTTCATAGGCATTATCTTAAATTATTCCATAAGGTAAGTGTGAGTCCTATAAGATTATATCACATCACCCCTAGGGCGGGTTACTACCATATCTATTCTACAGATGAGGAAGGGGAGGTTCAGTCTCTTGTTGGGGGTCACAGAACTAGCAAATGGAACTCAAATCACTCATTCATCCCATTATTCATTCTACAAATAATTATGGACTATGTGCTACCTGGCAGGAATATGAATAATACAAGCCAAAGTCCCTGCTCTGTGCAGACAAGAGCAACAAATAACCAAGCTGAAAAATGCAATGCTGGGCAGTTCAGCAACAGTACAGAATGAAGCGTCAGAAAGAGGAAGATGGGGACTGGGGGGGGGGGGGGGGGGTGGGAGAGGGACACGGGTGTATATTCGATTGGTGCATGTTTAATTGACATGAGTTCAACAAGTATCCAGTTTTGCCCAGACTCTGTCTACAAGATACATGGTGTTTTAGGACTTAGTAAAAGTAAATATGGGCATATTGGACAACATTGGTTTGAAGACTGATAAAAACGGTAATGCATCTGAGTTAATTGGTGATATAAATTNGGGGGGGGGGCGGGCGGCTGCAACTTTAAATGGAGCAACTTGTCAAATTACAATCCAATGAGGAGTTCAGTGGATTCATCGTTCCCAAAGTTCATCTCTACTTCTTAGGCTATGAATTTCCAGGACAGGAAACAATGATAATTTATGGAGAAAGAAAAGAAATTCACTCAGTCCTTCCATCCATTCACCAACCCCTTCCATCCATCACTCTCATCCACCTTCCTTATCCATCCATCTGTCCGTCCATCCGTCCATCCATCCATCGATCCATCATTTGTAAGGTACTCATTACTATTAGTCAGATCTAGACTTCTGGTAATAATAAGGTAGGTATGATAGCCACTAGCTACATGTGGCTACATGTGGCTACTAAGTCCTTAAAATGTGGCTAGGTAACTCAAGAACTTAAAATTTTATGCAATGGACTAAAATTTAAGTAAAAACCCAAAGCAATGGAACACTTTTTTTTCCTGCTAAATGTAACTTTATTGCTTTGCTAAGGTTATATCTCAGCTTAACCATTTAAAATTTAGGCCTGAAATGAGTTTAGTATACACAATGGAGTTGGAAGACAGGGTAAAAAAATGTAAAGTATGTTTATATCAAGTAAGTATTGAAAGAATGTTTTGGACCTATCTAATATTGGACACATTATTAAAATTTCTTTCATTCCCCCCTCCCTTTTTTGACTTGGCTGCCTGAAAAGCAGACTTTGTGTATGTAGCTCACACTGTACTTCTCCTGGACAGTGCTGGGCTAGACCTGCTTATTCCAGAGCCCCCAGGCAGCTGGTAGGGAGGGGGAGCCAGGCACACAATGGGCCATTGGAATGTCATGAGTTAAGGGCTATAATAGACCCGGGAACTGGATGCTCTGGGGGCAGAGCACAGAGCCTTAAGTTCCTCCCAGCGGTGCAGGATCAGCAGTGACGTCTTCCCAGCACTGGACACAGCAAAGGCAAAGGCCAGAAGATGTGCACCCTAGGACACACCCTGGAACCTAGGGTGCTTTGGAGGGAGGAGGTAGTGTGGCACCAAACAAGAGAGTCCTGTTGGGGTCAGACCAGACAGGGAGAGAAGGGAGCACTGCTGGGTCACCGTGCCAGCTACCCTGCCTGAGGCTTGCTCCCGTATCAGTGTTTTCCTTGACTCTCCGCATATTTGGTTGGGTGCCTACTATGCACCAGGTATTGGTCTAGGTATTGTCCCAGAATTACACAGCTAAGAACAAGACAGGATCCCCCTGCTTGAAGGAGGTTAACAGGTAGGCAACAATACTTAGGCAAATTCACATAGCTGGTGAGTGCTCAGGTCTGGATACTAATCCAGGCATTTCTACTGCTAATACTGGTGATCTCATTGACCTGCCATGCTAGCCTCTGTGTCCTGAAGGAGGGAAATGGACATTTTAGGAATGACTATGGTGGTCACATGGAAGAGGGATGGTACTATGTGTGGGGATTGACTGAAGTATTATTATTATTATTATTATTGAGACAGGGTATCCTTGTAGCCCCAAATGGTCTGGAATTCACTATGTAGACCAGGCTGACATCAAACTCACAGACATCTGCCTGCCTCTGCCTCCTGAGCACTGGGATTAAAGGCGTGCACCACCACACCTGGCTGAAGTATTATTTTTACAGATGCTTGCAAGGGCAGCATTTGTTATAGCCATCCCTTCCCTGACCTCATCAACTTCCCTCCCTCCTTAAGCATTTTTTTTTTTTTATGTGTATGAATGTATTGTCTGCATGGAGGTTTGTGTGCCCGTGTCGTGCAATGCCGCGGAGGTCTGAAGAGGGCGTCGGATTCCCCTGGAACTGGAGTTCTCCTGGAATTGGAGTTACAGACAGTTCTCAGCCACCATGTGGGTGCTGGGGATCGAACCCGGGTCCTCTGCAAGAGCAGTCGGTGCTCTTAACCGCTAGGCTATCTCTCCAGCCCCATCATTTTCAATACACTTGGCTAGATGGGGACTTTTCAACCCCAAGTTTGATTACGTCATTGCTCTAATCAGAATAGGCAAAGACATTCTGCCAGACTCAGAATAACATCCAAAGTTGTAACATCATTCTGCAAAGCCCTATGGATTCTGTCCACAGTCCCATAGTTACCTCTCTGGACCCAACTCCTACTTTCCACCCATTCTGGTGCATCCTTGATCAAGTGAAGGATATTTCTGCCTCTAGGCCTTTACCTGAAGGCTCTTCCCCTAGATGTCTGGATTGTGTATTTGTTCACTTCCTTGAGGCTGCTGCTCAAATGTCACCTCATCGGAAACCCCTCCCCTCCTCCTTATCTACTCCCTCCCACCCAGCCTTTCCTGGACCCCTTTAGCCTGGGTGAAACCCCTAAGCCTCTTCCATTGCAGTTATTCATTGTTTTACTCTGGTGCTGCTCCAGCACAAGCTTGCATGCTGTACTTAGCCTCTACTTTCTGGTACCCACTCTACGTGTTCTGCTCTGGAGTCTTCTGTGCAGGGAACTAACCACCTTTCAGTTTATTTTTTTTCTTTAGTTTTCATTTTATCTCAGTGAGTGCTTTGCTTTCATGTATCTAAGTGCCCCAATCCATGCATGCAATGTCAGTGGAGGGCAGAGGAGAGCATCGGATTCCTCCTGGAACTGGAGTTACAGATGGTTGTAAACAGCCATGTGGGTGCTGGGAACTCAACCGGGTCCTTTGCAAAAGCAGCCAGTGCTCTTAACCACTGAGCCAACTCTCTACCCCATTTCCTTTTTCTCTAGGAAGAACTGATGGTATGTTTCAGTATAAAGTTGAGGGTGGAGAAAGACAAGGGGTCATTTAGCCCTTGCCCCACCCCCTGCCACTAATCAAGAAAGGGAGGAAAAGGAGCATTCAGGGAGTGTCACCTTCTAAAGGAATCAAGACTATCATCACCGATCACCCTACTGTCTCTACATTACTGTTTACACTTCCTGGTGGACTCCTCTTTCTGTCAAATAGGGAAATGGGAAGTAAACTTTAATCAGAGTGGTTTTGGTAGAACCCCGTGTTAACCTGATTCTTTTGTACAGACTGTGTAGTCCTCACTGGAAATGCTTGGAACCAGCAGGGTTGCAAGACCCAGGTCTGTGTTAAATCCATTTATGTTATATACACCTTACACAACAATCAGAATTGTGTAAACATTTTAGATAACTTTGTGTCTGGCACAAAGTATCACATCTGGGATTTTCCATCTGTGGCATCATGTGTTAGGAAAGCTTCAGATTTTGGAGTTTTGGATTAGGGATGCTCTATCTGTACCCTCCCCACCCCCTCCATCACCTATCAACCTCATGAAAAGATCTTGTCTTATATATTTTTATATAAAAATACAATCCAAACAGGAAGGTGGCAGACTGACATTTATTACATCTACTGCCCACATTTTGCTGGTCTTACTTTTTCCTTTTTTGCATTAACTTTACAGTTCTACTAGACTGCTTTCTGTTACTATAAAAAAACAACCATGAGATTATCAACCTATAAAAAGCTTATTTAGTCTGACAATTTGGGAGGTTTTATTCCAAGACTGATTGAGCTTACTGCTTCAGGCCTGTGTCAAGACAGCACACCTTGGTGGGGAGAGCGGTAAATGGGAAGACTGTTCACTCAGGCTTAGTTAATAAAGGACAGAGGGAGAGACCAAGGGGCCACAATTCCCTTTAAAAGCACCTCGCCTCCAGTGAGTGGAAGACTCCCACTAGGCCCCATATCTTGAGGAGGACAAGCCAACAGTACCATACCAGGGAGTAAACTTTTGCACATGGCTCTTTGGGGGGTACAAACTATATAAATCTTTAACAAAAACTTTTCTGATGCCTCCAATTTAAATACAGGAAAACATAAAGAGAGGGAAAGCTGCTCAGGATCACACAGCGAAGGTGGTGGAGCCAGGACTTGATTTTGGCTGCTTTTGATTCTGAAGGAAACTATGTCCTTGGTCACCATTGTTATGGTCGATGTAGCCACTTGGCAGGGAGAAGAAATATAAAGATTTTGGCATTGATTCATGAGTAAATTTTAGTTTTTATCTACTCCATATTCAAAGAGCCTGGGTTTTCCAAGTTTGGTAGCAGGATGCTCTGTTTAATACTCTAGACGAAGAGTTTTAGGAAGAGGGGCATACCTGCAATGACATTTTCATACTTAGCCCCCAATGCCTGGTGTGTGGTAGGAAGATAGTGTCGATGAACGAGTATATTTGTTTCTTACTGTTTCAATAGGACTGTTGAATACTTCTCTGATTAGATCTCTCACATAACATGAAAAAAATTAAGGAAAATATTGGGGCTGGAGAGATGGCTCAATGGCTAAGAGCACGGACTACTCTTGCAGAGGACCCGGATTCAACTCCCGGCAAATACATGGTAGCTAACAATCATCCGTGACTCCAGTTCCAGGGGAATCTGACACCCTCCTCTAAGAGCCATGGGAATTGCACAATGTGGGTGCACTTACATGCAGGCAATAAATACATCCAGACACATAATTTCACAACCCCCATAAAATGCCTTCTCTGTTTATTGGTTCCTTTCTCTTAGCTATGACCAAATTTCTGACAAGACTCAACTTGAGAAAAGGACTTATTTTGGCCTAGTCCACCCTGGTGGGGAAGCCATGACAGAATTCATGGCAGTGGGAATATATGGATGGGACTCCGCAAATCTCTGGGGACCAGAAAGGACTGACTGGAAACAGGACTATGACCCATAATGCCCTCCTTCGGGTGCCCCTCCTTCCTCCATTCCCACCTTCCCAAAACAGCGCCACCAGATGGACAAAAAGGGTTCAAACATAGGCTCCAATAGGTGACATTTCACATTCAACCATTATATTCCTTACGTAAGCAGAGACTGTAAAAGCGTAAGTTAGGGGTCTAATTATTCACATGGTCTTGCATTTCGTTGTGTAAGTACAGTTGTACTGTGAACTGTGTGCCTCGGTTATTGCAGTATCAGCTACTGTAATATATAAACCATCCAATTTCAGGTACTTAGTGCAATAGACCTTTATTTCTTACTCAGATACCAGTGTCTTGGTCAGAGTGGCATGATTCCTGAAAGTGATACAGGACTCAACGTCTTGTTTTTTTTGTTTTTTATTTTGCAACTTCGCCATCCCTTGGGGACTGAGAGAACTGTTTTCAGTTGAGCAAAGTGGAGAAGGCATATTCTGACTCACAAACAAACTTCATAAAAACTCAGGTTCATTAGAACCAGTCCTAGATGCCACTTGGCTGCAAGGGAGCCTGGGAAATATATCCCAGGCAGAAAAGTTGTCAGTTGTCCTGGGGATAGAACATGAATGTTTGGTGGACAGTTTTCTACTGCCACAGCACAGAATAAACATGTTCTTACATGGTTGTTTCTTTAGTAAGTTGTCTGGACTGGATGGATGGCTCAATGGTTAAGAGCACTTGCTCTTCTTCCAGAGGGCCCAGCTTCAGCTCCCAGCACCCACAACAGGCCACTCACACCACTTGTTAACTCCACTTCCAGGGGATCTGACACCTTCTTATGGTTCCCATGGGCAGCTGCACATACATGTTATATATACAGCCAAGCAGGCACACATGTATACACATAAAAATAAATCTTCAAGTACAGTGTCCATCAGACGGGCCACATATTCAAGTCAGAAATGTCATAATCTCAGGTAACCTGCCCAACTTCATCCAATAGTATGAATGAAATGTCAACCAGATCACAGAGCTCACATGACGTATGCTATAGGCAGCTTGGAGCAGGAGTCAGTAAATCCTTAGTCAGAAGTGTGGGTTCGAATCTTGATGTAGACCATTACTGTTTGACAAAATGCAACTTTGTCGATGTTTTTGAGACTCAAGTTTTCCTAACAGAGAAATGGAGATCCCAACACCCACCTTGCAGAATTATGATCAGAGGTATTATCTTTAGATGGTGGATAATTGGTATCACTGTGTTTTCTGAATAAAAGTTTCTCAAGAAAACAAATGTACTTTTTTCTTTTAATTGTTTTGAAAATAGCCAGTGTAGCCGGGTGAGGTGGCGCACGCCTTTAATCCTAGAACTCGGGAGGCAGAGGCAGGTGGATCTTTGTGAGTTCAAGACCAGCCTGGTTTACAGAAGGAATTCCAGGACAGCTGGGGCTACAGGGAGACCCTGTCTCGAAAAAAAAAAAAAAAAAAAAAAAAAAAAAAAAAAAAAAAAAAAGAAAAAGAAAAAGAAAATAGCCATTGTAATAAAGGGTGAGTAATGACCTTTATGTTAATATTAAGATGTAGGACAGTGTAGGCGCAAGGCGTCTAAGTACAGATGTCATAATATCGGTCCAGTATCCAGTTAAGAACCAGGTATGTATTGCTGATTAATTTCTCAGAATGCTAGGAGCCAAAGAAGTAAAGTAAGAGCAGTAGTTACAGCTACTTTCTACTGAGTATTATTAGATACTTCAAGATCCACAGTAATCTTGTAGAACACACTTGCGACTACCAATGACACACAATCGTTCCTATCACCACTTACAAATGAGAGAACTGAGGCAGACAGAGGGGAAATAATACCCAAGGCAGTAACAGTGAATGGCAGGAAAGGATCTGAACCTGGCTAATCTGACTTTAGAAGTCAAACTCTGAACCAAGGAGCCTAAGGCTCTGTAAGAGGCCATGTTTTCCAGTGGGTAAAGGCACTTGTTACCAAGCCTGAGGACCTGAGTTCAAGCCCTGGGACCCACATAGGAGAGATTTGACTCCTGAAAGTTGTCACATGCATGTGCATGCATACACACATTCACACATATAACTGTAATGAAAAAACCCACATATATGAGCATGAAAACACTGTGTTGAATAAGTGTGGTTCAAATTATAAATGCCATAGGAATTCAGGCTGGAGAGAAACTCCCAGTGCTTGGGGTGACTGCACAGCAGGCTTAGTACTGGTTGTCTGGAGTCCTTCCCATTTAAGGACATAGCATGGCATATGTAGAAGGGGGAGAGCAGATGCTTTGGAACCAGACAGGTAGACTGTAAGTCTCCGTGCTTCTTCACAAACTGAGTAGTCTTAGGAAAAGTTCTAAATCTTTCTGATGATGGCATCAATTGAACATGGAGGTTGGAACAGCTTCCTTTCAGAGCTTTTGCTGTTATACAACGGTATGAACTTATGATAGGTGCTGTCCATTCAATAGATATGAAGTTCCTTTCACTTGAGAGTAACACTATCAGTCAGAACAAGCTAGGTTTATGCTGCCGTAATAAACAACTGTTACCTCAGTGGTTGAACACATCACAAGACTATCTGCTCACACTGCTTCTTCAGTTCTGCTTGCTTGGAAGACTATTCTGCACCCTGAGTCCCAGCTCCCTTCAACTCTGCACTGACAAGCCTGTTGCAATGGGAGGGGGACATGACAATTTGCTCCTTAGCTGTTTAATGTTCCCAGGTGGAGGAAATATTTGTCACTTCTACACTCATTCTATTACCTATGCAAGTTGTGTGGCCCAGTCTCAACTTAAGGGAGCAGGGTAGATTTCTACCACATCCCTGGGGAGGGAAGAGACCAGAAAATATTTGGTGACCAGTTTTAACTACCATTAGACACAATCTACTTTCCTATCCATATTTTAAGAAAAGGGTACGGAAACTCTTAAGAGGCTAAGTCATATTTAGCCAATTCACGAGGGAGCCAGAATTTAACCTGCATGTCGGCCACTAGCCTCTTGAATCCGCACAATGTGTGCAGACTGTTTAAAAGCAGAATGCTGACTGGAACTCAGCGACTAAAACTCGATTCCCAGCACCCACATGGCAGCTAACAACTATCTATAAATCCAGTTCCAGGAGATCCCAGAGCCTCTTCGGACCTCCCGGGGCATTGCACAAGGGCGCACCTACCTATATGCAGGCAATACACTCATACACAAACAATAAAACGAATAAATGAAAAAGCAGAATGCAGTTTCAGGAGGGTGTAGAGCATCCCAGTGAAGGGCGGTGGGAGGAACAGATTGGAATAAACACGACCTTGGCGTTTGTCTTCGATTGCTCCTAAGGCAGGCAGGGACTGGCAGGAGGGCTTCATTTAAGCGTCAGTAAAAGAAGTTTTGAGATTAAAAAAACCAAGTGCCAGCTGAGCAGAGGCGTCAGGGGTGATATGGTAACTGCGGTGTTTCAGGCCACAATCAGGGCAGCAAGACAAGGAGGTGGCCCGGGGTTGGCAGACTGTTGTCTGAGACCAGTGAAAGGAAATAGGGTATAGAAAGGAGGGAAGATAGAAGGAATGCGGAAGGCTGAAGAAACCCGAGCTGTAGTAGTCCTGCTGGCGGTAAGCTGGAGACCTGGCGACTTGGGGAACGCATACGCAGGACGCCAACCCCATTCACTGGTAGACTATAATGTACATAAGATTACTATTATTTTTCCTATAAGATTAATTCTTTTAAATATTCTTACCGACCCCTCATGCCGGGGAGGACCTTCCTGCCTGACCGTCGCCTGCTGGGGAGGGAGCGACCCGGCCCTTTGGTTAAAGGAAAACTCCTAGCGCACGAGTGGCCTCGGCGGCCTGCAAGCGGCCTCTGGTTCCGCACAGGCCCCGCTCCATCCAGCCCTGTCTCCTCCCCTCTTCCGCGTCTGTCCCGGCTCAGGGCCGAGCGGGAAGGCCGGCGCCCGGCCCGGTTCAGCTTCCGAGCCCCCTCCGTTCCCGCATCCGCCTTTCTCCGGACGGCGCGGGGCGGCGGCCCCCTCGCGGGACTCCCGGTCCCCGCACATCAGCCCCGGGAGGGCGCAGCGCCGGCCTAGCGGGAGCGGGCCCTGCAGGCCGGGCGGCGGGGACCGTGACTCACTGCGGTAACCCTACACCGCCCGGCCCTCTCAGCCCCCTCCGGCCCGGCGGCCGCCGCGACCGATGCAAACAATGCGGGGTGGCCCGGGCCCTGCAGCCTCCGGCCGGATCGGGGCGGCTCGGCGGGAGGCAGCCGAGGAGCGCGCGGCGGCGCTGGAGGCTGAGCCCGGCCTCCTCCTGGGCCTGCGTCGCGCCGCACAAAGAGCGAGCGGGCCGCGCACCCCGCCCCTCCGCGCGGGCCGGGAGGTGGGGACTGCGCGCGGCTCCCCGCCAGCGCCCCTCCCGCCCCCGCCCCCGCCCCGTCTGCGCGGCCTCCTCCCCGCGCGGGGGTGGGGGGCGCGGCGCCCCACTTAACACTCCCCCTCGTGCGCGCGGAGCCACCCCCGTCCCCTCCCTCTCCCTGCCACCGCCGCCACCTCGCCCGACGCTCCGCAGCCATCCGCAGCCGGCCGGGGGGCGGTGCGCAGAGCGCGCGCCGGGGGCGCCAGATGTGCCGTCTCGGCCGCCGCCAGTGACCCAGCCGCAGCCCCAGCCGGCTCGGGACGTCTCGCCAATGCTGCCGGGGCGACCTTGAGCGCAGCCCGGCTTCCCTCGGAGGGGATCCCCGACACCCCGCTCCCCGGTGCGGGGTCCCGCCCTCTCCAGCCCGGCTCTCGCTGCGCTGCGCTGCGCGGGGACATGGAAGGGGCCGCTGTGCCCGCGGCGCGGGACGGCTCCGATCTGGGGTCGGGGGCGCCGGGCTGTCCACCCGAGGCAGCGGCCGGGGCGACTGCAGCCCCAGCGGCGGCGGCGGCGGCGGCTCCGGAGCCCAGGAAGCCACACGGGGTGAAGCGACATCACCACAAGCACAACTTGAAGCATCGCTACGAGCTGCAGGAGACCCTGGGCAAAGGCACCTACGGCAAAGTCAAGAGGGCCATAGAGAGGTTTTCGGGCCGAGTGGTGAGTGGGGGAAATCCCTGGGGGGCACCGGCTGGTCCCGGATGCCGACGGGGGTGGTGTCCATGCACATCGGGGCTCCCTGGACCTGGAGGGGTCTCGGAGGAGTCCCCCCCGCGTCAGACTTCGCACTCATCCCCCAGCACCCCATGACTCAGGCATGCCTCTCTGGAAACACTTGTTACATCCTGTCTGCACATATTTTGGGGCTTCCCCCCCTTTTATCCCAGCAAGCAAAGTAGTGTTTAGGATTTGCAAACACTTTGCAGCTTGGGGACCACGGGGTCTTCTCAGACGTTGCCCTGGAGTTAACTTATTTTGCACAACTCCAAGACCCATATCCTTAGTTTAGAGCTAGCCTTTTGGAGTCTTGTGTCCTGGAGTTGCCCACCCCCCGCACTCCCCTCCTCCCCATCTACCCATAGACCCGGTCTCTGCATACTGCACTGGGATGCTTGCTCATCCCGATTTCTCTGTGGCTGTAAAGGAGGGCAGGCTCCTGCCGGTACAAAAAGCTACTACTGCATGTCTGAAGACTGTGACAGTCTGCATTCTGGCTTCTGGCAAGACTGACATGCCCAGGGCGTGGGTGGCCATTCAGACCCGCAGCTGAGCTGCAGCAGGCTTAGTTGCCTTCCAGGGCCTGGCTGCAGGGCTACTGAATTGTTCAAGGGGTCTGGCTAGCTGCGTCTGTAACAGCTGAAGCTCTGTCAGGGTGCCAGCAACAAGCTTCAGGGAGTCCTTGGAGTGCCGGGGGGGGGGTGTCTCAGTATTGTCCTAGGCTTGGTTTGTTGTCACTCCCCTTTTGCAGAACAGGCCCATGAAATCCACACTGCTTTGCGGCTAGAGAGTTGGGTTCAAAGTGACTGACTGTTGCCGAAAGGGTTTGTGTGATGTGTGGCAGAAAATGAACATGGCTCTTTGATTTAAAGCATATCAAATGTATTTTAATCAATCGATTTGGAGCCAAAGTCAGAAACTAGTTATGAGACTCCTTTGTGTACTTTTGGGGGAATTTGGGGGACCCGGTGTTGCTTATAAACCTAACCAGTGGCTGCAGGAAAAGACAAAATGAACTGTCAGATGATGGATTGGTGTTATTTTCCTCTTACATTTGTGCAGAAATAGTTCTGTGGGAAAAGATGGGTATGACCAGCAAGGTCTATTCCTCTTAATTCTCAAGTGTCTGGATACTTAGAAAAGTCCCCTATGAATGAATTGAAGATTGGAATATTGCACTTTTAAAAATAAACTGCCCCTGTCATAAATGAATTATACATTGCACAGGTGCTGTTTTCTTTGTAGGCTGAAAATTCTGAGGAGACGAGGTTGCGAAGGTATCCTGATGAAGGACTGTGGTCTCAGGTTTGCGGAAAGCCTGAGAAACATGCGCTTCATTCATGCTTTTCTTCTGAGGTGATATTCCCCAGGCTGGATGTTGAATAAGCAAGACTAAGCTTAGCTCCTTGATTGTGCTGTCTTAATAGCTGTTGAAGAATCGCACTGGGAAGTTGGAAAGCAGGATAATGAAAAACAGACGCAGTTGGAGGTGCAGGTTGAGGGTGTGAGAATGTGAGAGGTTGAGTGGGAAGGTGTGTCTGGGGTCTGGGGAGGGACCCCTAAACCAGAGTCCTCATGGCAGATGCCTTCCTGAGCTTCACTGGACTTCCACTCAGGCGCTCTTCTAGCTGTCTGATCACAGGCTGGGCCAGAGCAAAAGGGTTGCATCGGTGGGCAGGAGCCTGCCTTTTTCTGGGGAGGTACGTGTCTGTGAACAGTCTGCCGGGACTTAGAGGCTAGGCCACTAAGGGGCGCCCTGAGAACGACAGAGGCTCATTTTTCCACTGCAACGAGTCAGCTGTTATTGTCTAACCCCTAGTTCAGTCTCTCATTGTGCTATTAATTTCAGCTAAATCTCTTGTTTTACCCCAAAAATTATGTAAAGATTTTGAAGCTGGCAGCAGATCCAGGCCCAGAAACTGGCAGTCCTCAAACTGCTTCATTTTTCATGGGACTGTTTTCTACTCAAAGCCAAGCTTGAATGTTAGCAAGTGACCACCTTGCTTTTAACAGATGGGAAACTGAGGCTTGGAGGAGGGTAGTCCTTCCTGGCCCTGCGTCCTTCCCTGATGAGCACAGTGTTCACAGATAGCAGAAGAGCTTGAGTGAGAAGCAGGAATTGTCAGGTGGAAAATTCCCCTTGTCTGGCTGAACAGAAAATAATACAACCAAAAATAAAAAAAGACTGGTCAGCAAGTGTGGTTGCCCAGTCAGTGCCTGGTGACTCAAAAGTGGCAAAACCTTTTTATCAGATGCATGCAACATTCACAACTTGCCTTGAAGCTTCCGAGGAAGCTTAGGAAAACACTCTCATAATTCCCTCTGCTCCACCTTTGTGTAGAATTCTGATTGATGCTTTGGTACCAGTTCCTTTTATAGTGTGTCTCTAGAGGAACAGTGATGCTCACCTGTTCTGCTAATGTGACTCAACTGCTGGGTATCAGCCAGTAGGAAACGCTGGGAAATCAGCTTTCCTGCTTCGAGTCGGGAACTACTCCCAGAGTGGAGTCATTTGTTCTTAAAGAATGAGAGTCATGTAGCTTAGACCTGCGCATCTGGAAGGGGCTTCTGAATGAGACAGTGTGACACAGCATCAGCTTCAGTGTTCTGGAGAGAGCTACAGAGGAGGAGCTTTCAGCAGGCTAGCCCTCCGCTTGGTCCAGGTCTGTCCTCCCTTCACCCCCAGATGTGGTCTTGCAGCCTGTGCTCAAGCCTGTATACAAGACAGGAACTCACAGTGAGATGATAAACTCAGTGGTAAGGCAATCTTGCAGAAAGGCTCAGAGCCCTGGCCTTCATTCAAACCCTTTGACTGATCCTTACTAGCACTGGGGCTTCAGGCAGTCTATAGAGCCATAAGTGTCACCTTCTCCTGCTGTAAAGCAGGTGGCTAGTAGTACCAACTTCTTGAAACTTTATATATATAATAAATAACCTATATAAAGCTTCAAAAAAAAGGGGAAATGAAACATGTTAGTTTCCCTTTCTGGTGAATTTTCTTTCTTGTTCTCATAATAGTTTAGATTTTCAGGCTGTAGAGGGGCAGGATGCATGGGACAATGAGCCTTGTGTCTTTCAGTGAGAGAAGGGGAGATAATTTGCCAAGGTAATTAGGTTAATTAGGGAACTGCAGGCTTAGGAAGGGGAGACAATCAGCCAGGTTCAGATGGGATCTGAGCGTGAGTCTAAAGTGTTGAATTCGGGCCTCCTTTATCGCACAACCTTTGTTTGGGCACCGTTCTGGGCAGGCTGTGAGGTGAGCTTTGGGGTCATCATACAGCATGCACTTTTTGGGAGCCAAGTTCCTTGGACTTTTAGGGCACATAAAACATTGCTAAGACAAACACAAAAACTCCCAAAACAACAGAAAATCCAACTCAGATTCATACAACTTGTGGGCAAGCATTTGACCAAAGTGAATGTTATAAGCATAAATTCTTGCCCAAAGCTCTCCACAGCCCGTGATGGCATCCTGTAGATTAGGAGGCAAGTGAATAAGCTGGCTTGCCAAACCAGGACGTGTGTGGTCCTCACAGGCACAGTGGCTGAAGGGCCATGTTCTAGCTAAATCCCAAACCCAGTTTCCAGAGTATCAGAGACCTTGGCCGGTGTGTAAACCTCAGCCGGTCTAAACCTCTTACCCTTGAGGTGAGGAACAATAGCAGCACAGTAGTGACTTTTCCAAGGCTGTGCACCTAAGTGACTGAGCTGGGTTGAAGAAACCCGATTCTTGGTTAGGGATTTTTCTAAAATTGGTTTGGTGACTCAGACTCATTCCTTAAGAACTTACAGTCTAGCGGTAGAGATGAAATGTGCCTACAAATATCCAGGAATTCTGCTCACTTCAACTAAGATCCCATGTTGTCAGCTATGTATATTCTCCATGTTAGAGAGGAGAAGACAGGGATGAGTGAACCCTAGCCGCTTGCAGTTTGGTAGAGATGAAGTAAATAGTGCCTAGGCCAGGGGTCGGTCATGCTTCATGGAGGCTCCAAGATGGCTGGAGATGCTCAGCACTAGCTTAGTGAAGCTTCCTTTATACAGACAGTTTGACACTGAGTTTATCCCTATTCCCTCCCTTGTTACCAGCAGATGTTTTTATGTGTGTGTATATGTGCGTGTATGTGTTCATGTAGGTGCACGTGTGTGGACATGCTTGTGGAGGTCACTGGTCAACCTTGGGTGTCATCTCTGAGGCTCTGTCCACCTTGTTTTCTTGAGACCTGGTTTCTCATTAGCCTGGGGCTTTCAGAGTAGGCTTGGCTGGCTGTTCCCCAGAGCTGGAATTACAAGTGGGCCACCACCATGCCCAGCTTTTTTCATGTGGGTTCTGGGGCTCAAAATCAGCTCCTCATCTTTACACAAGCAGACTCTTTATGAATTGAGCCACCTCCCTGGCTCCCACAGCTGACGGTTTTGAAAGCATGGGGCGTATCATGCTGGGCTCATTTAATCCTCATCCCTGTGACATGCTTGCTTTAGTTGGATCCATTTTACAGATGGAGAAAACAACGTATAGGTGAATAAAAGGTTGAGGGGCGTAGCTGGACAGTGTCCTGCAAATCTGTCTGTGTCTAGAGAAATTGAGAACCTTCCTTGGGTGATACAGCTGGAACTTCTGGGCGGGCATGGCACTTTGCCAGTGGTGCCAGATCGGCTATGATATGATTCTTTTCTAGGGTGGGTTTTTGTTGTTTCAGAAGTAGATAGAGAGAAGCGTCCATGACAAGGCTTGTAGGACAGCCCAGAGGCAAGGTCATTGAGCAAGGGACTCTTCTGGATGTGTAAAGATTCTAGGTTACTATCTGTGACCTCAGGAAAGATTGGGATTTGTTGGCAAGAGAAGACATGGCTTGGAATGAGGGCTGGAGACAGCAGCTGGGTAGATAGGCAGAGCCTTCCTGCACGAAATCCTTTGCCGTTAACATTCTCTAAGGGAATGGAGGGCGATTGCTGTTGAAGATGTCCCTGGATAAAGCTTTCAGAAGTCTGAAACCTGGGGAATGCAGGAGACAAGTGAGCAGATGGTATAGAGTGTAGGATTTGTGCCAGGTTGCCTCCTGAGGAAATATTGGGCAGGCAGATGAGGGGGAATAATAATTGATGATAATTGGGCTGGAGAGGCAGCTCAGAGGTTAAGAGCACTGGCTGCTCCTACAGAGGACCCAGGTTGGGTTCCCAGCACCCTCATGGGGGTTAATACCTAGCTGTAACTCCAGTTCCATATCTGATGCCCTCTACCAGCCTCTGTGGGCGCTGCATGCATGGGTGCACTTACATACATGCAGGCAAAACAGTTATACACATAACTCAATCAGAAAATCAAATAACAGTAACAGCAGTTTCTTCTCCAGTGTTTATGCCATTCCAGGTACATGTTAACTGATTGAACTTACCTAACAATCTTATTATCCCATTTTCCAGAAGAGGAAACAGAGGCCCAGTGAGGTCACCCAGCTTTCCCAAGGTTGTGTACAAGAGCAGGACCAAGGTTTGGACCCAGGCATGCAAATGCAGAGACCTTGATCATGACCTTTCTGTAAGTGAGCTGAGTTGTTGCTGATCACAGCAGGGCTCTGTGCCAGGGGGTTTGGGGTGCTGGCTTGGACCAGGGAGGATTTCACAAGAGTTGAGGCATGAGCAGATAAGAATCGGGGCATCTTTGGGAGGAGAGAGCTGGTCTGAGGATGGTGAGTTGTTTGCTTTTTCGACTCTGAACACATTTTAATGACTCAGGCTAGGGAGCTCTCTATCTGGGCACACACTGCATTCTTTGTTCCCAGCTGACCCTGAATGCCTGGGGGGCCTGGATGGGTAGGCTCACTTCCCTGCCTGTAGAGAGAAATGCACCCACCCCACACCAGAATGTCTTGACCCCCTTCCTCTTAGTACAGAGCAGGAAATAAGTGGCTGAATCAAGGTGTCTTGTCTGTTGCTAGGCTGTCTGTCTTAAACCTGTTTCACATGGCTGCCTACCATATAGGCCTTATTGAGTGCCAAGCATGAAGCAGGTCCTTGATTAAGCCTTGTAGGGTAGAACAGAGATGAATAGATCTGGCAGGGAAATATTTCGGGAGGTGGAGGGACTGAAGGTTATCTTCCCTCACCTCGGGGAACGTTCAGATTTGTTGGCAAGGAAACACATGGCTGGAAATGAATGGATGAGCCTAGCAAAAAGTCTGCAAAGCCAGGCAGAGCCTTCCCTGCACACATTCCATTGCTGTGACACTCGTTTATGTGTGTTTGTTAGGGAGAGACGTATATCCAGGGCTTGTGGGGTTCCTGGCTGTGGCTTCCTGTCCTCAGTGGCCCCAGAGTCAGACAGCAGAAGCCTCATTTGTCTTTCCCACATGAAAGTCTTGGAGCATCTGTAAGTTATGATTTGTGAAGTATCTGCTTTAAAGCAGAATGCATTTATCATCGAGCTGGCCCAGACGACACTGGTGAGTACAGGAATGAGAAGATCCCAGGCCCCGGGATTGGAGGGGCTGGGCCAGATGACCCACCGTGAGCGCAGTCTGTCTGAATTGATAAAATTCCCTGGAAACAGCCCAGGAGCAGCCAGATGTTGGCTTCATGGTGAGACTCTTCAGTAAACTTTGTATGTAAAAACTAGGGCAACTTCACTCCTAGGCCTGCCCTGGAGAAATGCAAACATACATGCACTTAGGAACTTGTACACAAAAGGTCAGAATAGTATCATTTGTAAGCACACTAAGTGTCACACAATGTCTACCAGTTGATGAATGGATATACAATGTAGTATACTCACTTTACTTAGAGAGTAAGTGTCACACAATGTCTACCAGTTGATGAATGGATACACAATGTAGTATACTCACTTTACTTAGAGAATATATTTGTGGTCTATTGCCAGCTTTTATTTATGGAATATTTGTGGAATGTTATTTAGCAGTAAAAAGAATCAAAGGGCTTCATGCTAAGTGCATAGTCCCAGAAAAACAAACGACGAATGGTATTCCTCGTCTGTGGATGCTAGCACCAATTACCTAATTGTATGGCAAACTGAGCAACGTTAATGTGATCTGAAAACAACTGTGCTCTTATCTTGTGAATCCCTAAAAAAAAAAAAAAAAAAAAAGAAAGACATAAAGGGCTTCATATTTGTTGCAGCGTGGAGGGGCCTTGGAGACATTATGTTAAGTGAAAGAAGCCAGTTACAGAAGGCTGTGTAATGCATGATTCTATGAAGTGCCCCAAGCGAGCCAGTTTTGTCTGGTTTCTGTCCATAGTGATAGTTAGGGCAGAGGGTGGAGTTGGCAGTGAACAGAAAGTAGCTGCTAATGGGTATGTTTCTTTCTGGGGTCATGAAAATATTTTAAAATTGTGATGATTGCACAACTTTGAGAATAAACTAAGAACTTGGGAATTGTGTACTCTGAGTGAGTGAGCTGTAGGATATGGGGATCATATTTCAAGGAAGCTGTTATTTTAAAAATGTGCACTTGGAGTACAGAGTGGAGAAGATGGGAAGCCAGTTCTGTCGACCTCCGAGTTGCCAGCCTGAAGTCCCACAAGACTCCCATTTTGTGCAAGAAGTAGAAGGTGGTCTTGTGCCTAGGAGAGAGAGGAGGAGGAGGAGGAGGAGGAGGAGGAGGAGGAGAGAGAGAGAGAGAGAGAGATATGGAGAGAGACACAGAGTGAGGAGAGGGAGATCAAGACCTGCCCATTCCCTGGAGATAAGACCGTCTGTGTCTGTGCGCCATCCCACCTGATCCACTCCTTGGCAGCTGGGCTGACCTTGTGCTCGTTACTAAACTTTACCGTTTTCCTCTTTCTCATCAGAGACTCAATGTGATGGCATAGCTAAGCCTACTGTCTAGCATCAGGTATGTAAGAGGTGTGCAGTACACACAGCTGGGGTCATTGCTATTCTAAAAGACACCTTTGTCTGAGTTAGGAAAAGGCCTTCTCAGGTCGGATGTATTGAAAAAGCTCCATCCTGGCCTGAACTGGTTCCCAGACCAGTGGCTCTGAGAATCCAGTGGTGCTGATTGTGGGTCACTTAATCGGTGTCCATGCACAGCCTGCACACCCCTACTTGGCTCCTGGTCTCAGCTTTTCTCCCCCTTAGCCAGCATTCATCTCTGCTCTGTCACAACACCCGTGGAGTGTCCACTTCTCTTCTTCAACTAAGCAGTAAGCTGGAGTATTTCATGAGTACCAACAACAGGTGGGCACTGTGGGGACATGTCAGAGGCAACTATGACAGCTCACACCATCGAGATACCTAGAATTTACCTAGAAATCAGAATGTAGTCATTCATCTGGACTAATTGGAGTATGAAAGCAAGGGGTTGTGAAAGAAATCAGAGCTCGGGCGTAGGACCCGTTCAGGTCCACATCCCGCCTGCTTCTCAGCCACAGGATCCTGAGCGAGCTGGTGTTTTCTCTGCGCTTCTGTTTTCTGGATTAGAAAATGCGCTTCCCCATGTTTTACTTGTTGGCATCATCACCAGAAATAGGATCTGGAAGCTTCCAATACAGATCCTGCTGGGTAGTTGGATCTTTTTTTAAAAAAAAAAAAACCCACTAGATAATAGTTCTGTTACTGGTAAAGTTGGATTGAAGCTTTGTACCAAGAAGAGGTTGAGCTGTTGTCCTGTCGTTGGAGATGCATAGGATGTTCAAAACTGGCTGTCAAGGAATGGGATGGGTTATAGATACAAAAGGTCTTACTGCCAAGGGAAGGATAGGCTTTTCTCTCTCTTCCCTCAAGCCAATAAACTCCCTCCCTCCCTTCCTCCCTCCTTCCCTTCCTTCCTCCTTCCTTTCCTCCCTCCCTCCCTCCCTCCCTTTACCAGGGCAAGCAAGATACCACTTCTTCTTCTACAGAATGGGAGTCTGGTGGGAGTATAGGTTGGTGCCTTGGGGGATAAGAGCTACTACGGTGGAGGACCTGAGGACTTTATCTGGGCTCCTGGCTCTCTCTATTAAAATCAAACTTTCATTTACTAGACCACACCACCAAGCTTTCTGCCTGGGCCTCCAGACATCCTTATGCCTCTGTCCCAGCTCAGCATTGGCTTCCCCTCACTGTGCAGGTTGGATTTTTGTGTGTCCTCACCCATTAGGAAAGAAGCAGGGTGCTGTCTGTCTTACTGGTGCTGGGGATGTAGTAGGTGCCTAGTGAGAGTGAATGAATGAAAAGTGAATGAATGTACTTCAATATATAGAGCTGCTGAAACTAAATTCATAAAAAATGAAAATACAATTTATAAATATAAGGTGTTCTAATGTGAGGTGTTCTAAAACAAAGATTACACCAAAAACGTTAGCCAATATATTTCCCCATATTGCCATATCCTTAGATTACCTTATTATGAGTTGTAAGTACATAATATTTGTTGAGCATTAATCTTTGTTTTGATTTATAATAAAATATCTGGAAAAAGTAATTGACTCACTTCCGGGTCTTTGGTTTTTATAGAAAAAAAAAGTGAATGAATGAATGAATGAATGAATGAATGAACAGCCCTGGCAACAGTGCTGGGCCACCTTTCTCCTCACCACCAGGCACAGGTGGATAGCCAGGACTGTCTTATCACCCTACAACTGGGGACAGGATGAAGACACACTGTTGTGGCGCCTGCTCCTCTCTTCTTGAGTGCTCTACAGCCTCCTCCCCCCCTGGCCTGCTCCCATGCTAGCCTGGATTCCTCTGGAGGTTCCAGCTCTGCCCTTCCATTCTGAGAAGCCCTGTTGAGCAGCTCTGCAGAAAGTGCAGGCTCTAGATGCAGAAGACATCTGTGAGGTTTCCAAAACATTTCTCCCTGGGCTGTAAATCAAGCACTTTAAGAATTGTAAACTGGCTGGAGTGCGGAGTTAATGTATGTCTGGAAAAACACCATGGTGATTTGCCTTTTAAATGCCAGTGAAGAATTCCACTTCGTTTACTTTCATTAGAGATATTGAGACTTCTAGTGGGCAGGCACTAGGAGGAGGCTGTGGTAGGCTTTGTTTGCTCCTTCCCTGGAAGGGGCAGTGGTTGGGGGGTTCAGTGGCTAGGCTGAACTTTCATCCCTGTGGCTGAAGGGCAGTTTAGAAAAGGACTGAGCGAGCTGGAGAGATGGCCTAGTGGTTAAGAGCGCTCTTACAGAGGACCCGGGTTCGATCCCCAACACCCACATGGTGGCTGAGAATGGTCCATAACTCCAATTCCAGGAGAACTCCAGTTCCAGGGTAATCCGGAGACCCTCTTCTGACCTCCGCGGCATTGCAGACACGGGTGCACAAACCTGCAGACAGTACATTCATATACATAAAATAAATAAATAAATAAATAAATAAAAATTTTTAAAAAAGAAAAGGACTGAGCATCTCTACCAGTTCCCATCCCTTCCTGTCTATGAAGGCTCCTACCTAATATGATGCTCAGGGGCTACAGAGGGGTTTAATTACAGCAAGCTAAGTAGTCCTTACTGGTTGTCTTTGCTGTGTGCCTTGGGTCTAGCATGATGGAAGGATGCTCACATCCCAGTCTTCTGGGATGGTGGCAGGGAGGTGGACGATCCCAGTTGTGAGTAGGAAACAGCTATTTAACCTACAGCTAGTCAGGGCTCAGTTTCTTCACCTGTGAAATGGGAATAGACATGAGAGTTGAACAGACAAGGAGATGCATGCCAGGTGCTGAGGAAATCTGTGGCCCTCAGTGAGTGGTTGGTGTTTTTCTCAGGTGAAGGCAGGAGGAGTCCTGGCTGCCTCTGCACCTTCAGCAGCCTACACACAGATGTCGCACATAGTAGGTACCCTAGTGCCAAGCATCTTTGGTCCACCTATAAATCAATAGGTGGAGACAGTGTCCTCAAAGGTCCTGCTGTTCATAGGAAGAGAATCAGTTCTAGGCCTTGGCAAATGTGATTAGTGAAATTCAGACTGCGTTTCTTGTGGCTGGACTTCTGACAGGAGCTCTGCTTGCTGGGGAAGAGGAAGTAGTCTTGGGTCTCAGAGCTGCTTTTCCAGTGTGAGGAGACACTTGGTTCACAGAGCACCCACGGTGCCTCTGTTTCTCTGCTCTGGCTCCGTCTCATGGTAGCCCAGGAGGTGGCACTCAGCTAGATTGATGTGGAAAGGTTCACTCTCAATGTGCCTCCCTCCCTCTCCTCTGGGACATGGAATGGCTTTAGTGGGACTCTATGACAGAGCGTGTACTGAGAATGTGCCCAACACATAAGCATGAGCTATGATATTTGGGGTTTAGAGAGTACCTGGAGAGAGCTTCACTTTTGTATACATACATAGAGTTCAAGAGGGCTTTAAGTTTGGTCCCACTGAGGCCTGAGTCTCCTGGCTGCCTCTGCCAGTGGCTGTGCATTTGGGTCTTTAGATACAATGTGTTCCCTCTGCAGCTTCTGCAGTAACTGGGGGGCATTCAGACTCCAGGAGAAGTTTGCTCTGTGGCCTCTGGTGGCAGATGGGATAGGAAGTAAGACTCCTAGAGTCAAGGGAAAGACTAAGGAGCCATCTTCTGTCTGGAGCAGGGGGCATTTCTGGCAGTCTTGTTTAAAAGGAAGAAATCACAAATAGTTTGCTACAATTTCACTCTGAGAGGTGAATGGGTGCCACCAGCCACTGCTGCCTGTTCTCCATTTGTCAGGCCCGTTTGTGCTAAAGTAAACACGCAGCGTGACCCGGGAAGTTGGTACTGTCACTCTCCTCACTTAGCCACAAAGGGAGCTGAGAATTGGGTGCTGCACCATTTATCACTTGCAGAGGAAGGAGCGAATGCAAGGACTACAAATATCTCGGTCATTTTTTTTTTTTTTCTTGTGGCACATATTCCTTCTGTCGCTTCCAAGTTGTAGGTTAGAAAGTATTGGTTCAAATTTGTTAAGCCCTTTTTGAGTGCACGGCCCCTCTGCTAGTCACTAAGAAGGGCAGAAGAGAGCAAGATAAGCCACTGGCCCCAAAAGACTTCACTTACCTCTTGATTCTAGAATGCGGATCGGACCCTTTCTAGAGCCTCAGTCTTTGCGGCCCATGCTGATCTCTCCTTGCTGGTCCACTGAAGGAGACCAAAGAGGCCGATTCTCTTTTTTCAACTTTAAGTTCTTAGAGTTTCATCACTTTGTATGAAACATCCATTATACAGCCTTGGCTTCCTTGGCAGCAGTGAAAAGAGATGCCAGCAAACCTTGAGACTCTCCCAGTGGTCCTCGATGCAGTGCAGTTACCTCTTGTGCTTCTTACAGCTTTGGAAGCAAACCATCTTCAGCTAGCAGAGTAGTGGGTGGAAGAGGCTAACTGGCAGTTCAGTTATCTGGGGAGCTCTGAGTCCAGGGCGTGGATGCGAGCGCAATGAGAAGCGAGGCACTCACTCTGGGCACAGCCTCACTTTGCATCTTAGTAATGGAGATGCAATTCCCAGCAGAATGGAGTAGAGCGCTCCAGGAACAGGCAGCGGGTGGCAGATCCAGTGGAGGAGAGGAAGTAGTAAGTGGAATTTTTACTGACAAAGTGGTATCCACTTGGATATCTAGGAGGGTCCAGGGCAGAGGGAGGGATCCCAGTAGCAGAAAACATTTATTGAGTGCCAAGCCTATGGCAGGCACACAGACCATGCTTCCTTTGTTTCTTCCACTCTTCCCACCTGTTTTCCTTCCTACTCCCCCAACCCCCAGCCCTTGACTACTTTATTTTGTACTTGTGTATTAATCTCAGTCATTTGGCAGTAAATGATGTAAAAGGCTGAGAAGGGATGGCCAGTGACTCTCCCCAAATCAAAGCTGGACTTTAGGACTGGGCTGTGTGAGTTCAGGGCTCAATATAAGAACCCTGGCTCCATAGTCTGTCAGGATGAAGCACCTTCAAAACTCAGACTTAGGGTTCACAGAAGCTGGCTCTGTGCTTTCAGAAATGGCAGCGTGAGAACTGAATTCTGCCATGCCAATTATTCCATCTTACCCATGACCTCCCAGGGCCTATAGCAGATCCTGTCATACATGAAAAATGTAGTGGATGCTTGCTTGTGGGCTGATGTGGGATGCTAGGCTGGGGACAAAGGGATGCAGGTGCTGGTCCCACATTGCTGTACTTTAAGCAGTGTGATCTTACTTTCAACTAATTTTCTGTTAGATAAGAGCACTGGGACAGATGCTTGTTTTAGGATCCATTATTCATTGAACAAATAGAGATGCTCCTTGATTTACTACGGGTTTATATCTGATAAACTCATCTTAAGTGGAAACTGCGTTTAATACGTCTAATCTACTGCACATTATAGCTTAGCCATGTGGAATGTTATAGTGTCAGTCATTTCTTCCTGCGACTGCGGGACTGACTGGAAGCTGTGGCTCTTTGCCACTGAAGAGAGAGGTCTATCCCACATATCCCTAGCTGGGAGGAGATCCAGGTTCAGAATCTGAAGTACGGATCCTACTGAGTGCCCATCCTTGCCACACCACCATCACATCAAAACACTTGAGTTGAAGTGTCATAACTTAGGGGGACTGGCTGGGTTTATGGAGCGTCAGGCATTGCCGTTGCCTACGGCGTCACGGTGATGATGAAATACTGTTTCCACTCCTGTGCAGTTGACGGTCTAGCCTTCTCCTCAGGCTGCATTTTGTGGGTCTTTAGATCTTGTCCCCACATGGCTTTGACACAGCAGGGGCTGAGGTCTTCTCCACATGTTCTCCTCCACTAGAAGACAAACTGCTTGCACAGGGCTTCTCACCAGTCTTATTTTCTGATGTAGCCCATGTGCCCAAACAGGGCCTGGCTAAGAAACGGTGACACGAGTGATTGCAGTATGTATTTTTGCTAATTACATCTCAGAGCTTAGGCCCGATGGAGCTGGCCTATAATCCCGTCTGTTTGGGAGGCCGAGGCAGGAGGATTGTGAATTCAAGGCCAGCGTGGGCAACTCCGTGAGACACTGTTTCAAAATAAAAAGTACAGGGAAGGACCAAGGCTATACTCGGCGGTAGAGCACTTGCCTAGGATGCATAAAACCCATAGTTCAATCCAGGGGAAAAAAATCCTAGGATATAAAAATTCCAGAGCTAAGAAGAAAATTAAGCAGTACGAGGCCCCTTTCCAAGAAAATGTAATTTTAAAATTAAGAAATTACTTTTATTTATTTAGGAAAAACACTATTTTTGTAAATCAAGATGTAGCAGAGACCAGGAAGGTTTATTCCAGCTGCTAGCTGAGGGATGAGGGAGACAGTCAGCATCCCTCCTTCATCTGCTGGTGCTTTTGCAAACCACAAACAAAACAAAACAACAACCTCAACCCCCTCTCCCTTTTCTTTTCCCTTTGCTTCAAGTAGAAAAAAGCAATTGCTTCTTAAAACAGCTCATGAAGGAAAAAATTATAACAAATATTTAGCATTTCTCTGGTGGCGGCACAGTCTGAATTCCTTTCAGCCCCACAATGAGTTCTAATTTTATGAAATGTTTGGATTAGCCACCAATTTTCCGGTGGAATTTAGAAGGCTTGTATTTGTACTTATGCTTGAAGCGAAGAAATCTCATAAAATCTGTGCAGTGTCCTGGGCCCTGTGGGATGTTCTAGCCAAGGACAAAATGACCATCAACTGAGTGATGGGAGAGAAAGAGATCTCCCTGGCAGCTGTGGCCTGGCTTCTGCTGATAGTTGTATGTTCTTGAACTGCAGTCCCTGGGGCTTGGCTGGGCTGTGTACCACTTCCAATTGATCACGGGCTATAAAAATTCCAGCCCCGGCACAATGCCTTGTTTGTACCTGATCTTGCTCTTTCAATTCAGAGAGCCGGAGAACATTAGGGTATCTGGTAATTGGGTGAGAGGCGTTTGGCATGCCGCTCTACATGCCCCCTGCACCCGGTGCTGCCTGCCTGTGTTCTTCCCAGCTCCCACCTCTGTGTCCCAGACCAGCACTGTCAAATAGGTACGTACATACATGGTTATTAAAATTAATTACAACTAGATAAAAGAAAAGATTCAGTTTTTTGGTTGCATGACCCACATTTTAAGTGACCAGTAGCCCATGGTGGCTAGAGACTACTGTTGGACAGTGTGGGACAGGTCATTTTCACCAACATTGGGAGTTCAGTTTGGCAGAACTTGCTTGTGTTTTATAGGTGCTGATTTTAATGAGGACAGGGACAGGCTGCATCCCTTACACAGCTCCTGATTCTACCAGTAAGCATCTCGAAGTATTTTCCCCTTTGTTTTGCCATGTCCCCAGTGTCTAGTAATCTAGGCAGCACTTGGGAAATAGTATACATCTAATGATTTTTAGAATGAATGGATGAAATGTCTGCTTTAGCATCGTTTAGTATATGTCAGACACTGGGCTGGCCTCTAAAAAATGAAATGAATACTTTTGAGTTGCCATCGATTGGAAATAGCTGGTATTTTTTAGTATGTCCAGCATATCAGGCACCGTGCATGCCTGTGGGGACACAGTGACGAACAGATGGATGAGGTTTCCGGGAGGGTGCTCATCCAGTCCTGCGGTTTGAAAGTTGGAGAGATTGGTGAGTCTGTAGGGTGCAGCAATTAAAGTGCATGGACTGTCTTTGACATCCCTCCCTAAGGAGCTGATTAGCGGGATTGGAATGGGCCTCTGGAACACTTGGTAGCATTTGCATTTTAATCAAGCTGCTGGGGTGAAGAGGGTTGGCTGTTGTCTGTATTTTAAGAAACACAGTTCTCAGTGCTGCAGTATTCACCTGGGACAGTCACACCAGTGTCTTCAGTCTACTTTTTATAATAAGCAGAGTTCTCTAAGCCCTTCTGTTCTTGTATTGGGCTAGAGCTCTCTCTCTCTATCCCCTCTCTCCCTCCTTCCCTCCCTCCCTCCCTCCCTCTCTCCCTCCCTCCCTTCGTGTGTGTGTGTGTGTGTGTGTGTGTGTGTGTGTGTGTGTGTTTCCCCCTCCCCCCTTTCTCTATTGAGGCAGGGCCTCACTGTGTAGCCCTGGGAGGTCTGGAGTTCCCTATGTAGACCAGACTGGCCTTGAATTCACCAAGATCTGCCTCCTGAGCGCTGGGATTAAAGGCAGACCTACCACACCTGGAGGAGGTCTCTTTTCTTTTTTTCCTGGATTACCTATCCTGAAGTGATAATAGAAATGACATAATAGTAATTGTGTGTCTGCGATAATCTAAGCTTGTGAAATTACTCAGCTTAATTCATTCTCATGGTTACCTTAAGACACACGTCATTGTCACCCTTATTCAGTAAATGGATAAGGCACAGAAACGTGGCGCAGTTCTACTTGGCCTAGGTGGGCTTCACATCCTGCACTGCTGTGCTTCTGCAAATCCCTCCTGAAGGTCAAATGTGCTTTTCCTTGGAGAACTGGAGTTACAAACGGTTGTTAGCCACCATGTGGGTGCTGGGATTCGAACCCAGGTCTTCTGCAAGAACAGCCATCTCTCCAGTCCCAGTAAAGCATATAGCTTATACATAGTAAAGCATATAGCTTATACATAGTTTGATTAAGACTTCCTGAGCAAGTATGACCCCAGGCCATTGTGCCCTTCTTGCGTGGAGAGCACTGGTTGCAGCTTACAGGTGGGAGAGGCCCAGGGGTCTGCACTCCTGAAGATGTTCCCATCTCGGCCTGGTCAAGCTGGGGCCTTACTCCTCAAGGATGGTGAACGTCCCCATCCTTGTCTCTGGTATGTTTTCTCCACAGAGACCTAGCTGTCCAAGCCTGTGCTGGGACCTTTTGCTCTGTTGCATCATAGGCTGCCTGTAACTCTGCAGCGGCTTGTTTTCTTTGTAAGCCCCAGTTTTAGTGACCTTCGCCTGTCTGTTTATTTCAGGGAAATAATTCCATCCGGCAAAAAATCAATTCCTTGGGGGCTACAGAAGTATGCCTGAGGGACTTCTTTAAGTGAGGTGGCCTGAAATGGCCTCTCAGAAGAAGCGACAGCTGCTTCCTTTCTCTCAGCCCCTTCTCACTTTGCCCTCTGACATCGCCCTCTAAGGCTTAGAGTTTGAAGGCCTTATGGTAGTGTTCTTACACACATGTCTGCATAGCTGTTTGTTAGTAACAGTGATAAGGATAACCCTGAGCAGGCTTGGAGTGCAGAGTTCTGTATGTATATATACTGGGGATTCTCTGCTGCTTATCTCATTGCACTTTGCTTTCTCTTAGCAACGACGGGGGTAAACATGTCTGAAATCGGCTTTTTAGCCTTCCATGGGGGGGGGCAGTTAGGATTATGTTGCAGGTTCCTGGCCTTGCAGGATGCTGTGTTCTGTGATATATAAGGACCACAGTATGGGAGACCAAAAGAAAAAAAAGAAAGTATTTGTCAAGGTGATGCACCTAGAATTCTTTCCTTGGTGCTTTTGGCTAACTTCTTTTTTTTTAACGTATTAAAAATGTTTTTATTGAGCATTTGTACATTTCATACAATGGTTCCTAATAAAATTAAGCCCCCCATGTCCCCAACCCCCATCAGAATTCATGTATTATACCATCCACGTTAAGACCTGTCCAGTCAAGCGTTTGAACCCAGATATCTTTCTGTGCAAATTCATCCACTAGAGTCTAGTCAGCACATCTAAAAATCTTAGCTAAGGCATACTCTTCTTTACCCAGCAGTAATAAGTCTCCATTAGTTCTGTGTCCAGGGCCAGCCTACCACCTATTTCTCTTGCTCTACTCTGGGACCTTGTCTGAGTTTGCTTGAAGCCCGTGCCTGATTTGGCTAACTTCTAAATGGTCCTCAGTATTGTGTTTAGGAATCTTCATGTTTGCTTTTTATAGTGTGTCTGTCTTCTCCATTAACTTTTATTCCTTTTTGTGACCTGTTTGAAAGATGAAGTTCTGTTTTTCCCTATAGCAAAGGCACTGCTTGCTCAGTACTGAATGTTCACAAGACAAAAAAGTTTAAGATTAAATATAAAGTTGGTTGTCATATTTTTTAAAAACGTTTTATTTTGTATGTGTTCGTGTGTGTGTGCACATGGGTACAGGTGCACAGGTGCATATGTATGCGCATGTTTGTGTGTTTGTACATGTGGAAGCCTAAGGTTGATATCAGGTATCTTCTCAATCACTTTCTACCTTATTTTTTTTATGAAATTATGTTAATATATTCAAATGTAATTTATGACATCACAAGTATAAAGCAGAGATGGAACTAAGTTTAAAGTTACACATGGTTCCAGCATATCAGTTTCCAAATTTATATTACAAGTTGACCCAGGTAAAATACCTCTGACTCCTGACACCACCACAAATCCATGACATCACTTCCATGTCATTTCCAGGAACACCTTTAGTGGCCCCTCCTTCTACTCACAACTCTGGACCATTGATAGATATACAACCATAGAGCCTAGCTCTGAACTCAAATAGTGATTCTTCCTTCCTTGCAAATACCAGGAGCCACAATACTTAGCCCCAAAGCCTTGCATCAATCTAGACATACTTGCCCCTCCATACAAATAAAAGAACCATGTTTTGCCACACTCAAACATAGATAGTCTACCTTATTTTTTTATTCTTTTTTAAGTGTGTGCACATGTGTGCATGTGTGCATGCACTTGTACATATGAAGGTAGGTGCCCTAAGAAGCCAAAGGCATTTGACACCTTGGAGCTGGAGTTATAGGCAGTTGTGAGCTTCTCAATGTAGGTGCTGGGAACTGAACTTGGGTCCTCTGCAAGAGCAGCACATGTTTCTAACCACTGAGCCATCTTCCTAGCCTCCTCAACCTTATTCTTTTTAGACAGAATCTCTTACTGAACCTAAAACTTATAAATGAGACTAGGCTGTCTGACCGGCAGGCCTTGGAGATCCTCCTCTTCACCACCACCATGAAGATTACTGGGATTACTGGCCTGAGCCACAGTACCCAGCTTCGTACACGGGTGCTGAGGATCTGAACTCAGGTCTTCATATTTGTGTGACAAGAACTTCACTGACTGAGCTGCTTCCTCGTTTCCCTTGTTGTCACGTCTTGATTCTAATGGTGAGGCTGTTGCTGGTTCTGTTTTTTCCAGCTTCCCCGCATGTCTGTGACTAAGCTTGTTGGAATTGTATTAATAGGAAAACTACAAGTGACCGTCTGCAGGGCTCAGTGCATGGATTCTCTGGCATGTCTTTGGGTGGCTTTTCTGGGGGTTATGTCCTATTCTTGTGTAGTCTTCAAAGCTGTCGGTCCAGAGGGTGAACATAGAGAAGTTCTATGTGTTTGAGTAACCAAATGAGCCAGCTTTGTGGGGAACAGGGTTGGCTAAGGTAACTCGCCATGTGGCTAGCATGTGGCCAAGCTGGGTGCTGTCATGACTCAAGATCAAGCACATTTCCTATTTTGCTACCAATTATGTTTTAGATTGTTGGTTAAGGGATAAGTGGTTTTAGAATAAAGAGGTATTGCTATATTTGGATAGCTGGAACCAGGAAAAAAAATCCCTTCATTTAGCTTAATCATCTAGTTGGCTCAAGTGACAGATATTTTTTAAATTATTTATTTATTTATTATTTTTTATGTGTATGAGTGTACTGTCTGTGTGGTAGGTTGGTGCACCCGTGTCATGCAGTGCCATGGAGATCAGAAGAGGGCGTTGGATTCCCCTGGAACTGGAGTTAAAGATGGTTCTTAGCCACCCGATGTGGGTGCTGGGAATTGAACCCGGGCCCTCTGCAAGAGCAGTCAGTGCTCTCAACCATTGAGCCATCTCTCCAGCCCCTACAGATATTTTTTTAAAGGAATACAGTCTTTAAATTTTTGATTGAGTTATTTTCATTATCTGTGTATGAGTATTTTGCATGTATGTTTATGTACCATATGTGTGTAATGCTCAGGGAGACCAGAAGAGGGTGTCAGGTCCCCTGGACCTGGAGTTGCAGATGGTTCTTAGTCACCGTGTGGGTGTCCAGGTCCTCTGCAAGAGCAGCCATTGTTGTTAATCACTGAGCCATCACTCTAGCCTCAACTGACAAATTTTTAAACTACTTTTTTTTTGAGGGTAAGAAGAATTTGGCCTCTTGTTCAGCATGGCAGACCAGTCTCTTTTTGGAACATCAGTCTTAGATTAATTCTGAGATGGACTCAGAAACACACTTGAAAGCAACTTGCATTATTAGCTGTACATAGCTTACATTTTATGACCTGCTTAGAGATGCAGGGAGAATCATTCTTGGGAAGGACTGTCTTATTTACTTCTTCGTCTTCTCTGCAGATGGGATGTTCACATTAGAGACGGGCTGGCTTCAGATGTCTGCTCCAGGATGTTTTAGCTGAACTGTATGAGTCCATTAAACAAATGTAAGAGTTTTGGGAGAGAGAAGAGCTATGTCTCAAACCAAATGTTTTTCATGGAGAACATGTGGGGAATATTGGTATTTGTGTGTACAGTACATCAGAAAGCAGCTTGGCAGGCTTCCTCTGGGATGTTTCTGGCCCATGGTTGCTGGGTTTGATAGTTTTGTTGTGAGGGAATGGTTCTTGTGAAGTACTGCCATGAAGGCGATTTGACGCTCCATTCAGGGAGGAGTGCCGTTGTTTAGCCGCACATTTGAATTGTTCTGATCACCTCTCTGAGCAGACCTTCCAAAACGTGACCAGTTTGATAACTGAGCTAGTTTTCCTCGAGGCTTAGTCGAGGAAGGAAGTATCACTGTGGCAGTGTGTTGTTCACCAGGTGGCTTTGTAGATTTGTCAACATGTGGAAACACATGTGGCCCAGGAGAGGCAACATTAGCCACGGAATTTAAGTACCTGAGTTGAAATGGGGTGCTGACTTTATGACCTGTGGGAGTGTAGGGACTTCCTTTTCTGGATTAGTTTTTTTTTTTTTTTTCCCTGCTCATGGATGAGGGTTCTAGAATACAGTGGATTGGTATTGTGTATATTAGAGGGTCATTTATACAGCATGGTCCTGCATAAGCGCGTGGTCTTACCTATAAGTAAGAAAGCAATGCGGACTGTAGTTGGAAAGACTGACTTCAGTGACTTGTAGTTTACAGCGCTGGGTTGGTGATATCAGGCAGATGCACAACAAAGGATTCATTCTTACAAAGATGAAGCCTTAGGATACCCATCCTGTCTGGTTTATTCCTATTCATTCAACACTGACAGAAAGTGCCAGATTCTCTCATTGCTACTGGGGACAGAGAGGAGTCAAGACAATGGTAATACCCGTCTTCTAGTCTGCTTGATAAATTGAGGGTATTGAACCATGAATGACCCTGCTTTTTGTTTGGTTGTATTTTTACTGTATTTTAGGGAATCATTCTCATTTAGTTTCTGTTGCTGTGATAAAACATTCTGACCAAAGCTGGGGGAGGAAAGAGTTTATTTCATCTTATGGGTCTATCATTGAGGAAAACCATGGTAGGAGCTTGAGGCTCCTGGAGGCTGGCATTGAAGCAGAGGCCATGGAGGACGGCTGCTTGCTGGTGTGCTCCCAGGCTCACGTTCAAGTTACATTTTTCTCTATGGCCCAGGCCTACCTGCCCAGAGATGGCACTGGCCACAGGAAGCTGGGCCCTACTGGTCAATTAGCAGTCAGGAAAATGCTCCACAGACATGCCCACAGGACCGTACGACAGGGAAATCCCTCATCTGAGGTTTCCTCTTCTTAGGTTGTCAAGTTAACATCCAAGATTAGCTGTCAGAGTAGCATAGACAGGACAGGTAAATATTTCATAGCTGTGAACATGATTTGGTAGGAAATACGGTTAATCGGGGCTGGAGAGATGGCTCAGCGGTTAAGAGCACTGACTGCTCTTGCAGAGGACCTGGGTTCGATTCCCAGCACCCACATGGAGGCTAAGAACTGTCTTTAACTCCAGTTCCAGGGGAATTTGACGCCATCTTCTGACCTCCGCAGCATTGCACAACATGGGTGCACCAACCTACATGCAGACAGCACACTTATACACATAAAAAATAATAAATAGAAAAAATTAAAAAAAGAAAATATGGTTAATCATCTTACATCTTTATGCAAAGCAGGTCAAAATGGTTCTTACTGATCCTCCCCAAGAAAAATCCCACAGTAATTTAATATGGAATTATTGTGCCCCTAAGAGGTATAGGGAGAGAGGATGTAGTAGTCTGAATGGGTCCCGAAGTTGACCTTTTGACTATGACTGAGCAAGTTAAACTGTCACAATGCATTTTATGAGAAGGCGACTGGGTACAAGGTATGTAAGAGGAGAAACAGACTGTAGAGAAGCTGTCTTGGCTCCTGTTGGGAGGGGCAAAGTGAGACTCTGTTCTGGTTTGCAGTGATTCTCACTTAGGGGTCACAGGGAAATGGGGCGCTCATTGGGGCTCCCCCTTCTGCACATAACTTGCCTGGAAGGAGTTAGTATCTTAGAAAGTGCTTCTCTTTACTGACCTCTCTTGGCATGGGGAGGAGGCAGTGTCTTGAATGGTCTCTTGGAAACTGCATCTAGTGAGACTAGTCCTCAGACCATAGGCAGGGAGGGAGTTCCTACCAGTAGAGGAATGGGGACCCAGTACGGACAGTCCCTGTGTCTACTGCCATCAAATGGATTGCAAGGCACTAGAAGGGGAGACCTAGGGTCTAGTCTACAGAACCCGATTAGTACCTTTCCAGAGCAGTTTCCCCACGGGTGCTTGTTGGGGACGGACTCTGCCACGGTGTTTTAGAGCCGTGCCTCCCAGACCCCCTGCCTTATCTTGCCTTTGCCCACCTGCCAGGGCTGACCATCTGGGGAGTAGAAAGGGACACTGGGACACCCATGGATGTACATGTTTAAGAAGCAACTGGTTTAAATAAGAGCTAAAAAAAGGCTTTAGCGGGGTCTTCACATCCAGGTCTAATTCAGCTCATGGTTTTCTTTGTCAGCCCCATGGTGAGCATGGTCAGGGATTTAGAATATGGCCTTGGGCTAGGAAGACCTCATTCTGCTACCTGCCAGTTGATGCCATAGAACACATTACCTAAACTCCCTCAGACTCGGTTTATATTCATTGAGAAAACATAAATAATGTTGTTGTTGCAAGACTTTAATGAGTGAGAGGTTGAGAGATTTAACAGAATGGTACCTGGTGCCTGGCACATACTAAGGGCTTGATAACTGGTAATTATTATGATTACTGTTAGCTATTATCATGAATCATCCTTGAACCTTCCTGGAATGTGCTCTGTTATTATCTCCATTTGAAAGATGATAAATTCAGACTCCGTGATTTGGGAACAAGTGGGGATTCAGCATCTGAGAGATTGGTAATAAAGGAGATGGCCCGATGGCAGGTGGCTGTGATTCAGGTTGCTCTAATGAGGTGATCCACTGTGGTTTTGTATTTTTTTTGATGAGACTTTAAAAAAATCCTTAGAGTACATTTTAGTGGCAACTCTTTGTATGTGCTGTGGGGGGGGGCACTTACTTGATTGTGGATATGCCAGAATTTGATTTAGAAGTGCAAATAACGGCAGCTTCAGTGTGAATAGAGCTTCTAGAAGATGGTGAGGAGGTGATGAAGTGGACAGGGGACACCAGTGTGCACCTTACAGAGGGGTGGGCCATGTTTCAGAATGGATGTGGAGGAGTTGGAGTTGGCTAGCTAGAGAAGTTAGTTGCAGATTGTGGAATGTCGGGGGATCCTGGTAGAGAATAACAGGTGCAAACCTTCAGAGACAAGAGCACACTCTCTGACTCAGGCCTCTCCTTGAGGCCCTAAGATGACAGATCCTGTTCCAGTCTTCTCAGGGGTGATAAGTCCCCACTAAATGGGGTAGCAGGATGTGCCATCCCAAGACTGAACACGCTCCCTCGGGCCAAGTTGCCATTGCTTGGGGCCGCCTGTTTGTAGCCAGAGGGCTGGCTGCTGCCACAAGCATCCCCTGGTAGGTTTCCATAGTGCTAATTGGGAAGCTGAGGAGCCTGCATATTCTGTAATGGGGCTGAAGTCTGGGACCAGCCTATTAATGCAGAATAATGAGCAACAAGGGTTTCCCTTGCAAGGAACAAAGGAGCTATTGCTAGTGAGGTGATAATGAATGCGCTCCGGAGGGAGGCTGTATGGCTGCTCTCCTGAAGGGGAGGGGATTGTCACCCCCAGCATGCTGTGCCCTTATACACAGTAACTGCTATTAATAACTTTTCCAAGTAGCAGGAATTCTGTCAGGATAAAAATAACTTCTGATGAATCTTTCCTTTACTTACTTTTTTTTTTTTTTTTTTTTGGTCTTTTCGAGACAGGGTCTCCCTGTAGTCCCAGCTGTCCTGGAACTCACTCTGTAGACCAGGCTGGCCTTGAACTCACAAAGATCCGCCTGCCTCTGCCTCCCAAGTGCTAGGATTAAAGGCGTGCGCCACCACGCCCGGTTCCTTTACTTACTTAAACATCCTCTATGTCTAAGCTAGGAAATAAAACCTACCTGGGAAGAGTGTGTTCGTGTCCCTGGAGGCCTATACCTGTCATACTGTCTGCCAGGGCCCCCGAATGTTCTAGCACCTGCAGCCGACTTCTTCAGCTGGCAACTTCTTTGCATCCGTCTCCGGACATGTCCTATCCACTGCCACACGCTCCATTGATGCACATCCCATCCCTTTGGACCACCTCATCCATGAGCCCCCTCATTTTGTAGGTCGCATTTCACCACCTTAGGAAACTTTTTTTTACACTTCCCTGTTCTGTCCCCGACCCATGGACAAGCTGAAATCATCAGACTAATTTTCTTTCCCTTTGGAAACTGAACTTGGCCTCTTAGGTCTTTTGTGTCTCTGGCTGATTGTTTCCAAGGTCAGTCAGCAGTCTGAAGTTAATATTTAAAGCAATATTTGCAGTGAATGCAGCAATGATGGGATAGTGCCCCTCCTCCCGGAATATCGGAATATGCTTATTCATGTGTGACATCAGGTCAGGCTTCAGGAACCGGATCAAAGTTTGCACTGAATTGGCATGGACACAGCATTCATTGCCCCCGCAGCTCTGTGAGGACTGCACGCTGGCATTATAGGGGGTAAACATGCTGGGAAACAAGTCATATTTTGCAAGTATGCTTAGAAGGAGCTGTCATTCTCCCTCTCGGTTTATTAATAATGCATCAGTTCTGGGGACACGCTGCTAAAGGAACCTGGCTCATGTAGAAGTGTTAATAAACCTTTGCGCACCAGCTTCTTTGTCTTTCTGTGGTGTCGTATTTGGTCAGGATGCATTGCTGAGACTGTTATTCTCTCTTGGAATGAAGGACTTTTGCAATTCAGGTACTGCTGTTTGTGAGCCCAGGTCATCAGTACTGTGAGCCCAGGTCATCAGTGCTTTAACCACCGTGGGGCCCAGTTTCCTCCCCTTTCCAAGTGGGAAGGTAGGCATGGAACGTTCTAAGATCCTTACAGCTGTGTCTACTGATGACGGTGACGACACAGTTACTCTCTGCCTTCTCCCGTGTCCATCTTATACAAGCTTGATAGGATTCCCATATTGACCTCCAGAGGTTGGGCCTTAGCTCATCTTCATTTTCAGGTGGAGACAGAACCCGTGACTTGATTACCTGAAGACCTCTTCAACAAGTTATTAGATGTGCTGACAGGCCCAAGTGCTAGTGCTGGGTTCTCAGCAATTCTAACCAGGGCTTTCCTGGGTTTGGAGCTCCATAAATACAAGTAGTTCAGCTTGGCTTACTGGAAGCCCTACTATAAGCAACAACATTGGGGGATCGAAGGTTACGGGTGCAGGCTGTCTAGCTTCCGGTTCACCATTTAGCCTCTGCTTCATCATCCCTTCTCTCTTCTTGGGACATTTGTGACCTGGAAAAGAAGCAGTTGCTTCAGGGTCTAGGGACATGGGTCATTGTGCAAGCACAGGGTACTGAGTTTAGATCCGCAGAGCCCACATGAAGCGCCAGGTTGGGCTGCTGGCTGGCTTGTAATCCCAGCACATGGAAGGCAAGGAGACAGGGGTCTCCAGGGCAGACTGCCTAACCAGGCTAGCCAGTTCAGCAAACTTTGGGTTCAAGTGAGAGAGCCTGTCTCAACATATAATAAGATGGAGAGTGGGGGCTGGAAAGATGGCTCCGTGGTTAAGAGCACTGGTTCTCAGCACACACATGGCGGCTAACAACCATCCTTAACTCCAATTCCAGAAGATCTGATGCTCTCTTCTAGCATCCATGGGCATTGTATGCATGTGGTATACTTACATACATGCAGACAAACATACACATCACTTAAAAATAAATGAACTTAAAAATTAAGATGGAGAGTTACTGATGAGACACCTTTTACCTCTGGCCTCCACATACATGTGACACACAGGCACATGTACCACTCCTACGTACATGTGTCCCAGATATGTGAACATGCATGCATACCATAGACATACATTAATATAAAACAAGATAAATCCATTGCATTTCAGAATTGTGCTCTGGTGGTGTGTTTGGCTTTGAGAAATGAGCAAGGCTAAAAATAAGCTTCGTTTGGTGATCCTAGGCCTGTGCCCAACAGTGCCTGAGTTAGTTAGCATCTCTTTTTGCCAGAGGGTTTTTCATGCCCCCCCCCCGTGTGTAGACCACTGAAGTCACCCATCCGCCTTGGCTTCTGTTGCCTTCCGTGGTCCACAGGCCCTTGGGGCAGGATCAAGGAAATATTTGCCAGGAGCAAACTTTCCACTTGCCAGGGGTAGATTGTCTGGGTCACTGGGCTCCTGCAGGAAGCGGCTTACTTTTAATTCCCCTCCGTCCACCTGGGCAGCTTATTAGTTTTGCCAGTCATCTCGTGTGTAACGTGACTTTGTCATACTTTAGTTACAGAATAATAAAAGCCAGCAGGATTGGCTGGGTTTGCTGGCACATGCCTTTAATCCCAGCACTTGGGAGGCAGAGGCTCTGGGAGTTCAAGGCTAGCTTGGTCTACATAGCAAGCTCTGGGCCAGCTGAGACTAAAGGGAGACCCTGTCTGAAAAATACAAATAAATAAATAAATAAATAAATAAATAAATAAATAAATAAATAAATCCAACAGGGTCACAGTGACCCTGCTTTAAGATGGCAATTCTCAAACCTCAGGAATAGACTCCCTAGAGACTCTGATACCAGGTCCCTCCCATCCCCACCTCCGCTCTGCATTTTTACCATGCTTTCTTTTTTCTCACTCAGCTGGGACATCTGATACAGATGATCTACTGATCACCCCTTGACAGATCGCTGGCTTGGGGAACCAGCTTGTCCTTCTCGGCTGGCTCATTGCTCACTTTTGGCATTGTCACTCAGCATTAACTTTCCCCTGGTTTTCTTTTCAGCCCTTTGGTTCTTGCATGGTCAGCCATGGTCACTATCACATGTTTACAAAGCCTGACACCATATGGGGAGTGTAAATCTGCCCTGAGATTTCTTAGCCATTAGTTCTCCTTCTTGCAACATCACTACTGCAATATGGATGTTCTTGGCACAGACCTTGAAGGGGGAGGGTGGGAGGGGGTGGGCATGGGAAAGTAAGGAATGACTCTGAGTAGATAAAGACATCCCATCCATTGCTCTGAACTGTGCCTGGAAAGGCAAACACAGATTTTTGCTGTATTTTTTTTTTATTATTTATTTATGTGTATGAATGTATTGTCTGCATGTAGGTTTATGCACCCGTGTTGTGCAATGCCGCAGAGGTCAGAAGAGGGCGTTGGATTCCCCTGGAACTGGAGTTCTCCTGGAATTGGAGTTACAGACAGTTCTCAGCCACCATGTGGGTGCTGGGGATCGAACCTGGGTCCTCTGCAAGAGCAGTTGGCGCTCTTAACCACTAGGCCATCTCTCCAGCCCCAACATTCACTGTTTAAATTCTGGAGATTGAACACATTTTTCATGGCAGGAGAAAAACTGAAATCATCCAAGGGGTCATCATGTGTCTGTCTAATGGGGATTATGGGAAACAAGATTGAGAAGTTATTGAGGATTGAGTTTTCAGAACTTCTTGCAATGGTGAGCTGCCTTAGGACACACACATACAATCCTTGGCTTCTTCCCACTCCTTGTCTGAAAAAAACATGAATGAACATGCCAGAGAGGAAGGCAGAGGAGCCATGGGCCCTGAGGCGGACCTGGCTTGGACCCCGTGTAGCCTGTAGAGTCCTGGCAGCTTACTTCTCCACATACCCGAGGGTCACTAAATTGATTAGGGTTTTCTGGGTGGCATCATTGCTGTGATCCAGGCAGAGGCTTTGAGGAAAGGCCCTCTGGTGATCTGGAGAACCTTGACTGTGTGTGGTCCACAGAAAAGGAGGCCTTGCCCCAAAGTCTGCAGAGTGCCTGGACAGTAGCTGTGCTGCAGGGCCGCCCACTCCCCTGCTGTGGACGCTGGACCACTTGTAAGCAAAGATGACCACGCCCCTCATACTGAGTCCAGCCCGTAGCCCCTTTCACGGCCCCTGGATGTGGCAGGTGTGAGGTCACATCTTGTAACTGAATGGCAGCGAGGTTGCCAGCAGACAACTTGTTCTTCCTAAGTGATGTTTATGTGCAGGCCTTCTGGCCTCTTCCCTGAGGGCCACTCCCCCAGGCCTCCTTCCTTCAGGGACCTCACTCACTGCCCGTAAAACTTCACCAGCCATTCCAAGGAGCCCTTTGGAGACTTTAGGATTCTTGACGCGGTTACCTGCCGTGCCGCACTCACTGTTCATTCCACCTGTATCCACACTCTCAGGAGCCAGTGGCCTCCAGACTTAGCGCTTGGCCTCAGGTCCTAGCTTCAGATTTTACAAGCACTTTGTCTGACTTGAGACAATATTTACTTTCTCTGTGCCTCCCCATTCTTTTCTGTAAAATGAGGTTGTAGTTAGGACCAACTGAAATGAGGTCTGTGGGCTCATGGTTAACACACAGTGTATGTCAGTTACTGCTCATTAGGAAGACCGTCAAGAGCCTGGCCCGGTGGCAGAGGTCTACAACCCTAGCCACTTGGGAGGCTGAAGCAGATGGATCATAAATTCAAAACCCACTTGTGCAAGAGAATTAATTCCAGGCCAGCCTGGGCAACTTAATGAGACCCCTTTTCAAAAATCATAAATAAAAAAGGGGCTTGGGATGCAGGTTAAGGTAGAGCCATTGTGTAGTATGTACAAGGCTCTTTCTTGGTTCAACCTCAGTACTGCAACGAAGAAAAGAAAATATTGTCGAGCATTAAAAAATGTCAATATGTCAGGGCCAGAGACAAACAGCAAGACCTGGCTCCTGAAAGTGTGGACCCCTGACCAGCATTGCTAGCACCACTGGCGAGCTTGCTACAGATGCAGAATCCCAGGCCCTACCCTATAGCTCTAGATTTAGAATGTACAGTTTAATAAGATGCCCAAGCATCTCTTGTTTGAGAGGTGTGCTTTAGAATATTCCCAGCAGTCTGGCATAGGGAGGTGAATAAGCATCCCTTCTCACAAGGATCCTGGGGATGGAAGAGGGCAGTGATCATCCGTGTTAGAGCCTAGTTTGTGTACACACAGACTCCATAGAGGCTCCCTCATGCCCCAGAACAGGGTCGACTGCACACTGACTCTATGGTCCCTCTGGAAATGGATTTCAATTTTAACCAGTGTTGGCCACTATATCAGGATGTAGATAGTTGGAGGTGGGGCACGGGGAGAGCAGCCTATGTTAAGACTTACTATGATGTACGGCTCCTTTAGCATGGCCTAAGACCCTCACCACTGTATCCCTCGGCTGGGCCTACTTTGTAGTCACTGCTGTTCAGTGAACACTGTGTGCAAGTTCTTTAACCTTATTTATGGAGGAGGAAGCTGAGGCCTACTAGGTAAGGAATTGCTGAAGCTTCCCATCCAGGAAAAAGTCCTAGCATGCTTTCTGCCTTCCTACTCCCCTGCCTTTGCCCCTTTGTGTGTGTGGCTGTCAGCATTCAGCAGCTACCTTGGGAGAGGATGCCCAGGCTGTCTCCTGTTTAGGGTTGGCAGATTTTTCTTTATTGAATAAACGACCTCAAAGCACCTGCTCCCCCGAGAGGAGACTGAGCCTGTTATACTTAACAAGGGATGGGAATTGGCTGGTTCAGGCATGCCTCTTCCATAGCAGGCCATACTGGGCAGAATTCACAGCCATGGATGGGCAAGCCTGCTGCTCCTGTGGAAGGCTTCAACATTAAACTGTAGGGTGGCCTTATTTAAAAACAGACTGTGTTATAAGGCACATGGTACTGTCTAGACGGGGAACACCGGTGAGCTCAGCCGCACTGCACTGGATGCACACACCCGGCTTCCTACTCCAGGCATGGGACCCTTTGCCTTGTTCTGGGAAGAAGTGAATTTGGGGCATGCGTGTGATGTCAGACATTTCCTGAGCCCTCTCCTTCCCTCCATTCCCTTTGCAGATGGAAGAGTTGAGAGGCTGGAGGGGTGCTTTCCTCTGCAGTGCCACCCACGTCGCTGTGGTTCTTTGGTGGCCCGGCCACAAGAGGAGTTGTATCATTTGGGGGTTAATCCTTGCCCGTGTCTCCACCACTTCTTGTCTGGAGGGCGGGGGAAGATTCATGCTGCCTCCTGCTTGGGTAACCTGGTCATTTTTTTTTTAAAGCATGAACAGTTAGAAGTCATAAATGCTGAGGTGGATCGAGAGCAGTGACGTATTTCTGTCTATCCAATGGACAGTAGTAAGGAGATTGGGGTGGGGGTGACCCTGGGGTTGCTTTTGGGTTTAGATTGTTTACTGTCTTGCCTGGTCTTAGGTCAGGTGCCAACTACTCTAACAATGGTGGGTTTACCATTTTGCCCAAGACCTCCACTTGCTATCTCCTGAGGAAACAGGAGGAATTTGAGTTTGCTGAGGAAGAAAGGGAATTCTACTTATGGAACACTTACTCCGAGTAAAAGTGTTTGACATGGAGCAGTTAGTTACTTGGCCCCAGAATGTTCTTAAGCACCTGGCCTGAGGTGCTTGCTGGGTCCATGAGGCAAGTACTGTTAGTTTCCTACTACTGAATGAGGAAACTGGGCATGGATAGGTTATGTGACCTGCCCAAAGCCACACAGCTAGAGGATGGTTTTAGCTAGGGCTCTGCGCCATGTTCCTAACCTTTACCCCATAATATTTGTCTGTCCACTGGCTCAGTTTATCCTTCAGCTCCATGAGGCAGACATTCATTTTAGAGGTTGTGGTTATGGGTCTCCTTCCTCAACAACCCTTTAAAAATGTCCTATATTTAGTTGTCTGGGTCCTATGCAACACACAGGCCTGATATGTAGCAAAGAAGCACAGAAAGTTATGTAAGCTGGTATCAACCAGATGCTCAGAAGATAAAGTGGGAAAGGCGTAGGGTGTGGGAGGGGAGGGGCCAGCCGGAGGGGGCGGCATAAGCAGACATTTACGTGACGAGGACGCCAAGAGCCACAGCATGCCAGCTCTCGCCCAAGCTCTGTCTTGTGTATTGGGTGCTGAACGAATGCTGTCACGATTATTGCTATTGTTCCCTCGGTTTGCCGTTAGCTAGCTGCCTGACCTTGGGTAGGTCTTTTCCACAGTGGAACAGAGTGTCTGCTCTCTAGTCTTGTCATTTGCACCGCTCCAAGTGTTTTCTAGCTTTTATCTCCCCCTGACTTCCCACCGTTCTCTTTGAAATGGGAGCAGACTGGTTCCTTGTATTTTCATCCCAGGATGCATCTGCAGGCCCCAGGAAGCTTTTGTGGAGAGACAGTCATCCTGGGCGGTTACTGAGTTTTCTGCAGCACTGGGAGGGTTTGATTACCATGTAGGGGTCGGCTTTTCATGTTTGGCTGGAAGCATTGCCCTGGGAGTGGCACCGTGAGACCCTGGCCTATCACCTATTGTGGGGGTGGGGATGGACAGTGGACTCAGTTTCTTACCCGTTAGACTGTCCCTGTCCTCCTGTGCTGGACAGCTTTAATGTCACCTTGACACACCTGGGCTGAGGGAGCCTCAGTTGGGGGATTGGCTCCATTGCGCTGGCCTGTGGCCACGTCTGTAAGATATTTTCTTGATTGCTGAGTGATGTGGGAGGGCCTAGCTCACTGTGGGCGGTGCCACCTCTGGGCAGGTTGTTCTGTATTGTATAAGAAAGCAGGCTGAGGGGCTGGAGAGATGGCCTAGTGGTTAAGAGCACCAACTGCTCTTGTAGAGGACCCGGGTTCGATCCCCAGCACCCACATGGCGGCTAAGAACCATCTGTAACTCCCAATTCCAGGAGAACTCCAGTTCCAGGGGAATCCAGACCCTCTTCTGACCTCTGTGGCATTGTATGACACAGGTGCACAGACCTACATGCAGACAGTACACTCATACACATACAAAAATAAATAAAATTAAAGAAAAAAAAAAAAAAGAACACAGGCTGAGCATGGGCCAGAGGAGCAAGCCAGTAAGCAGCATTCCTCCATGGCCTGTGCTTCAGCTCCTGCCTCCAGGTTCCTGTCCTGGGCTCCCTAAGTGATGAACTGTGATCTGGGAGATGTAAGACGAATAACCCTTTCCTCCCCAAGTTGGCATTGGTAGACTATTTTGTCACAGCAATTGGAAGCAAACTAGAACACTTCCCTAACCCTGGATGGTGAAGAACTGTATTCCTATTATAATTTGACAATAGGCCCACCTTGAGGCCGGGTTCAGCTTGCTGGATAATCAGAGGGGCAGTTTCTGCCCTTGGCCCATCTTTAGTTTATGGAGGAATATAGAAGTTGGTCCGGGGGTGGGTTGGTCCAGGGCGGGGGGCGCCCACCCATATCCTTCACAGTCTGTGTGTTCACTGTCTGCTTCCAGGAATGAGCTCCCAGGACGCATGCCTCCCTCAAGACAAAATAAAGCCTTCCAGTCTTAGCTTTCCACCTGATGGAAGCAGAGGGGTGTTTTCTTGCTATATACCGAAAGGGGCTGTTGTGAGGGCCTGGGTAGCTCCAAGCCTGGCACTGTGGCGACAAGGGGCCTTTACGATCATTCATCTCTATGCAGCCTCCTTTAACCAGCCCCAGGGTACACCCACGATCTAAGAAGGTGGTGCCACCCCCGGGTCCACAACAGTGCACCTCTGCTCATAGCTGCTTCCTCCCTTCTTGACTGGCCACGAGGCTAGGATGCCAAGATTGTCTTCCTATGTGCTTGTGTGGGCATATCATGGGAGGGGATCCCTTTTCTATTTTAATAAAGGTGTGTTTGTTAGCGTATGTGCCACAGGGCGCATGTCATAGTTGGAGGACAGCTTTCTGGGGGTCGGTTCTTGCCATCCACCTTGGTCTTTGAGCCGGGCTCTCTCATTTCTGCTGCTGTACTATGTACTTCAGGCTACTTTTCTCCTCCCCGCCTTCGCCTTCCATCTCCCCATTAGAAGCTCTGGGCATACCAACAGGAGCCATCAATTCTACCTCTTGGTTTTTAAACTTGGGTTGAAGAAATCCAACTCCAGTTGTCAGCCTTTGGTGCAAGGGCCCTCACCTGGTGGCTCGGCTCGCTGGCCCTGGTCCCTTCTCTTTGCCCTAGTCTCACTACCGCCTCTCGGTCTGGGGTCCCTTCTCCATCCTCCTCCTTTCTTCATTTCTCTCCTTGCTCTCCTCTCTGCCTGGTGCCTGCCTGTGCTGAAGGTTTGTGCAGATGCCAGGTACAAGGGTGAAGGATTGGATCCGAAGGAAGGTAGGTGAGCCTAGTCAAAACACAAGTCTGAAGCGGTCACACTTAGGAGAAGGAGTGGGTGCAAGGAGCAATATGGGCAGTCTTCACTGGCTTTCTAGAAGGCCAGCAAATAGCAAAACCAGTAGCAGCTACTTCCCAGCTCTTGATGAGTCTCAGGTGGACGCGCTCTATTTAAGGAATGCTTCTGTTTACAGTTGGTGGAGGAGAGCTGGGCGGGTCAGGAGGCGCAGGTGCTCTGGATGCGGAATCCGTTCCTGCGGTTGGCTGGCCATGGTCCACCCTGTGATAGCCAAGCTGTAGGTGTAGGTTGCTGCTGACAGAACTTTGCAGATAACACCATGTCTGTAATCCAAAGAGATGGGTTAGCTGCCTTTCCTCCAGGAACAGGTATGCGGGGGGGGGGGGGGGGGGGGGGGGGGGGGGGGGGGGGCAGGAGAGGACACATTTTGGAGGGAACCAAGCACTTGGTTATGAACAAAGATGAATCCACTGGTAGATGTATTTTTCCTTCCTTCTAGATTCAAATTGCTGTCTAGTGCCTTTTTATGTGTTTTCTTTTGAGTAGTTGCTGTGTTGGCCCTAGTCATTTTCTACAATTTGGGTTTACATGTGACATTTACAAGGAGCTTTTGGAATTGACTGGGGCTGGGCAGGGCTGGCACTCATTACTTTATCCTGATTTGTCCCTGGAAGAGCCTGTCATAACGTTTGTGATTGAAGGTGCTTTTGGAAGGGAGGAAGATGCAGGAAGGATTTGACCTCTAAGTATTGGAGTCTCTAGCACAAGGTTTGAAGCTGACTTGGCTCTAGAATTGGCCAGTGATTTTTTTTTTTTTTTGAGTCACCATTGCCGCAGCTGCACAGCGAGTTTAGTGAGACTAATTTCACCTTACTGTAATCATCAATTCCCTGCAGATGCATCTCACCCTTTTCCTCCTCTTTTTTCTACCCAAAGAATAGAGACTCCTAGAATAAATGAATCAGGTCTAGTTAAGCAGCCCTGCTTAATGAAGAAGAAAAAAAAAAAAAAAAACCTCTTGGAGGCTCCCACCCCCTTGGCTGTTAAAACCCAATGTTCTGTTGCAAGAGAAAAGCTTTCCTTCTTTTTGCCATAAATGAAAGACATGACGGGGTATTTCAGAGCTTTGTTTTGGTGATTGTCAATTCTGTCAACGAGGAACATCTGTATTTATTTTCTAAACTCCCCCAATGACTGATTTGCATCTGTTTAGTTCTCTGAATAACATTTCATTTCCTGACTTTATAGGTTGCTATCAAATCCATTCGTAAGGACAAAATTAAGGATGAACAAGACATGGTTCACATCAGACGAGAGATTGAGATCATGTCATCCCTCAGCCATCCCCATATCATCAGTATTTATGAAGGTCAGTGGTTTTTTTCCCCACTTCTTTATTCGTCACCATTTTGCATACCATGGGGGTCTGCCAAGACTTTGAGGTAATGGCCCTTCTGGGCAGGAGCCAAAATGATACAAAAATAGCTGAGCATTATCTCTTCTTGCTTACCTTGAATGCAACCAGACACACTCGGGACGGCTCGTTTTGGTCATGAAACATCTCTGGCAGGAGTCTTCTCTCTTCCCAGTTCCTTGGCTGTTGCTAAGTAACCTGCCTTATTGAAAGCCACTCTGAGACAGGCAGGTTTCTTTAAAAAGAAAAAAAAAGGCAGCTTGCTGTTTGACCAGTAACACTGGGTACATTATGGGCATCATTCATAGCAAGCTGACCTTCTTGTTGGCATAAAGAGGGGAAGGGGAAGCTCGTTGAGGTGGAAATGAACTCTAAACAAGTCCGGGAAGGTAGAGGAAGGTAGTGGTTTCCCACAGGAGTTCAAGTTGAAGCTGGTGTTTATAAAGTGTGGGGTGGGGAAGAGCTTATAAAAACCTATGCTTCAGTTCAATTCTGGTCTTCCGTGGGAAGAAATAGAAAGTCGAAACCTCCCACAGCCAGTCATTTTTTTAATACCCTGAAAAGAAATTACATAAGCAATGTGTGTTTATTACAGCAGTGATTGAGATCCAAACATTAAAAAATAATTTCTGTTTTAACCCTCAGTTTGACAGATAACTCTTAGTGGGTCTCAGTTTTCTAAAATCTGTTTCTCTACATGTGTTTTTTTAAACTTACTTAAAATTTTTTCATTTTTTGTGTATGAGTGTTATGCGTGCATGTATGTAAGTGCACCCATGTTGGGCAATGCCTGAGAAGGACAGAGATGGTGTCAGATGCCCTGCAGTTACCAATGGTTGTTAGCAGTCATGTGGGTGCTGGAAGTTGAACCTGAATCTTCTGCAAGAACAGCCAGGGCTCTTAACTGTTGAGGCATCTTTCCAGCCTTATGGATTTTTTTTTTTTTTTTGTCTTTTTGAGACAGGGTCTTCCTTTAGTCTCAGCTGGCCTGGAGCTCCTATGTAGACCAGGCTGACCTTGAACTCCCAGAGATCCACCTGCCTCTGCTGCACAAGTGCTGGGATTAAAGATGTGCACTACCACGCCCGGCCATTGTTAACTTTTATAGCTAACTATTTTTTTTAATTGATGCTTTGTGTATTTCATACATCATTTTCCAATTCAGTTAAGGCAAATTTCCCCTTCCCTTCCCCCCACCCCATCCCAGATCATGCATTCTGCCATAACTGTCCTGCATCTTTCTCTCAGTTTTTTTTTTTCCCCATTTTTTAGCAATAGGTGATAATTTATGAGTACAAGCATCCTTCATGTAAAACCAACTTTCAAGCAATTGTGTCCAAACCCACACAGCCCCTTGGTCCCACCATCCAGCAGGGGGGGCTTGTATATTCAATCAAGTTGATCAAATAAGTGTCCAGGCTATATTGCTGTAGTTTCACCATTCACCCCAATCACAGCCCTTACATTCTACCACGCCCCCTCTTCCGCAGATTTTTCCCTAGGCTTAGAAAAGGGGCACAGGTGGATGAGAAGCAAAACAGTCTACTTTCTCTGGAGCTGTTGTTTTGGACTCTGGTCAATTCTGGCTGTTTTCTTTCATGGGCTGACAGTTTGTCCAGGAATAACCTTTCAATCCTACTAATAAAGCACAAGCAATTAAATATATAGGTATTTAAACAGTACTAATTGTTATGGTAGGTTACTTTGGTATAGACACAGATGTTTGGATGGTATGTTAATCCATGAATTACATTTTTTTCTGTTGAATATGACAGGGTCTTAATGTGGCTTATAACATCTCCTGACCATTATAGGGTGTAAGCTTGTGGCATCAGCCGTGGGTTATTCCTCCAAGGAGAGAGCCAATAGCCAATTAGATTTGGGATATACAGGCATATGGCTGCCTCTGCTGCACAGTATTTCTAGGCAGGTGAGGTGTAGCTGGTGCTGATGGAGGAGTCTTGCTTGACTCAAGGAGACCCATATTTGCTTTATTGGTATAGTGGCCTTTGGTAACACTCTCTGGTATTCCAGAGACCATCTGTACACTTCCATGTGTGGTCTCATAGCTAACTAGTTTTAATCTGAAGTTAGATTGTACTGTTTGGGTTGCTCTTTTACTGGTCTTTATCATTTTATATCACGTATCTCTTTCTATGTCAATAAATACTTCCCCAAAAGACATTTTACAAATGACTTTGTAATACTTCATTTAGGGCTGTACCGTAATTTGAGTCTAATTTCCTTTGGCACACACTCCAGTTTCTCCACATTTCTCATTGTCACAAACAGGGTTTTATTGAATTTCATTTTCACATTGATTTCTGATTATTTGCTTATGAAAGATTCCTGGTTTTAGCTTATAAAATCAAAAGATTTCCCTAGAGTATTTTTTAACTATGTGGTTGAGAAAAGTGAACCTTTTTTTTTTTTATTTTTTAAAGAACTTCTTTCTCATTTATGACCCATAAGAAGTTATCAGGTAAAGGAAACACAATCAGAACCCTACATTTTTTATCTGTTTCCCTAGTCTTTTTGTCCCTCTCACTACTTCTGTTATCTCTTTATCTAAAAGTATCATCTAAAGTACTGTCATCTATCCCCATCTTTTTTAAAATTTATCTTTATGTGTATTGATTGTTTTGCCTGTGTGTGTGTGTGTGTGTGTGTGTGTGTGTGTGTGTGTATGTATGTACGTACTGTACCTGTGCTTATAAAGCCAGCAGAGCCCAGAAGAGGGTGTCAGATCCCCTGGAAATGGAGTTACCAATGGTGGTTAGCTGCCATGTGGGTGCTGGGAATCAAACCCAAAGTACTCCACAAGAGCATCCATCGCTCATAGCCATTGAGCCATCTCTAGTCCCTGCACCAAAATTTCTAACACCAAGCCTCTGTTGTTCCAGAATATGCTGTTTATCTTTCTACTGAACACTTTTTTAAAAATCAAACCCAGAGTCTCACAATCAGGCAAGGGCTCTGTCACTGACCTGCACCCCTAGTCTTTACACAATGCTTTGTCCATGGTGGTTGTTGATAGCCTTAAATGACATAATGTTTTGCTTTCTATTGTGATAAAACACTCTGATTAGAAACAACTTGGGGGGGAAAGGGTTGACTGCATCTTACATTTTCAAGTGATAGTTCGTTATTGAGGGAAGTCAGTGCAGGGACTCGAGGCAGGAACTGAAGCAGAGACCGTGGTGGAACGCTGCTTACAGGCCTGCCCAGCTACTTTTCTTATACAATCCAGGCTCATCTGCCTAGGGATGGCATTGCCCACAGTGGGCTGGGCCATCCTGTTTCAACCTATTAAGGAGCAATCAAGAAAATGCCTCACAGACCTGGCCATAGGCCAGACTGATGGAGGAAGTTCCCCAGTTGAGGTCCCTCTTCCCAGGTGTCTCTGGTTTGTATCAAGTTGACAAAAAGGAATCAGTGTATATACTGTATGTACTGCTCCAAAAAGAGAAGTATTATCTATGGTCATCAAGCTTAATGAGTAACCACTAGGGGCTGGCGGCTGCCAAACTGGACAGTGTAGATCTAGGACATACTCTTCACTATCAAAAGTTCTTTGATATGTTATGCCAACAGTGTTGGCATAACAATGTTTATGTACCATATGTACAGGTTGACTCCCATCCAACAGATCTCGTTCCTGCAGTAAATGGGTTAAAGAACACCTCTGGTCTTTGAGCGTCTTGGACCTGCAAATGCCTTACAAATAAAACTTCCAGGGACTTCACCAGGGTCGTCTTCCTTTCCGTTTATTGGAGCACTCTGTTCTTGGTTCTGCTTCCTTTCCATCTCCTACACAATTTGTTTTTCCCACATCCATTGAATAACTGTGGGGGAGGGTAGCTTCCCTCCCTCCTCCTGAGGCTTAGGAGCAGAAGCTTGCTGGGGCTCCATTTCAGGCCTCGCACCTCTGAGTGACCCCACATTCCCTGTTCCTGTGACTTTATCTGCCTTCCTGCCCAGCATCTCGCTCTGTGAATAGAGTGAAAAACCTAGTGTCTTCTGTGGAGTCCCTGGCAGCTTACCTGGGTCTCCTCCCTTGGATCCCCACAGCAAGCCTGTGAGGTGATGGGCAGGTCAGATGTTCCCATTTTACAGTTATGGAGACTGAGCCTATGTAAAATAGCAACTTGCTGGGTGTAGTAATTTGGTAGGGTTGTCATAACAGTACTAGATTGGGGGCTTCCAAAACCATGTATTAATTTTCTCTCAGTTATACAGTTCTCCCTTGGGCTTATAGAAGGTCATCTTTCACCATGTCTTCAAATCATCTTCCCTAAGTCTGTATCCAGATGTCTTCCCTTGATTAGGGTCCATGCTAATGCCCTCATTTAAACTTAATTATCTCTGTGAGGATATTCCTTAGATAGAGTCATATCTTGAGGTGGATACATTAGGGCTTTAACCTGCATTTTGAGCCTGGGGGAGGGCGGATGGGACGACACAGTTCAGCTGGGGGGACACAGCTAGCTGGTGGCCTTCACCCCCAGGCCGCCTGACTCCCTGTGTTTTTTCCTCTGCAGTGGCTCCAGCTTGCTTTCTGACCTCGTGCCTTGCCCTGCTGGCTCCAGCTGCTACCTCTGCCTGGGCTGTTCATTCTTTCCTGACCTGGCGCACGCAGGCCTGGGTGTGGCCAGGGGAAGGACAACGCCAGCAGGGGCTGGGGGCTAGGAGGTCTGTCGGTGTGGATATGGCTCTCCTGCCACTCAGAGTAGGACAGAACCATCTCCAGAAGCTGAGGGCTGACAAAGGAGCTCGCACCGAGAGCAGATTGCATTGATTGGCTTAGTAGGAGATCAATGCAGAGGCACCTAAGTGGCCATCTGGACGCCAGCCAAGAGAATAGAAGCTATTAAACCACTTTGCCATTTTTTCTTCAATAAGGACCTTTATAATTACACACACACACACACACACCTCACTACCCACTGGCTGACCCTGACCTTGCATGCTGAGTAGCAGGGTCCTCATGTGGCACCATCTAGTTAATGGATATGTTAGAACATTTTAGTCTTAAAAAAAAAAACATTCATTAAAATGATTGGTATAATCAAACACCCACTGTGTTTAGGACGGTTTGATACCAGAAATACAAGGGTAAACAAGCAAACTTCAAGGAGAGAGACAGGAAATAGACGAGCCAAACAGATGCTGCAGCAAAAACCTTCCTGACTGACTTCTGAGCCAAGTGAATTTTGAGCAACTGATCCTTGGCTGAGTCCTGGATAAAGCAGGGTCTAAGCCCTTGGGAGAGCTGAATCTTTCAGGCAAAGGAAATGGCAAGTGCAGAGGCCAAGAGCAGAGAGGAGCTTATGTTGGCAGAAGTGTCTGGAGGACTGCTGAGACTGAGGGGGCTAAGTAGGACCATGGGGGAAGGAGGCAAGTCTAGACCACGTAACTAAAGGAGACAGTGTGGACTCCACACCAGGAGTGGTCAGCTGCTGGAAGGCTTTGAGGAGGAGGTAGTATTTTTTATTTATACTTTCAGATTATTTATGTATATCTACAGATATATATTTTGTGTATGTGGGTGGGTGCACTATATTTTGCATATGTGTGTGCACATGTGTGGGTGCTTGTGCATGTGGAGGTCAGAGGACAGCCTGTGTGCTGTTCCTCAGGTGTCTTCCACCTTTAGTGTGAGATTGTCTCTCGTTGGTCTGGAACATTACCAAGTAGGCAGCTGGTCAGGGGTCTGCCTGCCTCTGCCTCACACCTCACCATTGCATCGTCATGCCTCACTTTGGATATGGGTTCTGGAGATCTTTTTTTTTTTAATTTTATTTATTTTTGTATGTGTATGAATGTACTGTCTGCATGTAGGTCTGTGCACCCATGTCGTGCAATGCCGCGGAGGTCAGAAGAGGGTCTCGGATTCCCCTGGAACTGGAGTTCTCCTGGAATTGGAGTTTCAGACGGTTCTCGGCCGCCATGTGGGTGCTGGGGATCGAACCCGGGTCCTCTGCAAGAGCAGTCGGTGCTCTTAACCGCTAGGCTATCTCTCCAGCCCCGGGTTCTGGAGATCTTAACTCAGGTCCTTGTGCTTTATTGATTGATTGAGTTGTATGCGTATGAGTGTTTTATCTGCATGAGTGTAAGCGCACCACATGCATGCAGTGCCCACAGAGGCGGAAAGAGGGCATTGGATCCCCTGGAATTGGAGTTACAGATGGTGCTGGGAACCAAACCTAGGTCTTCTGCAAGAGCAGCCAGTGCTCTTAACCACTGAGCTATCTTTCTAGCCCTCCCCAGTCACTGTGGTTTTGAGACATTCCCATACTCTAAAACATCATCTGTATTATATCATGTTTATGTATATTTTATAATATAAAGTGATACTTTTTTTTGTCTTTTTGTCTGGAACTTATCATGTAGACCAGGCTGGTCTTGAACTCAACAGAGATCTGCCTGCCTCTGCTTCCCAAGTGCTGGGATTAAAGGCAAGAGGTACCACGCATGGCTCAATATCCTTTTATATGGAAAACTGGCTTAGAGACTAAGTTTCTTTTCTAAAGTTGCACTACTTAATAAATAAAGGGTTGGACTGTTGGACCCAGTCAGTGATGCTGCAAATCTAGTGGTCCCAATACAGGGATCTTGGTGGTACATAGGAACCATCACCAAGAGATAGTGTTTCTCTAGGCCGATATACAGAGGGAAAGCTGGCTTCATACACACTCACTGTCTTCTATGACAGCAGTAAATCTCAGCTGTGTGGGTATTTAAGATGATATTTCGGCCCACATCTTGGGAAGAAACTTGCAGATCGTACCCAGTAAACTCCCAGGTTAGTTGTTTCCTGAGCTGCAGATGTAAGTTATTTATAGGTATCAGTCATAAGACCCTCAGGCCCATGGAGTGGCAAACTCCCTGAATCAGCTTTGCTCTTCACCAGCCCCCAAACATAATTCCTCTCAAATGTCTCTCTCTGCACGCAGACCCTGGGGTGAGCTGTCCTATTGATTTACCCTCAAATTTGTCAACTCCGAGTAAGCACAAACCATCACTGGCTTCTCCTGCTAAGCCAGTAAGAGGAGCAACACGCGCCTTCAAGTGTGAGATGCTGGAGTAGCCCAATCAGGAGGAAGGAAAGAAATCTTGGGGCAGCCTCTCAGAGGTGGACTTTTGGTTCCCAGTCAAAGGAATTCCATTCTCTCAGCAGGGAGGTAATTGACAGTATGGGAAGCTTGCAGAAAAAGGAAGTGTACGCCATGCTTTCAACTGTGGCTGCCTAGGCTGCAAGAGATAAAAACAGATTTTGCCTGGGGTTCCGATTTCAGGACTCAGTTCAGACATCAAAGGCGGCTTCTCTCCCCCCACCCCCCCACTTCCCCTTTGAAAGCCTAGGAGGCCTGATCTGTGAACCCACTGGGGACCAGCACCTTCACCGCACAGCACAGCACTTTGGGAATTCCAGCAACCCATCTGGGGGTAGTCAGGCATCTGAAAGCAAAAAGGGCGGTAGTCAGAGGAGATTCAGCTGGGGCCTTCGTGTTCCATGTGCCCCGTGTTTTGTGTTCTGGAAATCTCTCTTCCTGGCCTTGTGGGATTGCATCTCTTTATTAGCCCTTCATATTGTGATGTGCAGGGAGGGGATACTTCCATCACTTCTATCTTAGGGGGAGGGGATCCTGGCTTTTCAGGACACAGAGAGGCTTGTGTGGTATTCATTAGCTGTATCACTGTTTTGAGTTCTTCAAACTTAAAAGAAGATGAAATAGACAAACATGCGTCTTCTGATAAGCACGCCAATCTCCTGCCCCACCTGTGAGTCTCATACCTGGTGCCCTTGAGAAAATGTAGAGTTAGATGTCTTACAAATGGTGTCTGGTTTCCTACCACAAGGTGCTTTGGATGAGATTACCGTCAGTGAAAAGTCCTTCTTATCTTTCTAGAAATTATAATAAAATAGGCTTCGATATTACTTGTCTGTGTTTATGTACACATGGTGCACATGGTATGTGTGAGCGCAGACCAGAGTTTGGTTTCTTCCTTAATCACTTTCTCCACCTTATTTTTTGAGACAGGGTCTTTCTATGACCTAGAACTCACAGAGGTCTGCATGCTACCACTTGCTAAATGCTGGTATTAAAGGTATGCTTCACTAAACCCAGCCTGAGACCAGGACTGTTACTGAACCTTGAGTTCACTGATTTAGTTATACTGGCTGACCACAACTCCAGGGATCCTCCTGTCTCTGACATGCCCCCCCCCATGCTGGGATTGTAGACATGTGATGTTACACCCCATTTTTTTATGTGAACCAGGTCCTCATACTTGTGCAGCAAGCACTCTGCTAATTCAGCCATCTCCCATGACCAAAACATGCTTTTTAAAGGCTGTCTATGCCTCATGATAATTTGTAGGAGGGGATGTTCCTTTTGGTTCCTGTTGAAAATCTCTGTTCCAAAATCCCAGAGCAACAGAGGAGAAATGAAGAGACAGGGTCTATGGAGAGATAGACACAGCCTGTATTGTGTACCATAGGACCCCAACTGTGTCCAAGGCCAGGGGGATTGTATGATATGGTCCACAGAATCAAACAGAGGACTAGGTATCAATAAGATATTTCTACCTTATACCCTGGTAGGTGAATATAACCCCTCAGAATGTGCCAGGACTCTGGTGATACATTTACATCAACAGCCACTGGGCCCCACCTGACCTCCTGAGTCAGAACTGAGCCTGTGTAAGAGCAGGCCCCCAGTGTGAGACCCGCTATTGTAGAAAAAAACCCCTCCCTAGCAGTAAAATGTGTCAGACAGCAAAGTGTGTCTGAGCTTCTTTCATCAGTGACTCGGGAGTGGGAGTACCTCGTGTTGCCAGCTAGTGTGCTAATCCAAGGGGCTTGGGGGGGCAGGGCTTGGTAGTGGGTCCTGATTTGGACTCTTTCAAAGGCAGGAGGTAGCTGAGTTGCTCTGACATCAGTAGTGCTATGCACTGCCTCACTTGTTCATTTGCTTAGTGATACTTTCCTCGTCAAAAATGTGTAGAGCCAGGGAACTGCAGAGATGGCTCAGTGGTTAAGAGCACTGGCTGCTTTTGCAGAGGAACTAGGGTTGGTACCCAGCACCCTCATGGTAGCTAACAACTGTAACTTCAGTACTAGGGGATACAACACCTTGTTCTGACCTCTGTGAGCATTGCATGACACAGATGTACTATATTGTGCATATGGTAAGCATGCATGTGTCGAGTGTGCATGTCTGTGTAGGCCCAAGGTTGGCCGTGGGTGTCTTCTTTCATTGCCCTCTACCTTATATATTGAGACGAGTCTCTCGCTTGAAGCAGGAGCTCAGTGATTTGATTAGTGTCTCTGACCAGCTTGCTCTAAGGGATCCCCTGTCTCTGTGTCTTGCATCTTGGCATTAAAGGTGGACACCCATGCCTTCCTGGCTTTTACTTCCAGTCTCCATTCTTGTGCCACAAAAGCTTTACCTGCCGAGCCATCTCCTCCATTTGAGCTTTCTAGCTATGATGTCTAGAGATCAGTGAGATACCCATTCTGGCTAGAGAATACTCTTCTGGGGAGGTATTAGCAGTGCAGGCTGCAGCCACATCATCCGGATCCACGATTGTGCACACTAAGAGCACACTGGACGCTCTTGAGGTGTTTGTGAGTGATGCTGATATCAGGCCCTCAGCCCTGAAGCTTCTGATTTCATTGGCCAGGCTGAGAAATGTAAAGGGACTCTTGCAACCAAGGGGACAGTGAGCCTTGCTCTGGACACCTGTCTTGTCTGATCATCATGAGTCAGAGAAGGTATGTCTGGCCACAGTCACCAAGGAGCAGTGAGGGACACCTTGGGGCTTGGGTTGACTTCATAAGCCATTTGGATGCTGTCCTCCTTGGGGACCTAGAGTCGCCTGAAACAGTGTGTTGAACTTGGCAAAGTGGTGTGTTATGTTGTATTTACTGTTTTGAATCCACACGAATTGCTGAGTATTAATCTAACACACCGCTTCTGCCAGCTTCACAAGTTCTCCATGAAATCCTTGTATACTGAACTCAAATGAAGGACTTTCTCTGTTCATCAGCCAGTCCTATGGAGTTTCCTTGGTTTTAATCCTAGGGTCACATGAGCTCTTTAGCTAGGAGTCACTGCAGCCATGTTTTTTTTAATGAGTTTCCTATTGAGTTAGCTATTCAACCTTCAAGTATATTATTTTCATTGTTTTCATTTGATTACACCCAAGTCATCTCTCTAGAGCATGGAGATTAGAAATAAATGAAAACTATTGCTACTTTCTGGCTAATGCTACCCTCTGGCTATTGCTACTCTCTGGCTATTGCTACTCTCTGGCTAATGCTACTCTCTGGCTAATGCTACTCTCTGGCTAATGCTTCTCTCTGGCTGTCCTGCCTCGCCCTCCTGCTTTCCGGGAATTCAGTGTTTTCTAGTGCTTTAAATAACACCACTGGTACTTGAAGTTAACTTTTAAAAGGGGTGGTGGTGGTTTATATTGTGTTTCATACAGGGTCTTTTGAAACGAACCTGGGTAAGCTGTATCATTGGCCATTCGTGCAGGCAAGCTTTAGAACCCCAAAGAGCTTTGGATTTGGCTCTCGCAAAGGGATTAGAGGACCTGGAACTTCTAACCTGCAGAGTGTATTTATTTTTTTGATTGGGGGAATTGTGCTCCCCTGACCTCCGTGAATTCTGAAGGCGGCTGTGCTGTAGCTGTTACCTGTGGTAGTAACTTCACAAGGGTTTCACATCGATGGCCATACCTTAAAGGAGTGGCCCTGGGGCTAGAGAGATGGCTCAGCAGTTAGGATCACTGGTCGCTCTTGTGGAGGACCTGAGTTCAGGTCCCAGCATCATATGTGACTAACAACCGCCGACAACTCAAGTTCCAGGGGATTTGTTACCCTCTTTTGGCCTCCATTTACACTCATGAAGGCAAATCACTGTTATACATAATGTAAAAATAAATTAAGAAAATAAAGGGGTGCCACTGGGGACCTTGGTTCACAGAACTGAGCTTGGGGCTAGAGAGATGGCTTTGAAGTTAGAAGCACTTGTAGAGAGCCCTTCAGTCCCCAGCACTCCTGTTGAGCCTCTCACAAAGCCGGCACCTCTCTCCGTGCCCGCGCCTCTCTCCGTGCCCGCGCCTCTCTCCGTGCCCGCGCCTCTCTCCTTGCCCGCGCCTCTTTCCGTGCCCGCGCCTCTCACCGTGCCCGCGCCTCTCACCTTGCCCTCGCCTCTCACCTTGCCCGCGCCTCTCTCCGTGCCCGCACCTCTCACCATGCATGCCTGCACCTCCAGCTCCCGGGGACTGACGCACTCATGTGCACACAGCTCCCCACACACATGCACACACATAACTGAAAATAAAAATCAGGAATAGAGAGATGGTTCCTTGGTTAAGAAGGAACCGTGTGCTCTTGCAGGTGACCCAGGTTTAGTTCCCAGCACCCACATGGTGGCTTACAGCCTTCTGTAACTCCGGTTCTGTGGAATCTACCACCCTTTCTTCTGGCCTCTTTGGGCACCACATGCATATGGATACTTACATATATGTAGGCAAAGCACACATAAAAATTTAAATATCTTTTTAAAAGAGAGAGCTGAGCTTGCTGTAATTTACCTCGGCCTCTGCAAAAGACCACTGGAGTCTGATGTCTGTAAGTTAGCTGGCATCTTCCTCATCCTCCCCCCCCCCCCCGTCTCAGTGCAGAGATAGGCTCTCGGGGTAAGTCTGCCAGTGCAGATCCACAATCCCGGCCCTGATCCAGGCTTGGTTCATTTCTTCTTTCTTACACTGAGGCTTCCTGCCTCGTAGCAGCTGACATTTCTTCATGTGCTTGCTGCTGCGTGCTGTCATAATCTTTACATAAGGTCCCAAAGTAGAGGCCTTAATGGATGAAGAAATGGAGGCAATGACAGGCTAAGTCACTTACTAGACTTACCCTGATGGTAAGTGTCAGAGCCTGGATTTGAACTCCTGGAGCCAGGCTCTTTAACTACTACACTGTGATGTCCCATGAGGCAACTAGAATTGACAGTGATGTGACAGGATACTCTGTCAAGTGCCTCAGCCCCCTAGTGCATCATTCACTGGCTACTCTGGAGGGTGGTAAGTACTGTCTTGGTTTTCCCACCTTTACCAGGTGGCTAAGAGGGAGCTGAACCTCTGCAGCACAGCCCTCTGCTGAGGCTTTGGGGAGAGGAACCGAGGCTGTCTGCGTCTCCCTGTCACTGCTGCAATCTGGGCAGCATGCTTTTCTAAAGGTACTGTCGAGGTCATCTGGAGCCCTTGTTTCCACATGGGATGGTTGTGAGAATTCAGATTAGTGCTAGGACTTAGTCTCTCTGTCTCTTTCCCTGGTGTGTGTGTGTGTGTGTGTGTGTGTGTGTGTGTGTGTGTGTGACAGAGCAGGAAAGTGACCAGGGAGACTGTGGGTGCATCTGCTGAATGTCTGAGTGCACACATGGAGTCCATTCTACCTTAGAGTCATGCCAAGTTGGCATGGAAATACCCCAGAAGTGTGTGGTGTGCCCTCAAGTCCCTTCCTCTGTATGTCCTAACCTTGTCCCCTGCCTTTCCAGGATTTGATAACTGGGCCTCAAATAATGCTTAAAATTTTGGCATAAGAACATGATTCTTTGCCAGCATCTCTCCTTCTTTGGGTGGTGCTTCATTTTTCTTTTCTTGTCTTTTTTTTTTTTTTCTCTTTTTTGAGACTAAGTCTCATTCTGTAACCCACGCTGCTCTTGAACGGTCAACAGGCCTTGTTCCTTTGTCTCCCTGAGTGCTGGGAAGGCAGGTGTGCATCACAGCACCTGCCCCACATTACACTCTTCCTTTCCTTTCCTTCTGAGTTCTCTGAAGTCCAGGGGGTTGGCCTGGCTGGTATGCCAACCAGCAACATCCAGAACAAGTTTGGATGTCTGAAAGACAATGAGCGAGCAAAAAGCCTTCCAATTGTCCAAAATAGGGAGCCCAGTGACTCAGCTCTGACCACAGCAGAGACAATGGAGTGTGGGTCTAGCTGGATTTTCTCACCCTCGCTGCAGTGACTTTAGAAGCCGTCAGCCCCTGAGCCATTCGCAGTTGAAGTCTTGGGATATACATTTACAGAATTAATCCTGTAATGACTTGATGATCTAATTAGGGGACAATTCTTTCAAGAAAAGATTCTTCTGTTTCTGAAATGGGAAACAAGCTGCCAGTTTCTGTGAAGATCTTCCTGGTCTTTGGTAACCAGTGCCCTCAGGAATGGAAAGGTGCTTCCGTTAGAGGTCTGAAGGCAGCAGGGAGACTGCTGTGCTCTCGGTGGAAAATGGCAGCACCTTGAACTAAGTCAGGAGCAGAAGCAGACAGCAGGCAGAAGCAGGCACAGAACTCTGACTAGCCCCATCCTGAGCCTTGGACCTTTTGCTTTAGTTTTATTTCTGTATGTGTATGAATGTACTGTCTGCACGTAGGTTTGTGCACCCGTGTCATGCAATGCCGCGGAGGTCAGAATAGGGTCTGAATAGGGTCTCGGATTCCCCTGGAACTGGAGTTACAGACGGTTCTCAGCCACCATGTGGGTGTTGGGGATCGAACCCGGGTCCTCTGCAAGAGAGCAGTCGGTGCTCTTAACCGCTAGGCTGTCTCTCCAGCCCAGACCTTTTGCTTTAAAATCAACAAGCAAATCTTCCTCCCTTGAGAATCCATATATACCAGAAAGCCATCCTCCATTTCCACAGGAAGAAGTTACCCAGTTTTCTGCCCCAGAGCGTCCTGTAAATTGATCTAGTTCACTCTACTGCTAAGTGGCCTAGTGTACTTGGCTCTAAAATGGCCAGTAGATGGTTAAAAACCCCAAGATTGCCTTACTCATCAGTGTTTCTCTCTACCCAGAGACTTGTTTTTATAATACACATTTTTTTTAAGTTATGTAAGTTGTGTTATTAACCTTGGGGGCAGCAGGAGGGAATTGTTAGGAGCCTCATAATTAGTGTGTTTGTGAAAGCCAGACAATCAGAAGTCAGAAATGGACTGACTGTCAGAATGAACATCTGATGAAATTCAGATTTAATGTGAAGAAGCAGCTGTTGCTATAGCAACCAGTCCTCCTCGAAATGGAAAATGAACAAAGAACAAGAAAAGTGTCTGGGAAGAAGGAAGACTCTGGTAGAAAAAAAAGGTAAATGTCTGGATATTTTATGTATGCCCAAACAATAGTGAGACTGGTGCATTACAGCAAACCCATGCCTGCTCGCTCAGCTCCTGCCTGCTTTCTCTGGGAATCTCTTCAGGCTCATTTAGATGCGCCTCACATGTCTTCCTCCCCGATCCTCTAGGTACTAAGAGTCTAAACCCGACAGGTTAGTTCTTGGATTCTTTGGCAAGTTCTAGTCATTTCTTACTGGGAAGCAAGTCCTTAAAGGCAAAGACTATGGCTTACACTGCTTTTGTATATGCTTTGTATATGCTTAACAAGTCTGTTTACACCCCATTCATCAAGTAGGATAATGGTGAAATATGAGTTGCTTCAATATTCAGAACCTTTTGAGCAGAATGCTCAGACAGAGGCTTCGTAGTTGGTAAATAAAAGGGTGTTCAGGGGGCGGGGGAGGGGGAACTATGAAATAGACTCCATTTGACCAAAGAGAATCTTTGCTGGAGGATGAATGGGCGGGGAAGAGTCATGGCAAAACTGTGTCCTGAGTTGCACAAATTTCGGTTCAAAGCCTTAATGGCCATCTGTCCAACAACAGTGCACTCGGACATCTATCAAAGGACACGGGCAAGGATGTTTGTGGAAACAGTACTCCTAAGGACCCTTAGCCGCAAACAGCCCAACATCTCTCCATGGTAGAAGGGAGCAACAACCCCAAAACAGCCACACTGATACGATACTCATAAGCACTGAGAACGAAGATGCTTAATTACATGGGACGATATGAATTATCCGTATACACATTGTTTTAGGTTATTGAAGTCACAGAAATTATATATGTCACATGGACCATTTTTAAAAACTTTAAAAGGAGCCAGGTGTGGTGGCACATGCCTGTAATCCCAGCATTTGGGAGGCAGAGGCAGGCATATCTCTGTGAGTTCAAGGCCAACCTGATTTACATAGCGAGTTCTAGGACAGCTGGGGCTACAGGGAGACCCTGATTCAAAAGACCAAAAAAAAAAAAACCCACAAAAAAACCTTCTAAAGGAGCAAAACTCATCCACTTTATTGGCTTATATTCAACATATTCGTGGTTTATTTATAGTTCTGGGAAGACAGTGGCAAGAAGACTATGGAATGGCGTGACTGAGGGTGCTTACAGTGTTGCTCCTTGGTGTGAGTCATGGTTCCCTATCTATAAGTGGGATAATGTTGATACATATTGGATATCCCCGATCCAGAAATCTGAGATATCCCAACATCCAAAACTTTTTTTTTTGGTCATTTTGAGACAGGGTCTCCCTGTAGCCCCAGCTGTCCTGGAACTCACTCTGTAGACCAGGCTGGCCTTGAACTCACAAAGATCCACCTGCCTCTGCCTCCCTAGTGCTAGGATTAAAGGCGTGCACCATCATGCCCGGCATCCAAAACTTTTTTGAGCATCAACATGATACCACATGTGAAAAATCCCATACCATGCCCCAAATTATTAAAACTGTTAGATAAGATTCCTTCAAGATAATGTGTTTATTAAAAAGTAAATTTCATGTGTAAAGTTGGGTTCCCCAAGATATCCAGAGGAAGCCTGCATGCCCTTGGTCCTGAGCACCTGGTCCCTGGACCTGCTTCACAGGATGGTTGTGAACATTCAGTGTGGAGCGCATGGCAGGCAGTCAATGGTCAGGGAAAGTTAGCTGTTGCTGCTGCTCTGCCTGGCTTGCTTTCCCTCTCTTTCACCATCCTTGGCAATGTCTGGTCACCTGTCTGACTGCTCCGGGGCTTCCTGTGGCTGTTTGCAGCCTTCATGTCTTACTCACAGCCTTGATGTCTCATTCACAGCTCTCTTCTTGCCCTGTTCTTGTTCCCTGGCACCTGTCAGTGGCTGATGGCAGTCCTGCCTGCTGCCGTTCTCATGCCGCCTGCCCCTCTCTTGACTTGGTAATGTCTTCTTTAATTGCTCCTAATGCCTTCCACATAGTAGGCACTTTATGCAGCTTTGTTGCTTTATTAAAACCCAGGCTGCATGCCACAAGGACCTGGCACAGTGCTGTGGGCTGACTCAAGCTGACTGAAGTTTCTATTCAGAGCATGCAGTTTCCTGGTAGGCCTGGCATGTCAAGGGCCACAGTTTTCCTTACCATCCTGGTGCCACTGGACTTCTGGGTAAAACTGTCTGGCCAAGAGACACAGGCTTTCATTTTTCAGAAAGGAAACCCTTCCCAACTGGTGGAAAATAAGCTTTTGCTTAGTGACTAATAACATAAACACAGACAAGATTTCTGGGCTTATAAATAACCAGTTGTAAAAGTGCCCAGGGGAAGCAGCCCGTTTTGTGAGAAGAATGGCCAGGAGTATCCTTACTGCTTCTCCAATAGTGAGTTTCAGTGTGGGCAAGGAGCCGCGGGCCTGGGGTGCGGAAGCTGGTCTTTCTTCAGTGCAAATTCCTAAGACCTTATTCTTAGCCGTTATGAATGTTGGGCTGTTCTGAAAAAATAATAGGTGCTCGCTGGTCCCTTCCTGAGATTCTGTGGCAGGCATGCCATATCTTAAAGAGCGGTGCTGGCAGGGAAAGTCTTAGGGGTTTTGTCTGGTTAGAGCTGCCAAGGCTTAGGTGAAGGGATCATGAGAACAGCCCTGGCTGACACATCATGCTGAGGGGATCTCACTGAACCCTGATAATCTTTTTTTTTAATTTTTTTGTCTTTTTTTGAGACCAGGTCTCCCTGTAGCCCCAGCTCCATCTCACAGAGATCCACCTGCCTCTGCCTCCCAGTGCTCATAATGTATGCACCACCAGGCCTGGCTGAACCCTGCTAATCTTTGTCAGCCTGATTGCCTGATGAGATCCAGGTCAGGGGCGTTGGTGCCTGCTGACCGTCCTGTAGAAGCGGAGCTTGGACTCTGCAGGCAGATTGCCTAGTCCTGCCTTGGCCGTACTATTTGTAACCATGGTGATTATTCTGGGCCTTGCTGTACCAGGTATCCCCACTGACAAAAGAGAAGACTCAAAGGGACCTCAGGTCCTACACTACTTGGTGCTGCTGTTAAGAAAGGCCTGGAGGCTTCCATGGGCCTGATGAGTCGTCATGCTCTGCAAATGCAGAATTCCAGTTGGCATTTAGCTTATCCAAGATAATACTTAGGACCTTGGCTGTGAATGAAAGCTGCATCCTGCAGAGGGTATGGATGGTACTCCAGAGCCAGGCCTGGCCATAAGGAGAATTCTGTGGTCCTGCTGTCTCCCATAACAACTAGGGGGTGATGTTATCCTTTTTTAAAAGATACTGTCATGGGGCTGGAGAGATGGCTCAGTGTTTAAGAGAGCTGACTGCTCTTGCAGAGGACCTGGGTTCAATTCCCAACACCCACATGGCGGCTAAGAACCGTCTTTAGTGCTGGGCGTGGTGGTGCACACCTTTAATCCCAGCACTCGGGAGGAAGAGGCAGACAGATCTCTGTGAGTTCAAGGCCTGCCTGGTCTACAGATTGAGTTCCAGGCCAGCTGGGGCTATAGGGAGACTCTGTCTTAAAAAAAAAAAAATACTGTCACATCCAGTGTTATATAGTGAGTCCAGAGCCCTACCTCTGGACATTAGTAGGAGCATGGAAGTGTCCCCGTTCACCCTGAGTTACGGTAAACCACTGTCCAGTGGCCACCAAGCCCAGGTATGGGCATTTTCCAAACATTTTACCTGTTTAATCAAAGAACCCCTTTTCCCTAGGTTTCTTGGCAGAGTCCATGCTCCTGGGAGCATGCCTGTGGAGCTGTTTCTCCATCCCCTCCCCATGCAGTCAGTCAGCAAGGGGTTGACAGAGAAAAGGCTGAAGTTAGTGATGATAGGGGTGGGGTGACAGTGGTAGAATAGACCCGGGGTGTATATCTACAGACACTCTGTGGTGAGGTATCTGTCACACTGAGCTGACTGGGGTGAGTTGTGCTTCTGTCTCCATGATGCCAACCCAGCCTTGAACAAGGAGGAGCCAGACTCTGGAACATTCCTGCTTGTCTGTGAGAGGCTTGCTGCCGGACTTCAGGGGCTATAGCTTCAGCTCCTTTAAGGATACCCCAGAGTCTGGAATGTGAGGTTCTTATTTCTTTTCATGTCAAAGCATTTTCCATCTTTCTACCTTCTCCCCCATTTTTAAAATTAGAAAACCCACTGCCTCCCCAGGGCACATTGCCCAGTCAGTTTTGCAGCCTGAGCCGCGCATGAAGCAGCCTCCCCACTTCCTAGAGTTTATAGTTAATGAAAAGTGCACACACAGGCCGAAATCCTGGCAGGAACCGAAAAGGCTGGGTGCAGCAAGGCCAGCAGACGCCAGTGTGGCCAGTTTTATCTGGCATTCCCCTTCTCCTCATCCTGCCTTCCTGCTTCCTTCCCCTTTATTTTATCAGAGAGGGTTGGCTGGACTAGAAGGAGCCAAAAAGGAACTGGGAGGAGGGTGAGCTGCTAGCACCCAGTGACAAGGTGTGGGAGGATGAGAGACCTGGGCCTGGGGCAGGTTCCAGTTCAATTCACTTGCTCATTGAATGTGTGTCTCTGTCTCGGTGCCAGGCCCTGAGGGTCCAATAATATTAAAATCAACAATAACAGCCAGTGTTATTGAATGCTCTAAGTACAGGCTTTGTTCTAAGATTTAACGTGCTGCTATCAATAAATTCTCCCAGAAGTTCTAAAAAGTGCTTTTTACGTTTATTCACATTTTACACTTGATGAAGGAGAAGCACAAAGCAACTCCCTGAAGTCACACAGCCAGCAAGAGACAGAATCAGGAATCCTACTTAGGAATATCTAGTGTCTAAACTAATAGTTCTTTCAGCCTAAGCTCAGCGTCCAGGCAGAAGAAAGAGCATCAATAGGTAACTGAGAATTAAATTGCCATGGGACAACTATGGGCCAGGATGGCATGGAATGTGCAGGTGAATTTGAGTATAGTCTTGGAGAGTTGGGCTGAGGGAGGGAGGGGTAAGGGCAGAGGGGAGGGCAGGAGGAGGGAACAACATGTGTGTGTGAGTGTGCAGAATTACAAGTGAATGACAGTCCTGCATTGCTGAGTACTGGGACTGCTGGGAACGCTAGAAGCTGATGTGGTAGCGAGAGGTGGGCAGAGGGTGGTCTGGGTGTCCTCTGGGTGGGCTCCGTTTCAAGACAGTTGTACTTAGTTATCTTTACTCAAAGGACATCTTACATGAAAGCCCAAAGTTTGTCTCTGGTGACAGTGGAGTGGCTTTGGAGGGCGGAAGTGGTTCTGAGGACTTCATAGCCTGACCCCTCTTCCGTGGCTCTCTCTCTTCTCTCCCTTTGTGTTGACCCCAGATATCGATGCCGAGCCCTGGGTTTGATCAGCACTGCTAGGACCACGAGAGCCGGGGAGAGGGGAGCACTGTAGAAAGTGCTACCTCTGGCAAGATGGAGGTTGGGTGAAAGGGGGCTGGGGCTGTAGGCAGGGACCCCGAGCTCCAGAGGAGTGCAGCGGTCAGACTCTGAGGCTCCCCAGTCAGGCTGGGAGGCAGAGGCGAGTTGTTCGGCCAGCTCTTTAAGACGCTGCCTCCTTGAGTTGACTGTGCTTGATCTTGGGAGCCACACTGCCTGGCTCCAGGCTGGGCACATCAGAACCTCTTTAGGCCTTAGCTTCCTCCTTTTTTCAGGTGCTAAAAATTCTAATATTCCCTGATAGTGTGTTGTAAGGTTAAAAACTGGCCCTCTCATTCCACCTTGTTTCAGGCAGTTTCTTGTTGGCTGCTGTGTAAGGCACGCTAGCTGCCCCCACAGAGCTTCCCTGGAGTCTCTTGACTCTGCCTCACATTCTTCCCACAAGAACACTGGCATTGCAGCCACAGGCTTACTGCATCCAGCTTTTCCAATGGTTTCTAGGGTTTTGAACTCAGCTCCTCACATTTGGGCAGCAAGCACTTTGCCCCCTGAATTGTCTCCTCAGCCCAGTAGTTGTTTTGTTAATTCCCCCAAGTCCTTTCTGTAGAGAGCTGCGCTGGTGGCGGGGCAGCTGGTGAGGCGTGATCTTCGTAGCGGGAATGGGGTCTGCAGAAAAGAATATGTACGTTTCCTTCAACTGTACCAGGAGGCCCAGGGCCAGGCGAAGCTACCGTTGTCCTAAGTTCTCTTGAATGCACAGATTTGTGACTTGCCCCCATTCCTTGCCACCCCAGCCTGGCTCAGTGACATCTCGGAGGTCTCTCACTCTGTCTCTCTGGTCATAAGCAAGCCTGCTGGATAAATGGAGTATTTGTTTCTTCTTCTCCTGGCCCCCCACAGTGTTCGAGAACAAAGATAAGATCGTGATCATCATGGAATATGCCAGCAAAGGAGAGCTATACGACTACATCAGTGAGCGGAGACGGCTCAGCGAGAGGGAGACCAGACACTTCTTCAGGCAGATCGTGTCTGCAGTGCACTATTGTCACAAGGTACAGCCAGACCTGGCCTGCAGCTTTGGCTGTAGAGGGTTCTTCTGTGATGTGATGCTTATCATGTTATAAAAGTGTCTGTTCATTATGACATATCTGGAGAATTTACAACTAGAAGAGAAATCTTCCTTATTCAGCGCAACTCTTCCCCCCCCCCCCCGTGTGTGTGTGTGTGTGTGTGTGTGTGTGTGTGTGTTTTTACTGTGAGTGGGTGTGCTGTATGGATGTGTGCTTACCTGTGCATGCACTATCAGCTGTCTTCCTTAGTCACTTCCACCTTAGTCTTTGAGATAGGGTCTCTCATTGAACCTGGAATGTGCGGGTCCAGTTACAGTGGCTGGCAGTGCTGAGTTTATGCCTGATTTTACATGGGTGCTGGGAATCCAGACTCAGGTCCTCATATTTCCACAGCAAACACTTTCCCTGACTCCAGACCCCACATTTTTTTTAATTTAATTTTTAAAATTTTTATTTATTATGTGTATGAATGTACTGTCTGCATGTAGGTTGGTGCACCCATGTTGTGCAATGCCGCGGAGGTCAGAAGGGGGCGTCGGGTTCCCCTGGAACTGGAGTTAAAGATGGTTCTTAGCCACCATGTGGGTGCTGGGAATCGAACCCAGGTCCTCTGAAAGAGCAGTCGGTGCTCTTAACCACTGAGCCATCTCTCCAGCCCCAGACCCCATGTTCATAACTTGTGTGAACACTGCTTGACCCCTCTGTGGGTGGCACAGGCTTTAGATCATACATTATTTTGTGTTTTATCTTAGTGTGTCACTGGAGAGCACCACAGATGGAATGTCCATTATTTGAAGTGTGTGAACACGTGGATTGTGTATGAATGGAACTTTCTTAGACTCATTCCATCTTCTTAGGAAAGCCAGGAATGTAACTGTGTGAACCAAACTGTTCCCCGTGTTTAATGTAAAACCAAACAAGTCAGCTTCCCTGCTCTGCACACCTCTCCTCCAGGAGACTTGTTTGTGTGCATTGCTGAGTTCAGAACACCTTCCCCAGGGCTTGGATTAGCACAGAGGGCCACAAATGCGTGTTGTCATCCTTCTGCAGCCAGCGATTGTGGAGATATTAGAAACTGTCAAACAGAAAGGAAAACAAACAACAAAGAGCCAACCATAAACATGCCAGTCGGTTTGGGTTTGCTCAACACAGCAGCTTCCTTCACAGACTTACTTCATGGGGAGGGGCTCCTTGCTACATAGCCACATAGCCCCTGCTCTGCCCACCCACCCTAAAATGATAACCGAGTCTTTAAGAGACTTAAACAGGCCAGGTTCCACCACTGGCTAGACCCCGCCCCCTTACCCCATGGTGCCCTCTTCCTGGCTGCTCACTCTGGCTGTTCAGTTTCCAGCCTTGCCAGAGTTTGCCTGAATGAAAAGGTCACACAGAACGATAGTCACCAGTAGCTCTGGGCTCATAGGTCTGCAGGCACACCTCACTTTTCACTCAGCCCTGATGCCTACTGAGTGGAGAGGGACTTTCGAGTTTTTCCATCTGGCTGCTTAGGAAGTACCCCAGACAGAGCTCAGGAGACTGGGTCAGGCCCCTTTCTAGCATGAGGGATGCAGACAGACAGACAGACAGACTGACTGACTGGCAGACATGCAGGCCGGCCATAGAGCCCCAAGCTCTGAGGTCCCCAGATGAGGTCTGCTGCTTCCCTGGAACCAACCCCATCCCAGACAGCCGGGGTCTGTACTGCCTGAGATTCTATTGCTCTCACGCAGCGGACTTGCATTCCGACAGAATCCCCCTGCTGGTTTACAGGCTCTGGGGAGAATGGATTCCAGTCATTTCTCCCTTAACCACACTGCAAGTGACTAATGCTCTCCTGTTGCCGGTCGCTGTCTGGGGAGTGTCCTGACAGCAAGAGCAGGCCTGAAGGGTGGACGTGCAGACCACCGGGGCTGGTGCCTTTCTTTCATCTGTCAGACATTTCCCTCTGCTTGGCCTCCCTCAAGCTCTTTTTTCTGTCTCCGATTTCCTCCACTCCATTCAGCTCTCTCCTGTCTTCTCATTGCAGAATGGCGTGGTCCACCGAGACCTGAAGCTGGAAAATATACTGCTGGATGATAACTGCAATATCAAGGTAATAGGTGGGGCCTGGGTGTCTGAGCCAGGTGTAGCTGCTCTAGAGGCACCGCTTCCTTTGGCAAGAGGCCAGTGCAGGGAAGACTCCTTGGAGCTCTCAATCTGAGTTTAATTCAGCGAGCAATAATGGATCTCCAACATGTCAGACATTGCTCTTCCTGCTGGGGTAAAAAGAGATGACCTGCCCTCATGAAACTCGGTCTGTAATGATCACCCCAAAAGTAACTTCATACATACTTCGTATGTAGATCATATGTATTCCAGTTCCCATTTGCCTGATAGTCCCTTATGTTCAGTCTTCCTGACAAGGCAAAAGATGGGCACTGTTTATTTTACAAATCACACAGAGATAGGGAAACTGAGGCACGGACAAATCAAGAACTTATCTAGGAGAGCAGTGGTTTGTAGAGGAGTTACAGTTTGAACCTCGGAGCTCAAGAGCCTATCACTATAAGGATGTGCTAGGAGGACCCCCCAAAATATTGTAAACATAGATCTAGCCTTTTGTGTTTATTTACTTTGAGGCAGGATCTCATGTAGTCCCGGCTGGTCTCATGCTTGCCATGTAGCTGAAGATGACCTTGAAATGCTGGTCCTTCTCCTCCTACCTCCTAAGTGGTCAACGGGCAGACATCACTCCACCTGACTTAGAGCTCTTTCCGTGGCCACTTTTCTGTGACTTCCCATCCCATATCTCTTCTCCTTCCTCCCCACCTTCCCACCCCTGAACTAGGATCTGGGATCTGGACCAAAATGATGGTGGTGTTTGCTATTTAGAAGGGGGGGGTGGCAGGGATTGGAGACATTGCTCAGCACAGCTGCCTGTAACTCCAGCTCCAGGAGATCTAGCTCCCCCTTCTGGCCTCCGTGAGCATGCTCATATGCACGGACACAGACACAGACACATGCATAATGAAAAATGAAAATAAATCTGAAAGGATGAGTGATAGTATTCACTTTTATGGAAAGTGTTATTGCTGGCTGCTGCCAGACCTGGAAAAAGCTCTCTAACAGGTTCAAGGGCCTCCTGGGAAGCACTCTGAGTGTCCTTTAGATCATGTCTGCAAAGTAAGCAAATCCGATCTCAAAATAAACGGAGCTCACGGTACGGGTTTCAAAATGAAATGGCCTCAGTACTCCCAGCACCATGGAAGCCCTTCAGTTGGACACTTGTGACGTGAATGGCTTGTCCCTGATCCCCAGACAAGGCATGGCAGCAGTCTCACACCTTCCTAATTTATGTTGAAGGGTTCGTGATGGGACCGCATCCTCCCTTGGAAGGATGGAGCTGTTTCAGGGTTTGGATTCTATTTGTGTACGTCATGGGGGCTGTTAAGTCACCATCGTCCTTTGAGAGGTCCCTGGCAGACATCCCTGTGACCTCTTATTTTCACATAGTGGTTGACCTTAGGCATATATTTCTTTGTAGTCCATACAGTAAGGTGGAAATGGTTGGTTAAAGCAGTTCTCCTAGGGACAGGAAGTGAAATCTCAAGGTCTCTGTTTCTGGCAAAGTGGCTGGATTTTTCGAGAAGGAGCTCTAACTTTCAGGTTAGAAGAAAATTCTGGACTGAGGGTATAGCTCAGTGGTGGAGCACTTGCCTAACATGTATGAAGCTCTGGGTTCAATCCCCAGTTCCCTGAAAGAAGCAGCTTCTGGGCTTACTTAGCTGCTTAACATTGGGAAAGCTGAATAACCTTTTCTTCAGTTATAAACAGGGGCAATAGTAACAGCCATAGGCTTGCTCTGGAGTCCAAATGAAGCGTTCTCTATGTTCAGATTTATAAACTATTAAAAGCCCTATGCACAACGACTCTAGGCTATGTACTTTGGACTTGGATACCCTGGGTTTTTTGTGTCAGGTCTGGCCCTTGGCGAACAGCAGAGTTTTGGATAAGATTACTTGCCTATTCAAACTTAGTTTCTCCTGTCAATCAGGGATGCTATCTGGGGTTTATTTGTTAATTTTCTTGGAGGAGTCATTTCTGAGCAGATTCTGTGGGTAATCCCTAAGGGTTTTAGGGCATCAGTAACAAAATGTGAAAATTTTAGCTAATAATATAGTTCAAGCAGACAGCACTGAACTATGCTTATCCTGGGAGGTTGACCCTGGAGAAGAAACTGAATGGAAAGCCAGCTGCTAGGTCAGTGCTGGGTTCTTGGGGGTGGGGGTGGGGGTGGGGGTGGGGGTGGTCATGCCCTAGCTGTGGAGTTGTATCCTAGTCCTCTAAAGGTTTTATATCATTCACTGACCTTGGTGGCTTTCTCTGTAGACTTTTCCTGCCACCTGTCCCCCAGAGCTCACAGAACTGAATGTAGTCTTTACAAGGCCTGGAATGTGAGCCTCTCGCCTAGGGATTGGGTTCTGTGGTTCAGTGTGACCTCTTGGTCCCATGATGTAGTCCCAGAGTGATAAGGCGCATAGCTTTGTGTAGAGTCATAGAATTCCCTGATGGAGGAGAAGAATGGTTAGAATTCTGAGAGCAATTGTATAAGGACAATGGGGCAGGAGCCTGGAAGAATGACTCATTTACATGTGCAATAGGGCAGCTATCTTGGGGCTAACTGCTGCTGGGGACCAGGTTTGCAACTTGGGATCTCATGCATTTTGTAGGCAAATAGCATATGCACTATACTTTACAGAAATTAAGATTTGATTCTATATATTTCTCTGCCTTTGTCTTAGGACTCTCTGGCCCTAGCGTTTCCCAGGGTAGAAACACTACACACACACACACACACACACACACACACACACACACACACCCCTAATCTTCCTAGTTTTATCATTTATTATTTATTGTTTTCTCTATTGTTTCAAAGAAACTGACTAAAATGTGAAATTCTAGCATTTGAAAGGCCCAGTCTCAGTGTTGTGTGCAAGACCTTGAATCAGTAGCTTGTGTTTGTCCTCTCTCAGAGCAGCCCACGGTGCCTGGCACACATAGGCATTTAGAACTGTTTGAATTTGAAGCAAAAAAGCGAGAAGCCAGGATTAGAACTCACATGTTTGACTTCCAGGCAAATTCGCTTTTCATCATCTCACACCCACTTCCAAGGTTTTTGAAAATGGATTTCAGCTGCCGTTGATTTCCCTTCCGGCTGTGTAGACTCTGCTCTTCCTGACTCAGCATTTTGAGGAAGCATATTTAGAAAGGACAGTTGCTGACAGAAGCAAGCAGACACATGGCCACAAGCTGTCCTCTGTATGCACAAAAGTCCAGACCATTGCTGCCTGGGCCTGGGGAACCATGAGAACAGATGTACCAGCCAACTGGCTGTGAACAGCAAGGTCCTCTCAGAGCCCTGGAGGCCTGTCCCACTGTGCGTCTCTATGCCCATGTTTAGAGGACAGTGGCCTAGGAGGCTTCTGATGGGGCTTTAAACTCGTCGCATGTCACTGCAGTTTTGATGTGAGCCACGGAGCTCATTCCTCTCCCCTTCCTTGCCTGATGTTGATTTGCAAAGAGCACATCTGGCACTGGAAATTATTTATCTGGCCAGGGCGAGAGGGTGCGGTTTCTAAAAATATTCACACAGTCAGTCGGCAGAAGGAATGAGTGCGATGCGCTGCTTTGGGTTGCATTCCATCCTGTATGGAAGCCTGTACTAAAATAGCACCCGGCGTAGCATTAATTTGCAATTAATAAAAACGGGCCAGATTCACATCCCACTCCCTAAGAGAATGGAATGCTGACAATTCCCATAGAAGGCTCCTGTAAAAATGCCTCCCCAGGAGGAGAGGGCCAGGCACCCTGGTCAGCTGACCTTCTCCAAGAGAGCTGAGAATCTGCTGAGCTCCCAGGGCTCAGGATAGAGGGGCAGAGGGGAGATGGCCTGGTGCCCCTGATGACAAAGGAAGCCCGGCTTCTGTGGACAGGAAAAGAAGCTTTGAATGGCCAGGGAGGAGATGAGATAGAAGTCTCTGCAGCTTAATAAGACTGAGGCTTGGGATCAAGGGACGCTGGGCTTTGAGTAGATGAGTGTGAGAACTTGGCTTTTCAGCATTAATCAGCTCATCTGTTCATTTATCCATTGTATGTGCATGTGTCTATACATGAGGGATGTATGTATCTCTATATGCCTGCCTACATTCATTCATCTATTCATTCAACTATCTACTGTGGACAATACTTATTTAATCACAAAATACTTACCCAGTATCAAATAGCATGTATCTACTCCTTGGCTGGGTGTTGAGAATTTCACACTGAGTCAGATGGCCAGGTTAGAGCTTAGAGTTTAGAATCTGGCAATTGTTGAACTAGCCACCAGGAGGACACAGAAGTGTAAAAGAAAAGGATACGGTACTTCCCCTAGTGGGTTTGGAATTCCAGCTTTGGCTGAAAACAGTAAAGGAGGAAGTCCGTGATCCCACTGTCTGGAAGGAAATCTGGTCGGACTGGGGATGGGGCTGTTCCAGCTGATTGGTCAGGGAAGGCTCGTGTGCACTGCACTTGAGTTCCTCTGATCCACCGAGCTTTCACATGGGTTCCTCTGTGTGAAGCGCCCCTTCCGCTCCTTAGGTCCCCTCCTTTGGGATTCTTCTTCCAGGAGGTCTTCCTTGCCCCTTGGCAAGTCTGATGCCCTTGTGCCATGGGTTGTGGGTGTGCAGAACAGGAAGAAGTAGGTCTATCCAGTCCCATGGACCAGAAAGCCTTCATGGAGGAAGTGGTGACAGAATGGTTTAAAGTCTGGAGAGGAGTTTGATGGATAGGACTGTGGTGATGGTCTTTCTGGAGGAAGGACTCCAGGTTCGAGAAAGGGTGTGGGGACTAGAAAAGCAAAGTACGCCGGCCAGGAGTCAGAGCCCTGTGTTAGACTGTTCCATGCCCCAGATTCCACTTGGTCTTTGGCATGTCCTTGTCAAGGCAGGCCTGATTACCTCCTTTTTGTAGAAGAGGAGGTCCCCCCATAGTTCATAAGGAATGTGGCTGGCTCCAAACCTCTTCCATTCCACTCTAGATTCTACCCTTTACTGCTATCCCCCAGGTTCACCCTTTGCTCAGGGGAAGGTCACCCCCTAGGGTCCTTTTGACCCATAGACAGATTTCCCTAGGAGAGAATCTCCAAGGGCTGACAATGGTCGGTGGCCAGGCTGAGTGTATCACTGTGGCCAGAAGAGCCATGTAGGATGTTGGGAGTTGTGTGTGCAGTTAAGTGGCATGGGTTGAGCATTGGTGTCCCCTAGGAGGTTGCCCTTGTCATGCCCTCTGTTAGCTTCTCCCATTTCTGGTCTCAAGAGGCTGTGTGAGCTTAGATCTGAAGATGAAAGTCCGCCCACTTCCTTCTGCTTTTTCTTGCACTCCCTGCCTTCCTCCCGACTGAACAGGATTGAGGCTGACCTGAGAAAAGCTGCAGTAATTAACTCCATGGACGGAAAGGAGTGATGGAGCATGTCTTCCTGCAAGGAATCATTGTCTTCCCTGAGTCTCAGAAAGCCCGTTTCCTATGAACAATAACTTCCCTTGATGTGACCCTTAACAGCCAGCCAGGATGGCTCTTCCTAGACTGCTCAGGCAATCCACTTGACAGGTGGTGCCTCAGTTTCTTCATCTGCCAAGAGAGAACAATAATGGGACCTTTCTCCTCAGGCTGTTTATTTACAGCTCCTAGATCAGTGTCTGGCTCCTAATGTTGCTGCTACAGTCATTAGATTCTTACCCCACTGGATCTGACTGTGGTTTTCACAACACTGGTTAGTGCTGTTGGAGGTTTATTTCCTAGTAAAGGAAGCTGAGACTCTGAGGTGAAAGCATAGAGCAATTATTGAAGGTCTGCTATAGGCTAAGCACTTGCCATGTGTCAGTTAATTTAGTTTCCCAGCAGCCCTTTTGGATAGACTACAGTGTCACCATCAGCCACAGTTTGCACATAAGGAGATGTAGGCTCAGGAGGGCTGATGTGCAATTGAGTTCCCTGGGGCCTCTTTGTTAAAATGTAGATTTCCATTCAGTGAGCCTAGAGTAGGGCCCAGGAGTCTCTTTTCTAAGATGTTCTGGGGTGATGCTGATGCTGCTGGCCCAAGGACCAGACAGTGGTCAAGTGGGACCAGTTGACATGCCTCAGGTTAGAGCTGGGGTAGGGTTGGACCTCAAGTTATTTTAAGCCCTACATGCCGTGCTTCCATCCTGTGACAAAGCTGCTCACATGCCCACATACATGGATGGTATTACCGTTTGATTCTGTAGTAGGCTCCTAGCACTTTCATTTCTGAATTTGTCTTTTGGTGTCATGGAGATGGCTGTAATGTATAATCTGTCCTTTCAGCACCTTTTTTTAAAAAATTTTATTTATTTCTGTATGTGTATGAATGTACTGTCTGCATGCGGGTCTGTGCACCCATGTCGTGCAATGCCGCAGAGGTCAGAAGAGGGCGTCGGATTCCCCTGGAACTGGAGTTCTCCTGGAATTGGAGTTTTGGACGGTTCTCGGCCACCATGTGGGTGCTGGGGATCGAACCTAGGTCCTCTGCAAGAGCGGTCGGTGCTCTTAACTGCTAGGCCATCTCTCCAGCCCTTTTCAGCACCTTTCTAAACGACAGTTCTGAGTCCATTTTACAGGTGGGCAAATTGAGTGACTTGGCAGGTTCCACCAATTATTACCGAGAAAGGACAAGGTCAAGTTTGACCCAGGTTCTTGTGATTCCAAAGCCTCCGATCTGTGCACAGTACTTCCTCGCAGATGCTGCAAGGGACTGTTAGAAATTCCTGATAATTTCATCACTACCAGCTTCCTTTTTAGTGGTTCAAATCAACAAGCTGATTCTTTTTCTTCATCAGGTGAGCTCATGATTAACAGTGGCCCCAGGGTTAATCTTTTTTTATGGTGGGAAAATGTGTAATGTAACCTAAAACCTGCTGTGCTTGGCTTTCCAGCACAGAGGCAGGAAGTGTCCTCGGTGTTGTGGAACCATCCTAGCCCCTGTCCACAGCCCTCTGTCCTCTTCAACATCTGGATCTCTCTGTGCCCTTTAAGTTCCCCCTCCTTGCCCCTAGCCTAGTCCCTGGCAACCCCAAGTGCTTTACTTGCTATATGAATTTGTCTACTCTAGGGTTTGCCTATAAGTAGAATCAGATAACAAGTGTCTTTCTGTGCCTGGGTTACTTTACTTCAGGGGTTCACCTGCATTGAAGTGGGGTTAATCCCTCTGACATGTGAATGAACTCTTTCCAATTTATCTTTTTAACTCTGCTTTACACTTAGCAGGGCACACATGTATAGGAAGGCTTGAGAGCAACAAAAATGGTCCAAATTAAAGATATGAGTCTTGCCTTCTCTGATGCCTTTTCAGAGCCGAGGCTGAACTGCAAAGCTCAGTGTGGGGATGGAGGGAGGTCCTGAGCCAACATGGGGCAGGGATTAGATAGTTCACACCAGCAAAAAACAGCAGTGAGTTCCCTTTCTCCAAAGCTTTAACACCGTGTCAGCAAAGAGCTACTCAAAAGCAAGGCTGGAGTGTTACCCGGACACACAAGCAATGCCCTGTTAGGGAGAGAGCGGACAGCTGAGGAGATGCTATGTATCTGGCTTTTCTTCATGATTTTCAGCAAATCATAGGACCTTGAACCTTCGGTGACTTCATTTCCAGAACAAAATGCAGGATTGGAATTATTGAGGTCTATTTCACATGGAGATCAGTTCTAAGATGTGATGGGTTTTGTTTGGCTATGTTTAAAGTTAACATCCCACACTTTCCATTTCCCCACACTCTGCATGGGTTTAGGTTGTTCTTAGGCTGGTTGACGTAGTAGTTTTATTTGGTTCAGGTCACTTTCTGCAGTGGTATTTATTTGGAAAGGAAGCTAGTACCATGCATAGAAGATAAGCTCAAGAGTAAAGATAATAGAAACCAAATAGCAGTATTAAATTCTAGTTTGATGTTGGCTTTCTGGCGCCAACTATGAGCCCAAGGCCTGTTCTCTTTGATAAATATGGAGATGCTAAGTTAGGCCTTTGTGGCTCACTCAAGACCACCTTCCTGACTCATTTCGAAGGACTGAGAAAAAAATCTAGAAAAGAATGAATTCCTTATTTTGTGATTCAGAATAATTTACTTTTGTAACTGTTTGGTACCTTGAACTTCTGTGTTCCTTCCCTATTGACAGTCTCTTGTGTTGGGATAAAAGTTTCTTAGCATATCATGGAATACATTACGTGCCAGTTACTGCTGTACACTTAAAAAAATTTTTTTTAATTTAATTTAATTTTATGCATGGTATGCCTGCATGTGTGTCAACGTGCACCCATGTTGTGCAGTGCTCATGGAACTCAGAAGAGGGTGTCAGATCCCCTGGAACTGGAGTTATGGATGGTAGTTAGCTGCCATGTAAATTGAACCCAGGTCCTCTGGAAGAGCAACCAGTGCTCTTAACCACTGAGCTATCTCTCCTTCCCTGTTGTACACATTTTATGTACTTTCTTCCTGTTAATCTTCACCATGACACTGCAGGAAGTAGATTCTTACCCCCATTTTACAGATGAGAAAACTGAAGCTCCTTAGTAGGTTCATAGCTAGTAGCATTGTCCCAATTAGCAACAGTTGATATAAGCTCCATGAAGTATTAAATCCTAGAGCTGAAGTCTATTCAAATGGCTCAGGGTCTGAGAATGCTGTGTGTGTTGATTAATATTGCTTTTCCGTTCAAGTGCCAAGAACATGGGCTAATCTAGATTTCTATTCATCTTGTGTCCGCGGCCATGACAGTTTTACAGGCAGCGGCTGATAAGCATCAGTCTGTGAGGATGGGAGTGGGCTGTAACATAAACACACTTATCCAGAATGGCCGCGCGTTCAGCAGAGATGCCCAGCCTGGGTGAAAGCTCTTGGGGCGAGCATATGCTCATACACACCCCAGCTCTGTACCCTAGATAGCATTGATGCTGCTCTGCCTGGATCTCCCTGTGCTGTGGTTGAGCTGTGTCGGGTGGCTTCAGCCAGAGGGACGCTCAAGCCGGAGGACCGCTTGGAATCTCTGTAACTGCAGCCATTCAGTTCCTTGTCTGATTGACAGGGCACACTTCATAAAACTTCCCACCAGCTTCCTGCAAGACAGTCATAGGCCTTGATAAGCAAGGGGGAATTCAGAGCAATTAAGTGCAATCTGAGCCCCAAGAATGCCTTTTTTCCGAGGGTGGTTGTGCACCAGCTGCGTTCAATGACATTCCATTCATTCAAGTATGACTTTTACAAAAATAGGCTCATTCTAGGGCCTTCATTCAAAACAGGATCTCTGTGGCATTCAGCCTGAGCTGCTCACTGGGCATGTGGATCACCCAGCACATTGCTCACCCTCAAATGGAAATCAGGCTGGGAAGGGCAGAACACACAGGACTCAGCTTGCAAGGCTGGCTGAGACAGAGTGAGACCACCAGAAATTTGGAACCTGTCCCGAGGGAGTGCAGCATCCGGCCTTGCAGTGTGGGAGGAGCATGCGCACAGGGCTGCCGGTTCTTTCTTTAGATGACTAGCTCTCCAAGTCTGTCCCCTGGTCTGTTAAGTAGAGAGTTTGTACAATTTTTACTCTATTTGTATGTATATTTGTGTTTTGCCTGCACGTAGGTGCACCCATGGCATGCAGTGCTCATGGGGGCCAGAAGAGGGCGTCAGATTCCCCCTGGAATAGGAGTTACAGACAGTTGTTAGCCACCACGCGGGTGCTGGGAACTGAACCTGAGACCTCTGCAAGAGCAGCTAGTGCTGCTGAGCCATCTCTCCAGACCCTCAAGCGGAGTTTTATAAAAATTGTGATAAAATAGCCATAACATAAAATAGACCAATTTTGAACATTTATAAAATTTAAATTTATTTTTCACGTTTAAATTAGCATACAAAGTATTAGGTATCATTATGACATTTGGTATAGAGTACCTTTACAGCCGGGTGTGGTGGCACAAGCTTTTAATCCTAGCACTTGGGAGGCAGAGGCAGGCAGCTCTCTGTGAGTTCAAGGCCAGCCTGGGAGGCAGAGGCAGGCAGCTCTCTGTGAGTTCAAGGCCAGCCTGGTCTACATAGCGACTTCCAGGACAGCTGGAGCTACAGGGAGACCCTGTCTCAAAAAGACAAACAAACAAACAAACATAAATAACCATATTTTTCTGTAAATATTTTTAATAGGATTAGGAAATGTAACAGTGCTGGGTAATTGGGAGTTGTTTAGTAAGTGGTAATTAGGTTTGTTATTATTTTGCATTACCTAGTAGTACTTTATGCTTATCAAAATATAACGTCTGGTGACAAGTATTTCTCGGCCAGGGGCGGGTACCAAGCAGGGAATGATAGATGATGGAAGAATGGAAGATGTAGAGCATGTGCCAAGGGGACTCATACTGTTAGAGAAGGCAGATAGATACGTAATATACAGATATGCATGTGTTCATATGTGCATGTGTATACTATATGCATATACTTCTATCATCTAATTGTCTATCTGTCTAACAGCGCTGCTTTCTAGGATAATATATAAACCCATTCAAGGAACCAAAGAAGGCAATTCCTGGTAGTGTACAGTACAATGAAAGCGAGGGTAGGTGAGACATTTACACGGAACTGACAGGTTATAAAGCACTTTTGCATTCTGCATTTGAGATCCCGCCTCAAAATAGCAAGTATAAAAGGTCTAAGGCCTCAGGCTTTATCCTCAACCCTATATAGGGGGGAAAGAAAGATAAGGTTAGAGGATATAGCTCAGCCATAGTATGCTTGCCTAGCATTCTCTAGATCCTAGGTTCAACTATCAGTACAGCAAAAACAAAAGAACCACTTCCTTCCTCTTACCTGAACGTTTACACTCCATGATTTTATTTACCCACTATTAACTAAAAATATTATCTAGAAGATTCCAGAAACAATTTCTATGTTTTAAAGTGTGTACCATTCTGAGTAGTGTAACAATCTTACACCATCTAAGTCTGTCCTACTGGGAAGAGAATCATCCCTTTGTCCAGTGATCCACCTTGTGTAGCCCACCCACCTAGCTGTCCCACTTATCAGGCTGACTTGTAGTTCAAGTGACCTTATTTTACTTAATCATGACAAGTGTAAGATGGTAGCCACTAATTTTATTGCAGTATATTAATATAATTGGTCATTTTATTATTATAAAATAGAACAGCAATAGATTAGCAAAATTATATTATTGCTAATCTCTTACAGTGTTTGGTTTATAAGTGAAACTGTCTTGGATATGTATGTGTAGAAAAATATCATAGCATATGTAAGGCTCAGTACTCTCTAAGGTTTTAGGCATCCATTTGTGACCTTAAAACAGATAAAGGGAGTTTACAGTGCACTTAATGCTTATTAGAAGCATTAGGTTGGTGATTTTTGTGGAAGCTGCTCTTACTTGGGTATTGCGGGGGGACAGTTCACACTTGAACCACAAACTCATGGATTGAACATCGTCTCCAGCTGGTGGTGATGTGGAAACTTTCCGGAGGAAGTGGGTCATTAGGGGTGGGCCTTGAGGTTTTATGGTTCAGCCTCACTTCCTGTGTGCTTTGTTTCCTGGCCGAGGACACAGTGTGAACAGTAGCCTCAGCCTCAGGCCCCCCCCTTCTTGCTCTCTCTGCCATGATGGACTCTGTGTTCTGAAAGTATAGGACCAAGCAAGCCCTGTCTCTTTGAAATTGCTTCTTGGCAGGTGTTGGTCAAAGCAACAATGAAAGAAATAAATACACATGATCAGTTTCAATTAAAGCTTAAAAGTAGAGAGATGATATAGCCACATTTTTAAATAATAGAGTATGTACTGTGCAGGTGAGACCAAGCTGGTGTTGGGTACTCTGGACTGCAGTGGAACGCACTGGTTCTTACTGCCAACCTGGGACTGGGGAGACAGTGGTAACTCCGGTGCCCTCAGATGCTCTGGGTGGTGTGACTCGGTTTGACGATACGAGCAATTTAACACATCTCCGGGCATCTCGCTTCTCTTTATAGATCGCTGACTTTGGGCTTTCCAACCTGTACCAGAAGGACAAGTTTCTGCAGACATTTTGTGGGAGCCCACTGTATGCGTCTCCTGAGATTGTCAATGGGAGGCCTTACCGAGGGCCAGAGGTCAGTAGCAGCTGGTGCAGGGGGCTGAGGAGGAGGAGGCGGCGGAGGCGAGAACTAGATCTTGGAATTTTTCTAAAAGCCCCCAATCCAAAGAAATTTTGCCCTTCTGTGTTTTATAAGAGCATTAATATACAGACCTAGGAGAAATTTGGGAAAGTCTTAGAGAAACCTAAAAGAGGAAATGAAGATGCCTGTAATTTCCCTGCCAGGAGACAGCCACTTCCAATTTTTGGTGACTTTTCTTTTAGGTTATTTTTCCCAGGTCGTTCTCTACATTTCAGAAATAAATAATTGAGATGAAGTTAATACAGGGCAGGCTATGCATCCTGTGACCACATACATGTGATGTCCGGCTTTGTAAAGCTTATGTGGTGAGATCTAAGTTTTATTGTTTAAAAAACATGATTTGGGGGTCTGGAGAGCTGGCTCAGCAGTTAAGAGCACTGTCTGTTCTTTCGGAGGTCTGGTTCCCAACACCCACTTGGCAGTTAACTACTGTCAGTAACTCCAGTTGCAAGGGATCTGACACCCTCTTCTGACCTCCACAGACATTGCATGCACATGGTGCACTTATATTCATACAGATAAAACATACACATAAAGTAACAAATAAAAAAATTAAAAATACATGGTTTGCGATAACCACATAATATCTTGCTTTATGCATATACTGCAATATATTTAATAATGTCCCTGGCTTTAGACATTTAATTATTCCCTGTTATATCAAAACAAAGAGAACAAAGACAACCCTTATCAATATCTTTTTTGCCCCATTCGTGACAGCATGCATACTTAAGGAAGTACATTACATTTTATTTTATTTTATTTTATTTTATTTTATTTATTTATTTTTTTTTGGTCTTTTTTGAGACAGGGTCTCCCTGTAGCCCCAGCTGTCCTGGAACTCACTCTGTAGACCAGGCTGGCCTTGAACTCGCAAAGATCCGCCTGCCTCTGCCTCCCAAGTGCTAGGATTAAAGGCGTGCGCCACCACGCCTGGCAGGAAGTACATTTTAATGGGTTCTTTTACAATAAGTATATTTCTTTAAAAAAATTTAACTGCCGACCGCTCTTACAGCGGACCCGGGTTTGATTCCTAGCACCCACATGGTGGCCGAGAACCTTCTGAAACTCTAATTCCAGGAGAACTCCAGTTCCAGGGGAATCCGACACCCTCTTCTGACCTCCGCGGCATTGCACGACACGAGTGCACAGACTTGCATGCCGACAGTACATTCATACACATACAGAAATAAATAAAATTAAAAATTTTTTTTTAATTTTTTAAGTTTTATGTGTATGAGTGTTTTATCTACTTGTATGTAAGTGTACCTGTGTTGTGCAGTGACCACTGAAGTCAGAAGAGGGTGTCAAATTCCCCTGGAACTGGAGTTATGGATGGTTGTTAGCCACCATGTGGGTGCTGGGAATTGAACCAGGGTCCTCTGCAAGAGCAGCCAGTGCTCTTAACTGCTGAGCCAACTCTTCAGCCCATAAGTATATTTCTTTAGGTGCCTTAGAAAGGTCCCAGGGCCACCATAAGATATGTATCTTTAAAAATGTTGTGAGTTAGTGATGACTTGCTGGCAGGAAGATGGGTCACTTTTCAGAGAGGTTCATCCACCCAGTACCATTTAAATAGCAGCTGCTCAGGCTGTGGAAATGTTTTCTTCCAAATATTTATCTGTTTGAGAGTGTCTGGGGAGCACGGCTGGGGCTGAAAGGAAGAATGCCAAACTCTCTAGCAATTAAAATGGAGAGGAAATCTGAAAAATAAGAATACAAAGGAGGAGCCTAGGGTTCAGTTTAGTAGATAATGAGCGTTTCTTTGGTCTTTGATGGTCTGGGTCTGAAGCTATAGGCTGGCAGTCTGGACAGCAAGCTTGCTGAACTTGGTCACACTCATCTCTAGGGGATAAAACGAACAAATATTTAATAACTGGGAGATTTCATAGAAAAGTCTGTTTTCTGGCTTATCAATAAAAATGAAAGGCTTCAGTAGTACTGGGCTTACACTGCTACGTGGTAGCAGGAGCCAGGGAAAGGTTGCCTGCCCAAGATGGGTGGGGCCACTCAATAGTTTGTCTCTGTCCCCAATGTTCCATATTGTACCCCAAGTTCTTTCTTTGTTCATGTTTGTTGTCTGCCTGGCTCTTGTAAGATTGGACTCTGGAACCTTTGATCCCTTTGAAGAGGTAAAGGGAGGAACTGATCTGTTAGGAATGAAGGACCCTACATCCCGTCTTTACCTCCACGACTCAGGGGGCTTCTGGGGAAATGGTTTAGTGTTCTAGTACCTCTCTGTTCCACATTCTCATTTGTCAAATGGGGCTGGAAATAATCAAGGTCCTACCTACCTCACAGAATTATACTGGAGACCAAGCCAGTATAATTGCCACTGTGTCTGGTTGTGGTGGGAACCTTTCTTCCAGGTGCGGATTCCATTCGTGGGGCTGCTGGGGGCGGCTGTTCACACACAGTGATGGTTATTGTTTGGAAGGCTTCTGGGAGTCTGCAGCCCAGGTCCTGTGTGACTTGTCTCTCTGCTCTAGGTGGACAGCTGGGCCCTGGGTGTGCTGCTTTACACTCTTATTTATGGAACGATGCCCTTCGACGGATTTGATCATAAGAACCTCATTCGGCAGATCAGCAGCGGGGAGTACCGGGAGCCCACGCAGCCATCAGGTCCGTATCCTGTGCAGGTGGGGGTCTGGGGAGACAGTGCTTGGCTTACCTGTCCCAGCTCATATACTTTCTTTTCTGGGTCTGTAAGGAGTCTCCTGCTATTCCTCATTCCTCTTTCAGAAACATCCCCTTAAAAAAAGCTTGCTTTTGGGGATATTTTTTCTGACTAGTCCCAGGTAAAAATTTCAGAGCAGATGGGACAGCCTGGAGTCCTGTTTCCCTGGTGTACAAATTTTGGCAAACCAGTTTCTCCACTATAAATTAAAACTTAGGAAAGGGTTTATAGCATCTGAAGCCCCTCCCAGGCCAAGCCAACATACGAATTCCCCTCCTGAGATACTCGGGTCCATGCTCTGTCGTTTTCACTGCTGTGCTCCTGCCTGGGCTGTGGCCTCTACACAAACTCTTCCATTACTTCTTCTTGCATAATAACCATTCCACCTGCTAAAACAAACCCAGGGGCTTGAACATCCACTGTGGGAGCGTATCTGTCAGCCCCTGGGCATCTGGTCTTATTTTGGGGTTCTTCTGCACTTGTAGTCAGTCAGCAGGGAGTTAGGGTTGCTGATGGGGCTGAGTGTCTCAAATCTCTGTGACTGTCTATGTGGGTTCTGACTCTTTGAGGGGCCTTCCTCTAGCCCGTCATCCCAGAATAGAATCTGGACCTCTTTACCTGGCAGCTTGGGGCCCTAAAGGAGAAGCTGCTGCCAGACATTCCTATTGACTGTTTAGGACCTGGGTTCTGTTGCCTTTGGCATGTTCTTTGGGTCAGAGCAACCAAGGTCATAAATACCACAGTCTTTTCATGGAAAAGCACCAAGTATATACAGGAGGACTGTGTACAGGTGTCTAACATGGAATGCATCTAACATTTACATACCACTATTTATCTGTTGGTTTTTGTTATTCAGTTATTAAATATTGAACTAACCATTCCTTGCTTCTAAGGGACATAGAGTTAGATTCTTGTGAGCATTGAAATAGGATTTTTGTCTATTGATAATAGTTAGCCCTTTTGTACATTTATAAGATACCTTATTTATTTATTTATTTATTTTTTTTTTAATTTTTTTTTTATTTATTTATTTTTGTATGTGTATGAATGTACTGTCTGCATGCAGGTCTGTGCACCCGTGTCGTGCAATGCCGCGGAGGTCAGAAGAGGGTCTCGGATTCCCCTGGAACTGGAGTTCTCCTGGAATTGGAGTTACAGACGGTTCTTAGCCGCCATGTGGGTGCTGGGGATCGAACCCAGGTCCTCTGCAAGAGCGTCGGTGCTCTTAACCGCTAGGCTATCTCTCCAGCCCCAAGATACCTTATTTAATATGCACTTTTGATCCATTCATCTCAGACTCAGTAGCCAATAGCACTTCTGTTCATCTCTGAACAGAGTTTATCTAGCACATGTTTTCTCCTGAAGGCATAGCACACCCAGGCTTCCTTGCCCTCAAGAACAGTGGATAGCCCTTCTGCAGTGTTAGGGGCCATTTTAATTGCAGAATCCCGGCAGAGTACAAAAATGTGGAAAACACAGTGCTAAATGGACTAAGAAAGGGCTACTTGTTTATAGTCTGGGAGCGAAGGCAGACTGCCAGCACATACCCGCACTGGAACTGTGAGGTCTTCACTGCTCTGTGCATACACGGTACCCACAGAAGCGCTGTGGGTTTGATTTGGGATTTGCAAACAAGTTTTAGCATGTAGGTAAATTAGCAAGTAGAAGACCAAGGACTGACATGGATGGGTGGATGGTAGGCAGGTAGGCAGATAGATAGGTAGGCATATAGGTGTTTTTTGTTTTGTTTTGTCGTCGTCCCAATAACCCAGGCTGAAGCTTTCTTGTGGAGTAATTCCAGGCTGACTTCTGTATGATGGTCTTTGTCACCTCACTAACTGGTGCCAATGGAACTCATGGTACATTGCAGGAGTTTGGGAAATCCTTACCGAATGATTGACCATCCTGTTCCTTTTCAGGAGTACAGCTCACCCCATGCCCCTTGCAAGGCCCCTGCCAGCTCTCATCAGTCTTTCTCCGTAGCCCAGGGGAGGAGGCAGCCTCCCCAGATGTATATCTCAGCACTATGATCCTAAAAGTCAGCTGATGAACTCTGAGATTAGTTCCTGTGGCTTCCTCAGCATCCTCGGGGCCTCTTCTCTACATCTCTGGCAGCAGAAGTTTACAAGGGGGATTTTTTTCCCCCTTAGAGACTGTGGCCACCTGGGTATCTCATGCAGATCAGCTGTCAGCTCTGATGACTTTGTGAATACCGATAGGGCTTATGTCAGATAGGACAGGCGGTGAGCTCACTGGGTGTGGCTCTTAGAACCTGGCCAAGACCCTGCGAGTGAGGCCAGCCATGGGTATGGCTGCTGTCCCTGCCCAGGTGTCAGGTACAAGCCACACCTGGCACAGATGAGCTTCTCTCCATCCTCTGCCTCCAGCACCCTTTCCAGGTGACTGAGTACTGTGTGTTTACATGGACCTATGTTTGGAGAGTTACTGCTGAACACCTGCATTCTGCTTTGGTGAAATGCTGTTGACCAAAGCAATAATGAGGTTGAATCTGAATTCTTTCCCAGTTGCCTAGCCTTTTGTATTTAAGGATCCAGGATGACAAAGAGGTCAGTAGTTCCAGAATATTCTCTCACTTGTGGAAAAGCAGGCTAGGGTATGGAGATAGTTCAGTTGATCATTGCTTATTTGCAAGTACAAAGACATGAGTCTGACCTCCTGGAATTCACTTTAAAAAGCCTGGCATTGTGGTGCATTCTTGGAATCCCAGAGCTGGGGAGAGGGAGAAACAGATGGATCCTTGGTGCCCCCTGGCCTTCTTGGTGGTCACCAGGCTAGTGAGGGATCCTGTCTTAAAAAGAAAAATGTAGATGGTGCCTGAGGCTTCCACATGCATGTGAGCGCGAGCATGCACACACACACACACACACAACACACACACACACACACATCTGCACACACATGAACATGCAAAAATAAGAAGAAAGCCGGCCAGGATGGGACAGCTTGGTGGACTCGAGTTCTGAGCCTTGGTTATGCTTTTGCTGTACAGTCTAAAAGGCTTTGACCTCTTGCTTCCCTGTGAGACTATAACACGACAGCCCATGGATTTTTCCCCCTGAAGTTAACACATCTCTTCAACCAGTCCTAGAAAATCACCCTGCCTCTAAGTCAAAAGAACTCATGCACAATCTCATTCTTTTGTCTCTCACTCCTAGATGCTCGAGGACTCATTCGGTGGATGCTGATGGTGAACCCCGATCGCCGGGCCACGATTGAGGACATTGCCAACCACTGGTGGGTGAACTGGGGCTACAAGAGCAGCGTCTGCGACTGTGACGCCCTGCCTGACTCTGAGTCCCCGCTCTTGGCGCGAATCATTGACTGGCACCACCGGTCCACAGGGCTGCAGGCTGAGACCGACGCCAAGGTGAAGGGCCTGGCCAAACCCGGAGCGTCGGAGGTCGTGCTGGAGCGGCAGCGTTCACTCAAGAAGTCCAAGAAAGAAAATGACTTTCCCCAGTGCGGCCAGGATGCAGTGCCTGAAAGCCCGCCCAAGTCAGGTTCCAAGAGGCCCAAGGGCATCCTGAAGAAGCGAGGCAACAGCGAGCATCGTTCCCACAGCACCGGCTTCATCGAAGGCATCGTGGGGCCTACCTTACCGTCTCCTTTCAAAATGGACCAGGACTTGTGCCGGACTGGCATCCCCCTCCCCGGCTCCCCTGAGGCAGACATGCCAGGGAAGCTCAGCCCCAAACAGTCGGCCACGATGCCCAAAAAAGGCATCTTGAAAAAGACCCAGCAGAGAGAATCCGGTTACTATTCATCTCCTGAGCGCAGTGAGTCTTCAGAACTGCTAGACAGTAATGATGTGATGATCAGCAGTGGCCTCCCTTCCCCCAGCCCCTTGGACCCAGCCAGGGGGGCTTCCCACAGCCTGTCCTGCCAGAGGAAGGGCATCTTGAAACACAGCAGCAAGTACTCAGAGGGTGCCACAGACCCTGCCCTTGCCAGCTCCGAAATACCCACACTGGAATCCTTGTCAGCGTCTGGTGTCCCCTCCGATGGCCTCTCCCGGAGCTACAGCCGCCCCTCCAGTGTCATCAGTGACGACAGTGTCCTGTCTAGTGACTCCTTCGATTTGTTAGATCTGCAGGAAAATCGCCCAGCCCACCAACGCATCCGTAGCTGCGTCTCTGCCGAAAACTTCCTTCAGCTCCAGGACTTTGAGGGACTGCACAACCGGCCCCGGCCCCAGTACCTGAAGCGGTACCGGAACCGGCAGGTAGACAGCAGCTTTTCCCTCCTCACCGACATGGATGATGTGACTCAGGTGTATAAGAAAGCGCTGGAGATCTGTAGCAAGCTCAACTAGCCCTGCAGGGCCCAGAGGAAGGGATGGGTGGTGGGTAGGTGGAAGGAAGGAAGGGAACAGGACTTGTGCTGACAGGCTGGTTTACGTCTTTGCTGGCCATGACAACAGACTGGAGAAACCCTGGCGCCGTCTGGCCTGGCCAGGTTTGCAGCCTTGAGCCAGCACCTGAAAGAAAGAAGTAGCTCTTTGCCAGTTCTGCCAACTGCTAGTCGATGTGGGTCCTAATATAGCACCTCACCAAGGACCAGCTGTCCAGGGAAGGTGGTATAGGGGGGCATTATGAAGAGGGATTTTTTTTTTTCCTTAGAAGTCATTCAGCTACTTCTGGGAGGGGCAAAAGGGACTGGGACCACCTGCTTTTGACAAATACAACGAGCTTCCTCCTTTTCATTAGCAAGCCTGGGCTGACTACACAGGCTAGCAAGGTTTTAGCAATCTGAGCTTTTAATCAGTGATGGATTGATAATGTCTGTATTGGGCTGATTTGAGTAGCCCAGGCATCAGAGAGTACTGTATTGAATACTAATGGCTGCCATGGAAACAGGAATGGAAGCAAAAACACTCATGCCATGTGGTGGTCAGCCTTGACCTGACTGAGCCCTAGGAAGTAGGTTAAGGCATCCTGTGGTGTCATGTGTTAATGGGAGGCAGGGAGATTTGGTTGGAAAGAGAATGCTGTGCACTCTGCTAAGGAGGCAGTCGAGTCCTGGTACATTTTTAAACTCTCCACCATCTGCCTCCTCTTTCCTGATATTTGCCTTGTTCTTTAGTGTAGCCCTTTGAAAGTGAACAAGGAACAAGAGTGCAGTGTTAGAGGCCAAGGCTGTGTGTGTGACAGAGCACAAGACCCCCTGTGGTCTTTGCAGAGCTGAATGGAAGGAAAAACATACCAGAAAGGTTGGGCAACGTGTCACCTTCTATAGCATCTCAATGTTAGCTGGAACATTACCGAGGGTTCTCACCTGCATGAGTACTTTAATTGGATGTAATAGTGTCAACAGCTTCGAGAGGATTACTGGCTCAGCCACCGCCTCTGTTCAATAGTGATGAATGCTTTCTCCATGTGCAGGTGTGAGGTCCATTGGAGATGAGTGAGTTTGTGTGGAGGTGGGCTGTTTGCATGAGGAAAGTCAGGTCTGCCAGAGGAGTTTGTTCCTCAAAACACAAGTGTTCCATCCCACAGTTTTGAACTCTGACGGGAACTTTTGTGCTTTGGGGAGAAAGCAAATCCATCCATTCATGGAACAAGGTGTGGAGCGAGCAGAGCGGGTTGGGAGGAAGCTTAGTGAGGGACATTGCCTCAGGAGCTAGCCAGATGGCTCTGGAGGAGCCAGAAAAGAGGTGTGACAGGGTTCTTAAGAATCTTCAAGCTGGTTATTACAGATGATGTCATTCCCACAGTGAGCACCCCAAAGATACTGGGGGTTAAGATGGTCTTTCTGGGATGACTTTGGAATCCACTGGCTTGAGAAGTCAAAATCCTTTTCCCAAGGCAGCCACCTTTTGATAGCCCCTTAGAGAGAAGGAGGACCGTGTAGGATGTCTTAGGATAAACACAGGATTTGTAGCAGCACTGAGACCAGTCGCTTGCAAGATGCTGCCCCTGTTTTAAGGAGACATGTCTGTGCCTCCCATGCCCGGGCTCTGGTGTTTTGGCCCCTGCCTTCCCTTGGGTGAGCTGAACAGTGTATTGTGGAAAGCTGCTTTATTTCCTTTCATTCAATTCCACCTCCTTCCTGAACTCCAGTAGAGGCTAAAAGGAAGAATAATCCATAGATGTAAAACTGTGTTTGGGGTATGCCGGGTGTGTGGAGGGCAGCCTGCAACCTCTGATCCCCTCATCTTCTTGCCTCCTGCCTGGGCAGCCTTTTGTGAATAGGCGCTGCTGCCACCCTGCGGGTCCCTAAGCAGGCAGCTGGCCTTGGGTGTACCAGTCACCTGTACTGGTTGATTGGGGGGGGGGGCTTTCCTTTTGCCTGGGGATTGTGTCTACTTAATATTTTACATCATTCTAATTGTTGAGTAAAAGTGACTCCATTAAGGAAAATCATCTTACTCCCTTTTCCCCTCCTCCCCGTCACCAGTGTGTTCTCATCTGTCAGTACACTCAAACGCACTGTATTTCAGAAGAGAGAAGTCTCTTACTCAGAGCAGAGACTCAGAATCAAAGTCCTTGTCTGCCAGAAGATCTGGTGTTCTCAGGCACCTGCAGGTTTCGGGAGCTGTTTTCCTATCAGTGAAGGCTGGAGAGGTGGATGGGTTGCTCTCTCAAGGGCCTACCCAGTTCTGCCATTCAACTGACATCTCTTGTTTCTAGAAGAGATGAAGACTATCCTTTTAGGAACAACTTAGAGGGAAAAGCCCTTAAAAGCAGCTTCCCAATTGACCCCTGTTGTCCCTGCTGACCAATCCTAGGGTAGAGAAGGTATGCTTGATTAATTTTCTTCGAATCATAAGAGACACTTTGATGACCAGATGGACAGAACGGGGGTGGGGGTGGGGGGAGCAGCTGCCAGCTCTCCTGGCCCTTTCCTTGCTTCGGGGCCCTTGCAGAGTCTTCGTTTACACATCTGCCAAAAGGGGTGGAATTATACTTCGTTTTACAGGTAAATTTCAAGGCACAATCAGCTTTCAGGAAAGTGCTTCAAGACTCTAGCCTACACGACAATGCTAAATTCCCCCTGAATTTTAGTCCCTGTTAGCAGGTGCTCTGTCTCAAATGAGCACTTTGCAGGGTGAAATTCAGGTGAGTTTTGCCCAAGTCTGCTGTCTTGAGTACAAATGTGAATGACGGACTGACTGCTTGTTGCCAAACTGGAAATGTTCTGTAGGGATTTACTGGCATGGTGTCATTCCTAGAGGAAAAAAAAGGAAAAAAAAAAAAAAAGAGAGAAACTTGACTGCACATTTTTTTTTAAATCCGTGTTGTGACTTTTATTTAATTTCTATTTTTTGGTAATAAAAGTTGACTTTTTAATTTGAATTTGTCTTTTTTTATTTATTGGTCTGAAAGGCATTTCAAAGGTATTATAATAATATATTGGTGTAATTTAATTGGTGCAACATGCTTTATGGCTCCAGTCAAAATTGGTTTTTGCTCATTTGATTGGTTTGAGAACAGCCCTTGGGGGGAAAATGCTGGCTGACTACCCAAAGTGTTCATTTTTCATTGGAAACTGATTTTTGTCTTTTTTTTTGTTTGTATTTTTATTTTTAAGTTAAATAAATTGCATTGAATTAAACCGGGCTGTTGTTTCTTTATTTGTTTTTCCTTAGTCAAGCAAGTGACACATTGATCCAGGTGACAGAAGCTTACTCATATTGGTCTAAACGTCTGGGGGGTGTTGATTCACAATTCTCAGAGGCCTTGAGGCTGCTTCCAGGGCATTGGAACTGAGGCTTGGGGACAGTATCTGAGACAGGATCTTGTGCTTGCTTGCCTGTCTGCAGCTCCCTGAACATTATTGTGTGCGTGCGTGCGTGTGTTCGCACCAGAGAACAATTCAGGTGGTGGTCTTCATTAGCTGTCTATCTTGTTCTTTGAGGCAGAGTCTCTCAGTGGTCTGATGCTGATAGGTTAGGTGTGGCCTGTCTGCACATCCCCAGTACTGTGATTACGACTTTACACTGACAACTGGCTTTTCAGACATATGTTCTGGGGATCAAACTTGGGTCCTCGCTCTTGCAAAGTGAGCACTTTACCACCGGGCTGTCTCTAGCCCACATCAAATGACATCAAACTCTATCCTGGTACAAAAATCACAGATTAGTCTCTTCTAGTTGTGTTGTGAGATCCAGGCAAGAAAAGTGTCTTTTCCAGAGGAATTGCTACTGCCCACCCTTTCTGGTTCCCTGGAAGAACAGGTGTAGCTCAGGCCTGTTCTCTGCATTTCTTCTGATTTTGCAGCTCACTTTTTCTCAGCCTAGAGCCTCCAAATCCACATTTTCATTTTCTTTGTTTTTGAGACAGGGTCTCCCTGTAGCTCCAGCTGCCCTGGAACTCACTATGTAGACCAGGATGGCCTTGAACTCATAGATCCTCCTGCCTCCCTCCCTCCCCCTCTTCTGAGTGTTGGGATTAAAGGTGTGTGCCACCACACCTGGCTCCACATCTGCTTAGTGGTATTTTCCAGGAGACACTGATATCCAAGCTCCATCAGTCTGGCCTGGAAATGTCATCGAAGGCTGACAGCCATGCCGCTTCCTCTCTGTGCTTCATTCCCACCCAGTGCCCGCCTCCACAGGCACCACTCCTCACTCCAGTGTCACACAAACTGCTAATTTGACAAGATCAGTAGGCTGTTATGTCCTATTGGGAGGGCCCACCATTGTGCCTATAACATGGCATCTTGGGTTTTCCATTTTGACATGGCTTCTTTGAACACACACCATCCCTGTCCCCACTGCCTGATAACTCTTGGAAAGATGGTTGAATCTTAGGGTAAGGTGGGGAGTTCCTGGATCCTGGCTTTTAATAACAGCCCAGGAACCCTGCCTAGGGGTGGTACTGCCCACAGTGAGCTGGGCTTTCTACATCAATTAGCAATCAAGAAAATGTCTTACAGATAGACCCACAGGCCAGTCTGAGTCAGTCCCCCAACTGAGACTCCCTTAGATAACTGTGTACTGTCACATTGACAGCTAAGGCTAGCTAGGAGGATTTTGTTAGTTTAAGAATATCTCGTGATATTTGGGCCATGCTTATAATTCTAAAAACCTTGCCTGAATTTCATGTTTAGCTGGGCTTCCTGTAGTTTATTTGATAGAATTTCATTGGCTAAATTGTCTTGGTTTGGGGTACTATAGGGGTGGATATAAGGATACTTCAAGGTGCAGCCTCTCAGGTTAGGCTGCAGTGGGAAGAATTCCAGGTCCAGTCTGGACTACTGCTCTGTGGGCCTCATTTTCCTCAACTGTCTAAATGCTTTCTTTGTTTATCTGATTTTTTTTCCTGCACCTTGATTGTGTGTGTGTGTGTGTGTGTGTGTGTGTGTGTGTGTGTGTGTGGTGTGGTGTAGGCTGGAGTGTCGTTCCTCAGGCACAATCTAATTAATCTACCTTGTATTTTTTTAGACGGATTCTCTCACTGGCCTGGGGTTCTCCAGTTAGGCTAAACTGCTGGCCAGTGAGCCCCAGGGATCCCTCCGGTGTCCACCCCCACCACTGCTGGGATTACCAGTGCCTAGGTCATCAGTGCCTAGCTTTTGATATGTGGGTTCTGAAGACTGATCTCAGGGACTCATATTTCCAAGATAAGCACTTTTCAGGCAGAGGGGACAGTAGATGCAAAAGCCCTGTGGTCTTTAAAACAAGGCTTTGATAGGGTTGATTTTGGTCCATTTGGCATAGGACAACTGTACTCCAGGGCACGTGGTATTTTGTTAAACATCCCTGTCCACATTCTAACAAGGACTGACTGTGATCATTTACGACTTTGTATATCCTTTTTTTTTTAGCTTCTTATATCCTAAATTACAAACAACCGCATCCTTCAACAGGTCCCCAGACGAGACACATGCTGCGACATGCGACTTTTAAATGAGAATGTTTTTTTTGGGGGCTGCAGAAATTCACTGCCAATTTACTGAAATCGACAGAAAGGATGTTTTTAATCCACAAAAGCTTGCAAAGCCTGGGGCATGGCAATAGAACAGAATTGATGCTCTCTGCAGGACCAGGAATTACAAACTAAGGTTGTCTTGTCACTAGACCTGTTTCAAGTTAGCATAGCTGTCTGGTTTCAACAGGAAACAGTGTGAAAAGGTAGCCAGTTAATTTTAAGATCCCAACAACTATCTTCCATTTGATGAAAAGTCGACACTGCTCATCTGTGTTGGCTTTCAGAGTGGTAATCAGAACACTCGGCAGAACAACTTTCACAGTTTCAGCTCAGTCTGTCATAGAGGTACGGGTATTTGGCACAGGGTTTCTGAACTTCGTGGCAGGCAGGAAACAAAGAGGAGAGGAAGGGACCAGGAATCAGGCACAACTTTCAAATGCATATTTACTGACTACGTCTGCTTGCTAGCCCCCCTTCCAAAGTTTATACCACCTCCTGAAACAATGCCGCTAACTGGGGACCCAGAAACCCATGGAGGACATTTCAAATTCAAACTGTATCATTGTCTCTATCCAACTGGGCATAGCCACTGTATCTTGACTAACTAGTCCTGGGTCCACTCTTAGTTTTTGTTTCTGAATTAGTCTGGATAGGCTATGCTATGCTAAAGTAACAAGTAAACCCTAAAATGTCAACATCTCAATGTAATAAACTATTATATTTCCCTCTCCCACTGCTTACGACAGGTCAGACTAATGTTTCATTTCCAAGGTGAACTTCTTGCATCTTTTGTGGGATTCTTCACTCCTGGCTGTACAAATGAGGGAGAGAGCATAGGTAAGAACCTATACAGACCAGCCCTGGATATAATTGGGCACCATCCCGTTGGTCAGAATGCAGTCACCTGATCCCTTGATATGGTGGATAGTCTTTGCATATCTAGTATTTTATTTTATTTATTTTTTATTTTTTTAAAAAACATTTTTTCTTTAGTTTTATTTCACATGTATGCGTGTTGTGTCTGCATATGTTTAAGTGTACCCATGTCATGCAATGCACGAGGAGGACAGAAGAGGGTGTTAGATCCCCTGGAAATGGAGTTACAGACAGTTGTTAGCTGCTATGTGGGTGCTGGGATTTGAACCCTGGTCCTCTGTAAGAGCAACCAGTGCTCTTAACCACTGAGCCATCTCTCTAGCCCTTAGTATTTTATTTTTAATGAATTTAGTGTTTTTGTTTTTTATATATTTGAGTGTATTTCCTGCATGTGGGTAAGTGCACCTGTGTTGTGCTATGCCCATGGGGTCAGAAGAGGGTGTCAGATACCCTGGAACTAGAGTTACAAATGGTTGTTAGCCATCATGTGAGTTCTGAGAGTCGAACCTGGGTCCTCTGCAAGAGTAGTCCAGTGCTCTAAAACTGCTGAGCCATCTTTCCAGCCCTGTATCTAATATTATAAAAGAAGAAAGAAAAGCAGAGTCTGATGACCAGTTGACAATGTTTCTGCTGTGGCTCACTTCCGCTTCCTATGCAAGAATAAACATAATTATAATGAATAATAACCAAGAGCTTATGAAGCAGTAGTCTATGTTCCCATCCTCCATATCAATCATCTTTTAATGCTTCTCTTCTTCCCTTATCTCCACTTTCACAGAGGAGGAAACTTTTGGAAAACAATGCGATGACTCACTGAGTCACGGAACTGTGAAATATGGAGGTAGATTCAGATCTGGGCCCGGCTGCCTGGTTGCTGAGCTCAAGCTGTTGGTTGTGCAGAGATTGGTCATGTATGGTGCTCCTTCTGCAGCTGAAACTCCTTGATCACCATATTGTTCTCACACACAGCATTTCCCTGTGAAAGACCAGTAGATATCCACAGAAAGGAAGGTGCAGGCTAAAGGTAGTGTATTCTCCAAACAAATATGGAGAAGAGAATGACCTTCCCAGGTCCCCATTGATGGAAGCTCTAGAATATGAGGTCTCAATAGATGGAATACATAGAATGATTTAGGTTTCCTAACTCTTCTAGCATGTAATAGGATAGAGGGATTCATTTTTCTCCATCCCAAGTTGCTCAGAGCTCCAAAGTGGAGAGAGAGACCTTCAGCAGGCAAGTGCCTGCAATCACGGCTGTGCGTACATGTATGCCTTTTCAAAAGCTCTTGGAGCCTTCTGGAGGCCCTGAGAGCTTACAGCAAGCTTCCTGGGTCAAGCACTACAACCACAACTTCCATCACACTCACAGCAGGACAGCACTGTGTCTTCAAAGCCCTGGGCTGAGGTTGGAGGCAATATGGACACCCTCTCAAGTCATATCTCACTGTCAGATGAAATTGGACCAGGGGGCTTCAAAAATTAGCTAGCCCAAGAATTTCTGTAAACTGGAATTTGTGAATCACCGAAGCTGAAAAACATTTGATTCAGCAGTGCCTAGGGCCTTCCAGAAGCTGCAGCCATAGAGCTTTGGAGCCCAAGGAATGTGTACAAAGCTGAAAGCCAGATGCAGACCTCAGAGCCGCCCGGCTGCTTTGCGCCTTATTGTGGATTCAATTTCTGTGGAGTACAGATGGCCTGTGGAAGCTGGGCCCAGCCTGGACCAGCTTCTCAGACACACAAGCCCTTGGCCACCATGATGATGAAGTAGACACGGAGAGCTGGGGGAAATTAACTTCCTTTCTAGAGAAACAACCAATAACCAGATGCTGAGGGACTTTTGGGATTCAGAATGGTGGATCATGATGCCCATGCGGCTCTGAGGTGGAGCTCCTTGTAGAAAAGAGGATTCCAGAATCAAGAGACAGACATAGGCAAGTTGTCTTCTAAGGGTCCCCAGTGCAGTGGCACATCTTTGGGGTTCCTCCAAAGTCTTCCCAGCTGTGCACTGTCCATTCTGCTTGATCTCCTAGGATCTCGCCGGCATGTTCGCTGCCAAGTGTAATGCTCACTGCCACCCCGCCAACTCATTCCTACCTTCCCTTGATGCTTGTACTCTTGCTTTGTGTTTAGCTTTACACCTAGTCCTTGAATGTCATCACACTGTGGCCTTCTTAGCATGGACCCTGGGGTGGTTTGAATGACAATGTCCCCCATAGGCTCCAAGAATCCAGGCATTTTGTCCCCAGTTGGTTGCACTATTTTGGGAGGCCATGCTGGAGGAAGCGTGTCACTGGGGGCAGGCTTAGAGAGTTCAAAAAGCCTTGCCAGTCTGCAGTCTCTCTCTCTCTCTCTCTCTCTCTCTCTCTCTCTCTCTCTCTCTTATGCCTGCTTAAAGATGTGAACCTCTGCTTTCTGCTCTAGCTCCTGCCACCATGCCTCCCCACCACGATGGACTCTAATTCCCTGGAACTAATAACAGTAAACAACTCCTCCTCCTCCTCCTCCTCCTCCTCCTCTTCTTCTCGTCTTCTCTCTTCTTCTTCTTTCTTCTTCTTTCTCTTCTTCTTCTTCTTTCTTCTTCTTCTTTTTGGTGGGTGCTGGGGAATCAAACCTGGGTCCTCTGCAAGAGCAGTTGTCCCTCTTAACTGCTGAGCCATCTCTCCAGCCCAACTCTCCTTTTATAAGAATCCCTTGTGTAGGGCTGGAGAGAGGCCTAGCGGTTAAGACGCCGACCGCTCTGCAGAGGACCCGGGTTCGATCCCCAGCACCCACATGGCGGCTGAGAACCGTCTGAAGCTCCAATTCCAGAGAACTCCAGTTCCAGGGAATCCGAGCCCGCTCTGGCCTCCGCGGCATTGCACGACACGAGTGCACAAACCTGCTGCAGACAGTACATTCATTACACATACAGAAATAAATAAAATTAAAAAAAAAAAAAAAAATAAGATCCCTTGGTCGTGGTGGTTCTATTACAGCAACAGAAAAGTAGCTTATACAGACCCTTTAAAGGTTCAGCCTGCATCATCTGCTGGCACTGCAAAACCTTGTTGTGATTCCTAGTAGATGACCGAGAATCATCCTTCAGAACTAAAAGGAGTCAGGGCATGTGGTCCAACATAGATGTCTATGCTAAGCTGAAAGTCAAAGTGCTCTAATGTCTTCTGTTTATCCTTTCTGGACTCCATTTCCTCAGGGGCAAAGAGAAGGGCTGAATTGGAACAGTGATTATATTTTTTTTACCTTTTGAAATCAGTTTTTTTTTTTTTGTATTGTTTTATATAATAATATATATATATATTTATATATATATATCTTTGTACAAGATTATATTACAAATCAAATCTAGACCCGTGTCCCCCCCACCCCCAACCCTCCAAAGCTCGTGCATTCTGCCAAAACAGTTTTTTCATCTTTTTCTCAGTCTTTCTCAAAATTTCTATATAGAAGTTGACTGTTTCGAGCAGAAGTTCACCATTTCAGTCAGTTCTTTGATGCAATCTCTTGTGTTGTTGTTGTCATCATCGTCGTTGTTGTTGTTTCCAATATGGGCCACTTGAACCAAAGTTCAAGGAGCCCTGCACAAGAAATACTTACTACTAGGTAATTGGTGCTAGCATCCACAGATGAGGTATACCATTCCTCGTTTGTTTTTCTGGGACTGTGTTACTTCACTTAACATAATATCTTCTTTTTTTTTTTTTTATCTTTTAGAGACAGGGTCTCCCTGTAGCTCCAGCTGTCCTGGAACTCACTCTGTAGACCAGGCTGGCCTTGAACTCACAAAGATCCGCCTGCCTCTGCCTCCCAAGTGCTAGGATTAAAGGTGTGTGCCACCACTCCTGGCTTAACATAATATCTTCGAGTTCCATCCATTTACCTGCAAAGTTCATGATGTCACTTTCTTTACTGCTGCATAGAACTCCATTGTGTAGATGTACCACATTTTCTTCCATCCACTCGTCAGTTGAGGGCATTTGGGTTTTTCCAGCTCCTTGCTATTGTGAAGAGAGCTGGGAGAGCTCCCAAGACCACCTGAAGCACAGGTAAGAGCTGGGTGCTTCAGCCAGGTGGATTGTTTGGATATCATTGTCTTTGTTGATCTTTGGCCCAACTGACTGGTTTTGCTGTGGGGGCAGAGTTATCCTCCCAACTGGTATAAAAGAAGCACAGGTGGGCTAACCCCCCCCCCCCCCGCCCAGGCAACTGGGATTACCAAAGGAATCCAAGTGGATTCTTTGGAGAACTTTCAGAACAGAAAGGGAAGAGTGAGTTGGACTTCCAATAGAAAGCCTAGAGCTTAGAGAAGTCAACACTCCATAAGCAAGGAGTAAAGGAGAAAAACAAATCAATCAAACAAACAACGAAGGCATCTGAAGGAGGCAAGCAAAGCAAACCTTCAACACAGTGAAGAGGCATTTGGGATTCACACTGGAATACAGGCAAGAAGAAGCCCATATGCCAGGGACCTGAAGAAGAGACAACACGGGAAAGGTGCAGGATAATCCCACACCAAGGTCTACCAAACCTGTGGAAGATTCCTACAGTGGGATCCCCCTGAGGATGGCCCAGGACACAGATATAAGAAGTACAATTGTGAGCATACTTAAAGTACAAGATTATAAAGAGCAAATCAAAGAATTAAGAAAAGAGAATGAAGAACTCAAGAAGGACCTAGAGAGAAAGAATGACAAACTCCGGAAGGAAGTGGAAACACTGAAAAGATCCCATGTTGAAAAAGATAAGGAAACCAACCAGCGAAGCAAAGAACTACAGGAAGAGATTGAGAAGCTCCAAAAGGAAGAGGAAATACTAAAGAAATCAGAAGAGGAAATGAAAAAGGAAATTAAACACTCATCCAATCAAGAGGAAAGGATGCCTTGAGCTTTTGTCTAAGCAGTTGGGAATAATGCATATTGGAAACAACAACAACAACAACAACAGAAAGGACTGCATCAAAGAACTGACTGAGACAGTGAACTTCTTCTCAAAACAGTCAACTTCCACATGGAGAATATTGAAAAAGACTGAGAAAGAGATGAAAAGCATGTTTGGCCAAATACATGAGCTCTGGTGGGGTGGGGGGATAGGGTGGGGGACATGGGTCTAGATTTAATAATCTTGTACAAAATACATATTTTAAAAAAAGAGGAAAGGAATGGAAAAAGCCTCAGAAGCAGAATGGAGGAAGCAGAACAAAGAATATCAGACATGAAGAGAGCTGCAATAAACATGGCTGTGCATGTATCTCTGCGGTAAGATGAGTCTTGTGGGTATACACCCAGGAGTGGTATGGCTGGGTCAGGTGGAAAGTTCATTCCAAGTCTTCCAAGGGTTCTCCACACTGCTTTCCATAGTGGTTGTACCAGTTTACATTCCCACCAGCAGTGGATGAGTGTTCCCCTTTCCCCACAACTTCCCCAGCACTTGGTATCATTTGTTTTCTTGACCCTAGCCAGTCTTATTGGAGTAAGATGATATCTTAGAGTGGTTTTGATTTGCATTTCCTTAATGATTAATGATGTTGAACATTTCTTAAGATGTTGCTCAGCCATCTATAATTCCTCACTTGTGAAGTCTTTGTTCAGTTCTTCCATCTACTGAGTGGGTCATTTGTTTTCTTTCTTTTTTGTTTTTTGAGTAGTTTATATATTCTGGAAATCAATGCTTTGTCAGATGTTTCTGCGGTGAAGGTTTCTCTTCACTTCCTTGATTGTTTCTTCTGATGTACAGAAGCTTTTGAGTTTAATGAGGTCCCGTTTGTCAATTGTCGACCCTAATTCTTGCACAGCTACTGTCTGTTTTAGGAAGTCTTTTCATATGCCTATGTCTTGTAGTCTGCTGCCAACTTTTTCTTCTGTCACCTTCAGAGTTTGGGGTTTCATGTTGAGGTCTTTAATCCATCTGGAGTTGACTTTTGTACAGGGCAAGAGGAAGGGGTTTAATTTCATTCTTCTATAAGTGATGATCCAGTTTTGCCAACACCACTTGCTGAAGATGCTGTCTTTTCTCCATTGTGTCTTCTTGGCCCCCTTGTCAAATATGAGATGGCTGAAATTGTATGTGCTCAAGTTTGGATCTTCGGTTTTGTTCCATTGGTCAACAGGTCTGTTTTTGTGCCAGTACCAGGCTGTTTTTATGACTATAGCCTTGTAGTATAAAGTCTGGTATAGAGATCCCCCCTGTATTGCTCTTTTCACTCAGGGTTGTTTTGGCTATTTGGGGTCTTTTGTTTTTCCAAATGAAATTAAGGACTTTTTTTCCAAGCCTGTGAAGAAACTCTTGGGGATTTTAATTGGGATTGCGTTAAATCTATACAAGAGTTTGGGTAGAATGGACATTTTTACTATATTAATTTTCCCAATCCATGAGCATGGGAGGTTTTTCCATCTTCTGATGTTTTCTTCAATTTCCTTCTTCAGGGTTTAAAATTTTGTGTAGAGATCTTTGGTGTCTTTGGTTAGGTTTTGTTTTTTCTAGTATTTATTGTTTTTGAGGCTATGTGTGAGTGGGAAGGTCTCCTTGAATTCCTTCTCAGTTGCTTGTTGTTGGTGTAAAGAAAGGCTACTGGTTTTTTTTAGGTTAATTTTGTATCCTGCCACTTTGCTGAAGCTTTAATCATTTCTAGGAGTTTTCTGGTGGAGTTTTAGCATCCCTTAATTAAAATCATATCATCAGATCAGCAAATAGGGATAGCTTGACTTCCTCTTTTCCAATTAGTACTCCTTTAATTTCCTTTTCTTGCCTTATTGCTCTAGCAAGTGTTTCAAGCACTATAGTGAAGAGGAGTGGTGACAGGGGGCAGCCTTGCCGAGTTCCTACCTTTAAAGGGAATGTTTCTGTCATTTCCCCATTTAGGATGATATTGGCTGTGGGTTTCCTGTATATGGCTTTGATTACATTGAGGAATGATCCCTCCAATCCAATTCCCTCTAGGACTTTAAGCATGAAGGGATGCTGGATTTTGTCAAAGGCTTTTTCAGCATCAATTGAGAGGATGGTGTGGTTTTTGTCTTTCAGTCCATTTATATGCTTGACGATATTTATTGATTTTTGTATGTTGAACCATCCCTGCATCTCTGGTATGAATCCACCTTGGTCATGATGGATGATCTTCTTGATGTGGGTCTGTATGCAATTTGCCAGTATCCTGTTTAGAATTTTGGCATCTGTGTTCATTAGGGAGATGGGTCTATAGTTCTCCTTTTTGGTTGTATCTTTGCCTGGTTTTGGTAATAGAGTGATGCTGGTTTCATGTAAGGAATTTGGGAGAATTCCCTCTGATTGTATCCTTCTAAACAGTTTCAGTAATAATGGTCGTATGTCTTTTTGAAATGTTTTATAGAATTCTGCCATGAAACCGTCTGGGCCTGGGCTTTTTTAAGTTGGGAGGTTACTTATTACAGCTTCAATTTATTCATATATTATGGGTCTGTTTAAGTTGTCAATCTCTTCTTGGTTGAGCTTTGGTGGAAAAGTGATTTTTCAAATAGAGTCTAGGGAAATGGAGAGAATCGACCTGAGGTGGTAGGAGGTAGAAAGGAGCTAGAAAGCCCATCCTTGTGCCAACTTCAACTGTTCCATTTAACCCTACTTCTTGCAACATCTTTGTTTAAAGAATGAAAGTCGACGAATGGTATCCCTCATTTGTGGATGCTAGCACCAAGCACCGAGTTGTAAGGCAAACTTAGCAACACCAATTTTTTTTTATTTTTATTTATTTTTGTATGTGTATGAGTGTACTGTCTGCATGTAGGTTTGTGCACCCGTGTCGTGCAATGCCGCGGAGGTCAGAAGAGGGTCTCGGATTCCCCTGGAACTGGAGTTCTCCTGGAATTGGAGTTACAGACGGTTCTTAGCCGCCATGTGGGTGCTGGGGATCCAACCCGGGACTTCTGCAAGAGCGGTCGGCGCTCTTAACCACTAGGCTATCTCTCCAGCCCCCAACACCAATGTTTTATACCCCTTTCCCTGAAAGCAGCTGAGCTCTGATAATGTAAATCCCTTAACAGGCTCTAGAATTGACCCACCACTTATTTTTAGACTTTGGAATCTTGATATATGGGCGGAGGATATGTAGGCATATTTTAGAGTAATATAAATTTTAAAAGGAAAAATGTGAATCCTGAAATATGATATGGTAATAAACAGTTTGTGTACAGATGATATGATTTTAGTATAGTTGTCATGTATATACATATATATATATATATATATATATACATATATGCATATGTTGAAGCAATACAGATTGGAGGGAACAACAACAGCAGAGGAACTAGGACAGGGAACCGACTGAAACAGTAAAGTTCCCCCAAGGACAATAATCCTCTGCTTTGAAAAAACTTTGAAAAGAATCAGAAAAAGATACAGGGCAGGAATGGCAGGGTGCATGAACTTGGGTGGGGTGGGGGGCATGGAAGACGAGATGAGTCTAGATTGGACTGAGAAACAATGCATGAAATGCACATAACTTCAATAAAAATGTTAAAAAGAAAAAAAGAACGAGTCAGGAAATATTCTACAGCACTGGGCTGTAGACTGTTGTCAGTGGTGTGCTGGGGAGGGCTCAGCAATCAACTCTCTAGAGGCAGAGAAGTTAGGGGGTGGGGGTGGGAAGAGAGATGGGTTCGAGGAGATGCACTGGTTCTCAGAGTTTGCTGATTTCTGTGGTGTAAATACTCCCCTCGCAGCCAATTTCGGTATGCTACCAACTAGGTGGAAGGTATTCTGGAAACATAAAAATGGGCTTTCTTGTGTGTGACGTTCGTTTAGCATTGTGCTGGTCTCCTCAAGTGTCACCTGCATAGGCTGGAGGTGCAGCACAGTGTCGGAGTGCTTGTCTAGTATTTGTGGAGTTCTGAGTTTGATCCCTAGCATGTGAAAAATAGTCACCTTTGCCTAATGGCACACATACAAAAAAGCTATACTATGCTATTCGAGTGTTTTATTGCCTAGATGTAGTGGATATTTTGACTGATGACGTTTTACAGAACTGTTCTCTATTGCTTTTAGCATCAGAAATGCTCCCCTCCTTTGAATAAGAAATACATTTTGCCCAATTTTATTGATTCATTTAATGAATACTCATACACACTGTTACGGGTGCAGAAGATTCAGCAAGGACCCAAAAGTCTAGTTCTAGATTCTCTACCATGTTGTTTAGTAAATATATAGAGAGCAAATGTGTTTGTCTCTTTCTGAACTTAGGGGATAACATTTAGCCTTTCCCTGTTAAGTCTGTTAGTGCTATGTTTATTAGATTGGCTACACTTCCTTTTTTGCTGAGCAGAGTTTTGCTTTTGTCCTTACAATTGGCTGTACAAATGTGACAAGTACTTTCCTTGAGTTTATTAGCATAATTATGATTTTTCTCCTTTACTTTGTTAGTGAGATTATTGCCTTGATTCATTTTTTAATATTAAATCAACATTGCATTCGTCTGTTGTATTATTTCTTTGTATATTATTAGACATCGCCTTTGCTTATTGTTTCAAAAGAGATTTTTGTCTCTAATTTCACCTCTGGCTTTCTCTCCTAGCTCCTTCTCCTTCTTCCTTTTTAGGTCTGTCTGGACTGAATAAACAGGAGAAAGTGAACTGAGCAACAGAATTGATCACCCTGTGTTTCTTGACCATAGATTCAATGTGATCAGCCGCTTCCTCCGGTGTCTGCTACCGTAGCTTCCCTTTTGTGGTGAACTGTATCCCCTGGATTTGTGAGCCAAAATACACCCTGCCTTTCTCTTTCTTTTATTTTATTTGTTTGTTTATTTATTTTTTTAATTTTTATTTTCTTGTCTTTTTGAGACAGGGTCTCCCTGTAGCTCCAGCTGTCCTAGAACTCTCTCTGTAGACCAGGCTGGCCTTGAACTCACAGAGATCCACCTGCCTCTGCGTCCCAACTACTGGGATTAAAGGCGTGTGCCACCACGCCCGGCTGACCTTGCCTTTCTTAAGCTGCATCTGCCAGGCATTTTGTTACGACAACAACACAAGTAAGTTATACTCCAATAAAGCTAGCTGAACCTGGACTTTCCTTAATGCAGAAAGACTTCAAATTATGAGTTTTATTGAACACAGGGTTATTTAAATTTCTCCTTCTTCTTGATTTACCTTGGAAAGGTTGCCTTTTAAAGACTTAGTTCATAGCATCTAGGCCAGCTATTTGTTTAATAATATTTATTCCTAATATCTCATTGTTTTCCTTTTTAAATTTTGTAGGATTTCTAGTGGTGATTTTTTATTCTTAATTTATATCTTCTTGTCTCTCTGTTATTTGGGGGGCAGTGGTGTCTGTTTTTGATTCCTCCCTTCTACTTGCTTTGGGTTTAATTTGCTTTTTTTCCTCAGATATTTAGAAATGGATTTTGATTCTCTATTCTTTTCACATGTAAGCATTGAAAGCTGTGTATTTTGGTATAATAACTGCTGAAACTGCTTCTCACAGATTTTGATATGCTGTGTATTTATTTTCAATTGCCTAAAATTTGTTAATGTTTTTCCATATTAATTGAGTGATCTAATTTCAAAACATTTAGTGTTTGACAGATAAGTTTTGTTACTAATTTTAAAGTTAATTCTATTGTAGTCAGATAATATTCTTGGCTTATTTTAAATCATTTCTACTTTTTGGAAACTAGTTTTATGCCTAATATCTGGTCTGATTTGATGCCTGTTTCAAGTACAATAGAAAATATTCATATACTGGTTGTTCTATTAAATGTTAATGAAGTTGAGATGGCTGATAAATGTTGTTCAGTCTGCTATATTTTTTACACAATTTGGTCTGTTTCTTCTGTTAACACAAAGGAAACCATTTTGAAGCATCTATTTCTATGAAATTACCTATTTCTCCTCTTAATCGGTTGGATGTTTCTTTATGTGTTTCGAATCTCTCTCCTTAGAGTTAGCATCTCAAGTCTCCTTGCTGATCTGAGAGCTTCAGCAGTGTAAAGTATCCTTTCTTCCCCAGCAATGCTACTTCGAACAAAATTTGAAAATAATATAGCCATTCCAGCACTTGTTGAGTTTGCGCTAATCTTTCTAGTCTTTTACTTACCTCTAATTCGAGTCTTTATATATAAAATGGGCTTCCGGGCTGGAGAGATGGCCTAGCGGTTAAGAGCGCCGACCGCTCTTATAAGGACCCGGTTCGATCCCCAGCACCCACATGGCGGCCGAGAATCGTCTGAAACTCCAATTCCAGGAGAACTCCAGTTCCGGGGTAATCCGAGACCCTCTTCTGACCTCCGAGGCATTGCATGACACGGGTGCACACACCTGCATGCAGACAGTACATTCATACACATACCGAAATAAATAAAATTAAAAAAAAAAATTAAAAAAAAATGGGCTTCCATAGAAGATGCCTATTCAGGTGTTGGTATTGCTTTCCATTCATCTGAAAATTTGGTCTTAAAATAATTTGGGGTGTATATGTGTGTGTGTGTGTGTAATCATAGAAGACACATGATATGAAAGTAAGCAGGGAATACTGAGGGTTAGAGTTTAAGCATAGGGAAAGGAGGAAAAGGGGGAGGGGTTAAAGCTAAGAATGTATGAACAATTCTTATGGTAACTCGCCACTTTGTAAGCTAATGAAAAATGTCATAAAAAACCACTTTGAACACAGGTACTCTGCATGGGTGGATGATACTCCCCCAGAAGACACAGGTAATTAAATTCTAGATCTCATCAAGTTGATAATTGAATGAACCGAGATGGGTTTGGAACGTGGAGCTGTGTCTCTGCAAATGTCAACTGTGATAAGGATGGAGCACAATGCAGGCCTCTTAGGAAATGGTCACGGAAGGGAAGCTGGGAGAAGGACCACCACGGGTTCAAGCTACCTCGCTGGCAAGTGCAGTCTGAGGTTGAACCTGGGCTTCCCAACTTCAGAGCTTCTAATTCTATTTTTTTATCCAGGCATGCAAAGTTGCTTGCTATGACCAAACAGTTTCTGTCTTCATTACTGCTGCTATCAATTAAGCATCGTGCATGTGAAACCCCTCCACAGAGCACCAGGGTTTGTGTCCAAGGCCATTTGGGCTCTTTGCATGTTATCCAGATGTTTGTTGCCAACCTTGGGAATGATTTCTTCCTCGTTTGGGTTGGTTGATTGGAATGGAAGTCAACAAGGAAGTCAGGCCAGCTACTGCCTAGAAGATCAAGAAATGACAAATAAACAAAAAGACACAAAGACATTCTCATCTTAAAGCTCCGCACAAGATCTGGGCAGCTACACTGGAAAGAAAGAGTTTTTAAGGAGAACCAGGAACCAAATGCTGCTGGAATGAAAGGGCGTGGAGTTAGAGCTAGATGGGTTAATGAAATCAGCACACTTCTGCTTTTTCATGATTTTCTTTCCAAGGCTGTAACTATACAATAATTCAATAAAGCCAAAGTGGCAGGAATGTCTGGCAGATTCAGGGGGAGTAGGATACGCGGCTCATTGGAGTGGTTCAGTTTCAGGCCTGGGACGTGGTCAAAGATGAAGAAACTGGCTCTGTGTTTTCTCTTGCAGCCTCTACGGCCTCAGGAAGGCCTGCCTACCTCCCGTTTATCCATGCCACTGTACTAGAGCTCATCAGCGGCTTCCTGAAGCTTACCGTTGTCTTTGAGAGTGATGAGCTTTCACTGCCTGCCAACTGTGGTCTACACAATTAGGGACTTCACGCTTCAGTTAATGGGTTCTCTTTCCTTCATGATGTAATAAGAAACTTTATCTCTTTCCCCTAAGTAAAGCTGGGATTAATGCTGATGGCCATTTTCCTTGCTGAGGGCCCCAGGAACTATTTGATACCTCTTCTTGGTATGTATGGGTGTGTGTATATATGAAAAAGACAGACAAAGAAATGGGGTTGACGCCAGTAGAACTCTTTAATTTCCATTCTAATAGTACTTATTTCTTCAACACTTTCATTCTCTGTCCTTGCTATAGTTCTGTAGTAGAAATAAGCTCTTTTGCTAAAAAAACAAAATAATAATAATTCTGCAATTCTGCATCATGTCCCTTGGGAGCGCTGTTCTTCCCAAAGGCAGGGGAGCCTCGTCACCTGGCCATGTGGCCTTCCGCACCACAGGGGAGAATTCATCAACATTTTTTATCACTTAGATTTCTCATTCTGGACCCACAAATAGCCCAAAGTTCATTCTGAGATGCAAATGGAGTGACATTTGGATCAAGAAGGGTTGCTGGGGGAGGAGGATTTGTGGTGGTCATCTTTCTCCTTCTGTCCCTCCTTCTCTCTTATTCCCTCCCTCTCTCCCTCCCTCCCTCTCTCCCTCCCTCCTTCCCTCCCTCCCTTCCTTTTTTCCTTCCTGTTTTCCTTTTTCTCTCTCTTTGTTTCTTTCTTTCTCCTCTCTCTGTCTCTCAGTTTCCAAGAGAATCACATTAACCTAGAGATACTATTGTTGGCAGATTTATATCCTAGAAGGCTAAAAGAGATGAACTGAACATGAAGCCAAAGGGAAAGTAAACCAGAATTATGCCTGAGGGCGCTGTGTGCTGCAGCATTGTTGGCTCTCTGAGTCCATTCATCCCTGAAGCAAGGACTAAATGGAGACTGCATGGTGCTGAGAGGTATTCCCTTATTTGGATTCAATTGGTTTGGTTTGGGTCTCTGTCACTTGTGACAAAAAGATTCTTTCTTTCTCTTTTTCCTCTCTTTCCTCTCTTTCCTCTCTTTCCTCTCTTTCCTCTCTTTCCTCTCTTTCTCTCTTTCCTCTCTTTCCTCTCTTTCTCTCTTTCCTCTCTTTCTCTCTTTCTCTCTTTCGACAGGGTCTTCCTTTAGTCCAGCTGGCCCGGGAGCCCAGCTTTGTACACCAGGCTGGCCTTGAACTCACAGAGATCTGCCTGCCTCTGCCTCTGGAGTCCTGGGATTAAAGGTGTGGGCCACCACACCCAGCTGACCAAAAGACCCATTTCTGAGCACAACAAGGGATTAAAAGACAGGGGAAGTCTTTCGATCAAGGCAAAGTTGGCCTCTGTTCTCAGCCTGTTCATGATCTGAAGCCACGTCACTGGCTTTAAATATTAGAAACAGGGCTGGAGAGATAGCCTAGCGGTTAAGAGCACCGACTGCTCTTGCAGAGGACCTGGGTTCAATCCTCAGCACCCACATGGCAGCTAAGAACCGTCTGTAACTCCAATTCCAGGAGAACTCCAGTTCCAGGGGAATCCGAGACCCTCTTCTGACCTCTGCAGCATTGCAGGACACGGGTGCACAAACCTACATGCAGACAGTACATTCATACACATACAAAAATAAATAAAAAATTAAAAAAAAATTATAAATATTAGAAACAAATTCAGCAGAATCAGAAGTGATTAAGGGCTCTTGACTAAAACACAGACCCTTCAGACAAGTTTTTGAGACTACAAACATAAGACTGAACCTCTGTGGGAGAGCTGATCAGATTGAGACCTCAAGGCCAGTACTAGTGGGCACAGGCATTGCCTTGTACATGTGTGGCAGAGTATCACTGACACCCATTTGTCATGGGTGACTTTAAAAATGGCCCTTCCCCAAAAGGACTTCATTCTGAATTGAGGTCAAATTAGGCATGGGTTTCTCTACTGGGAGGAGTTTGGGTCACATCTCTGTCCATAGCGGCAAGGTTTCCATGTAACTTCTACCTTGAATCCTAAGATGGAGACTTCTTTAAACATAGGAGGGGCATTCAAAAGATATAGTCAGATATGATGGCAGATAGCCACAGTTCGAGCATATTAGGTAGGTCAAGTCTGAATGCACAGCATCCAGGGCCTCAAGTATAAGACGAAGACACATGGAGACCCAGTCTGGACAGTTCATCAAGAAGGCTCATGTGGCATGCTGTTCCAGGAGACCAAGCTCCTAATGCTCTTTTCTTTGGCTCATAAGTTATCTTTTTAGCAGACTAATAATAAAATGCTGACCTCTGATTTGGGATTGACAGGGTAATGAATAATCTCGCTTTGTGCAAAGACTTTGAGATTACATGCCTAAAACCAAAACTCTGTTCTAGAACTAGTCAGGTAGAGACATAAAGTCAGGTTCTGAATCTTTTGAGGGGCCAATTTGACCTTAGCTTCATTATTAGATTTATTGACAATAAAAAAAAATTGAGAATATGTTGGGTTCAAGGCCAAAATGGGCCTGTTCTTTTTCTTGTTAGATGAACTTATCTGCTAGTAGCAGGCAGAGAGGACAAGTGGTCTCTGTCTCCCCAGTAAATGGGACCGAGGGATAAAGACAGGCATGAGATACATCCTTCCCACCAATACTCCTTCCTGCCCAAGAGGAAAGGGAATCCCTCTCTATGATCAGGAGAGCAGCAAGCATCCCCATATCAGCATCAGACTCTAGAGCCCTAATCTGTATCCGATGAGACTTTAAACACTTCTTACAAATGCTCTTGTATGATGATCATGACAATCCTATGGAATCCTAAGAGCTAGTATGTAGTGTTCACTCAATGCCATAGACATTTCTAAACCCGTGGCATTCATTCATTCATCCATTCATTTCTTCCTTACCAGTGTTTGTCAGGGCCTGGAATAAAGTAGTAGGATCATTTGAGATGTTATTTATTTATTATTTACTTAATTAACTATGTATGTGTGGTGTTTGTATGTATGTGCATGTATGTGCAAATTTGTGAGCATGCATGTCTTCCTCCATTGTTCTCCACCTTATTTATTTATTTTTTGAGACATGGTCTCTCTGTAGCCCCAGCCTGCCTGGAGCTTTCTATGTAGACCAGGCTGGCCTTGAACTCAGAGAGATCACCCGCTTCTGTCTCCTGAGCGCTGTTTCTAAAAGGCATGCACCACCACACCTGGTTTTCACCTTATTTCTTGAAACAAGGTATTTTAGTTTGCTTTCTGTTGCTATGATAAATACCATGACCAAAGTGAACTTTGGGAGGAAAGGGTCTATTTCAGCTTATAAGCCATAGTCTATCATGGAGAGAAGGCAGGGCAGGATCTCAAGGAAGGAGCTGAACTGAGATGGCTGCTTCCTGGCCTGCTTCCTCTGGCTTGCTCAGCCGCCTTTACTATACAGCCCAGGTTCACCTGCCTTGTGATGATGCTGTCCACAGTAGGCTGTGCCTTTCCACATCAACTAGCAGACATGGCCACAGGCCACTTTGATCTGGGAAATTCTTCAGCTGCGGTCCCCTCTTCCCAAATGACTCTAGTTTGTGTCAACAAGCACTAACCAGCACACAGGGTCTCTCACTAATCTGGAGCTCACTGCCTGGTGAGCCCCTCCTACCCTGCCCTCTTCTCTCTCCCTCCCTAGCAGTGCTCTAAACTACACCCAACTCCATACAAGGATGCTGGGGATCTAAACTCTACTCACTGAACCATCTCTCCAACCTTTTAACAAAAAGGACATTTAGAAAAGAATGGGCAGCTGTGGGGGTGTCAGTAATACCTAGGGGTACGAACAGAAGTGTGGGGAAGGGAGTGGCTACTGGATTTGAAGAGAGCTGTCCGGAGAGCCCCACGACAGGAGCTGTCACCAAAGACAGTGGACAGCCAGGGGTGACTCTGAAGGGAAGGAATGACTACCTGGGCCCTGCTATCCTCCTCTCAGACCCTCCCTGGAGGCCCATCAGCTGAGCTTCCAGGACACCCTGAAGGTACATCTGCTGATGTAATTGATATGAGTTGGCCTCTACAGCCCTCCTGCAAGTGCAGAGGTGAGAAGGCAATCCAAGCAGCTAACAGGCGCCCAGCTGAGGTGCATGCTGTTTGAGCAGTTTCAACCTCCCTAAACCAAAGTTCAAAATTCAAAGTAATTCAGAATCTAAAGGCTTTAAAAAATGCTATGATATCACAAATGGAAAATTTCATCTCTGACTTCATGTGGCTGTGCACAGTCAAAATGAAGGTGCTTTAAAATATTTTATTAAGTTTCTTCAGGCTGGGCGTATAAGGGGGGTAGGCAACATCAATGAACCCATGCTTAGCCTTGCATCCCTTTTGAAAGACATCTCACTCTGAATATGAAATTATTTCAAAATCTGTAAAGTCTAGAATCCAAAACACTTCTGGTCCCAAACATTTTGAAGAAAAGGCATTCATTTTATAGATCGGAAACCAGGACTCTATGTCACAGGAATAACCAGCTTAAGATAATACAATCAAAGTGGCAAAGGCAGGCAGGCAGGAACTCTGTCCCCTTGACTATGAACTTTGGCTGGGAACTTTGGCTGGATTCATTTGCCTCTGAAAAGACATCTGTAGGCCTAGGTGCCCGGTGGGAAAATGGAGACCAAGGCCATGTGGCATCTACTTCGTGCTAGGCCCTGAACTGTGCATTTCGCTCTCGGCAGGGCTCCTGGTATAAGGATTACAGATTCTAGACCGGATGTGAGACACGAGCAACTAGCCTAGGTACCGGATGCCCCGGCCGGGGACTGCTCCACTGCACCGCAAGGCAGGGGCCTGAGAAGAGGGTGGAGAGTGTGTGCCGGTGCCGAGGGTGTGGTGGGCTGTGTATGGAGATGGTAAATAGTAGCGAAGAAGAATCCAGGTGGCTGTGCCCTTTTGGGCCTGGGTAGCATAAGGCTCGTGGGCAGGAAGCCCCGAGTGCCATCTGGAGTCTTATAAATGTCACCGAGCTGCTTTATTTCCACAAAATGAGGACAGCAGGCCTGTGCGGGGCTGCAGACGCACACGCCCAGGCATCCAGCTTGTGCTTTGGGAACCGAAGCAGGGGTGATGATCACGCAAGCAGATGGGAACTTGGAATTACATGCTAGACGCAGAGGCAGCCAGAGTCTGCAGAGCTGTCAGCTGTCGCTCCTTCTTGCTTCCTGCGGGAACTTTCCACTCTAGTTTCCCCTTCCTTTTTCCTTTGCGTTCACTTTCATCTTTAGCTTGTATTTTCTCAAGTGTTTTCTGCCTCCTCCCCGGGCTCTGGAGGCCTCTGCACATGGATGATCTTCAGGTGTCCCAATTCAATGTGTTCAAACCAACAGCCCTTCTTTCCACCCATCACAAACCCATTTTTCCTGCTTCGCTTCTCATTTTGCTCACTGGCACAGGATGCTGGGAATGGACAGCAAGGATGAGCTGGCTTTTCCGTCTCGTGGTCTCATCTCTGATCCTTCTCTCCGTCTCCAGTCACTTTCTCCAAACGGTCTCAGTGCCTCTTTTCCTTCCCCTGCCTGGCTGCCTCCCAGGGCCGTCACTTGAGATCTTCAAAGGCTTTCAGCGCTGAGTGCTCTCTGTGGTTTCTCTGTTCTCTCCCTCTGGTACATGACGGGCTCTCAGAACATCTACCTAGGCAATACCAACAGACCCAGCAGCAAGAGAAAAGCCATTTGGGGATGCTTCTAGGAAGGAGCGGGTGGAGGCTGATTGACAGCCCATCCAAATGTCCAAATGTCCACCCTGTCACAGTGGCTCATGGTGGTTCATCTTCATCGGGAGTTGTTTGGAATTGGGAATCACCTGGAAGACAAATCTTTGGGTGTGTCTCTGTTTCCAGAGAGGTTCAACTGAAGAGGAAAGACCCACCCTGAATGTGGGAAGCACCATCCCATGGGTGGAGGAAAAAGAAGACAGGAAGTTGGGCACCAATCTCTCTCTCTCTCTCTCTCTCTCTCTCTCTCTCTCTCTCTCTCTCTCTCTCGTCTCTTCCCCCTGCCCCCCCACTCAAGTTCCGTGACTGTGGGTGCAATGTTAACAGCTGCCTCATACCCACCTCCATGCCATTCCTCACCATGACGGACTGTATTCTTTAAAGCATGGGCCAAAATGAATCCTTTCCTTCATTAGTTTTGTGTCAGGTATTTCCTCGAAGCACTAAGAAAAGGAACTAACAAACAACCCAAGGCCCTGGGGAAGTGAATGTTATTCCATGGGTAAAAGGACGTTGCAAAGTCATTTCTGTTGGTCATCAAAACTGTAAGAGACGACACTCTTCCAGATTACCTGGTTGGGCCTTAGGTAGCCACGCGTGTCTAAAATTTGGAAGAGGGCAGAGAGGGGAAAGCAGGGAGATTTAAAAGTTGAGATGGCGTCTAGGCTTTGGTGATGGCTCGAGATGGAAGTGAGCTATGTTAGGCAGGGGTCTCTAGAGATATGAACCAATGGGGTGGGTTGGGGGAGAGAATAAGAATGTGTGTGTTTTATGTAGAAGGGGATTTATGGATTGGCTGACAATAGGTGCTGGGTAGCCTAATAAAAGTGGTCTTCTGGCTGGAGGAAAGGCAAGAACCAGAACCACAATCCAGGAAGCTGGACACATGATCAGTTCAGTCCAGTGCCCAGGAGACCCCTGGGGCGTTGCTGATATTGCATCCTAGTAGACGGAACTGGAATCTGATGGCTTCAGACGGCAGCAGTAGTACACTTGGAACAGAAAGAAACTGGCTTTTTCATCTGGGCAATTTGCTCACTTAAGGGTCCTGTTCCTGTTCAGGGCTGGACTCTCCACTCCCAGTCACTGGCACACACCGATTCTCTCTGGAAGCACATCCATAGTCATACAGATGTGGCTCGTCTGTGCTAGGCATCCAGTAATGCAGTCAAGTTGACAACTCAGGCCAACTATCACAGGGACCGTAAGTCAAGGAAATTCGGGCCTCAGTCATACTGCCGCAAAGAACTGAATTCTGTCAATAACCCAGTGGTCTTGAGACTAAGTTCTGCCTCAGAGCCTCTAAGAGGGAATGTAGCTGTGACCACACCTTGACTTTGGCCTTAGGAGACACTGAACAGAGTTCAGTCATGTTGGACCAGACTGGAGCACTGTGAGATACCAAGTATATGCCTTAAATAAAACTTTAGTTTGTGAATTATTATTGCATGCATGTATGTGTGTGTAATATGTGTAAGTAGTAAGCACTTACTATGTGGAGGCCAGAGGACAACTTTTGGGAGTGAATTTTCTCCTTCTACTGTGGGTTCTGGAGATTAAACTCGGGCCATCAGGCCCATACATAAGTGCTTTGATCTGCTGAGCCATCCCATTGATACAAATATGTGTTGTTGGTAGCACTTTCTTTTTAAATTTAAATTTTTTTTTATTACATATATATGAATGTATTTCCTGAATGTATTTCCTGCATATACTTAAGTGTACTCATGTCGGATAATCCCTGTGGAGGACAGAAGAAGCCATCAGAGCCCCTGGAACTGGAGTTACAGCTGTCAGCTGCCATGTCCATTCTGGGATTTGAACTTGGGTCTTCTGCAAGCATAGCCAGTGCTCTTAACTGCTGAGCCATCTCTCCACCCTCTAGCACTTTCTTATGGCAGCCCTAGGTCCAGTTAATATAAACAGACTAATACAGAGGAACATTAGCATGTACCGAGCACTGCTGCTGCCCAGATATAAAAAGTCCCTTAGACTGCCTGGCTGGGCATGGCCCTTGGGTGCAAGCAACAGAAAGGAATTCTTGTTGGTTCTTGGGTGTGAGGAACCCTGGGGAGACTGGTTAAATGGCAGGGCCGCTAAGTCCAGCTCTGGCCCATTTGCTTGTGAGGCCAGAGAACCTGTATCTTTTCCCTCCAGTACCTTTTCTGCTTGGTCCATTTTTCCTATATATATTGCATGGAACTACCGACCCTGTGCCACACTGGACAAGGAATGCAGACTTCCCAGTGATGACCGACGTTGGAGCCCCTCATCTGTTCTCATCCGCTGCTTGCTCCCTTTGCTGACCTTCTGCATCGAAGGAAATGGGACATGGTCCCGCCCACCTAGGATTCTGCCTAGAGACACGGGCTCAGGTCCCAGCCGTGTCAGGGAATCTACCTGGTGCACTTAGTACTTGGCCCACTTAACGTCCTTGACCCATCCCTGTTTTCCCAACATATCTCTTCCCAACCCTGAGCCAGGCTAAAGAGTAAGAGCAAAACATGGCCCACATTTGGAGTTTGTTCCTGACACAGACTTCCACAGCAGATATAGTGCAGGCCAATAGAGAATGAGATGTGAGTTACCAGACAATACAGAGAGTCATGCCGTAGCAAGGAAACCAATTTCAAAGAGCCTAGGGATGAGCTTCAGTAAAAGCCACCTGTGAGTGTGAGCTAGAAGCTTGCGCTACACGTGGTGACATGCGGAGTAATGATTCTTCAGACATTCACTATTCAGTAAGAGAAAATAAATGTTCAATGTATAAATATTCAGTATTTGCTCCACATACTCAGGGCTGTGCAGTAGAGTATGGGATTAAACAGACTGTTGAACACCTACTATTTGTTAGGCAACTGACACACATGGTTTCATTTTTTATCTTGTGTGTGTGTGTGTGTGTGTGTGTATGAGTGCAGGTGCACATCCCATAATATGCGTGTGGAGGAGGTCAGAGGACCACTTGGTACTGACTCTTGCCTTCTACTTTGTTTGAGACAGGGTCTCTTCTTGTTTACTTCTTGGCACCGGAACTTCTGGGGATTCTCTGGTCTCTTCCTATCTCTGCACTGGGATCACAGACACATGCTATTACTTCTGGCTTTATGTGGATTCTGGGGGTTGGAACTCAGGTCCTCGTTCTTCTCCCACAAGTGCTTTACCCACTGAGTCATCCTCCAGCTGTCTCATTGAATATGTGCATTGACTTCTGAGGTGGGTATCATTGTGAATACCTCTGATAACTAGAGACTACGGGTAGAGACATCATGGGAGAGATTGTTTTCATTTGTTGTAAAATACAGGTACAGATGGTCAAAATTACTGCCATTATATGTCATCTTCAGTATTAGGAATGACTGGAGCAGAGTGGACCAGGTCACCTGGGTGTCAGTCGGGAAGGACCATATGGTAAAGCACAGGGTCCTTAGTGCAAACTCAGTTTCCATGCTAAGATTTGAATTCGACATGTTCCTACAGGCTCATGCATTGGGGTTTGTTTGCCAGCTGATGGGCTTTGGGGGAAATGATTCAGTTTTCAGTATTCTGACTTCATCTGTGAAGTAATTCCTTGTTGGATTCATAATATGATGGCTTTATTGTCTGGTGACAGAAAGTAGGAGGCGGGGAAAGATGAAGGAAGAAAGCCTATGTGTCTTTGGTGGCCACATCTTGCTCTAGACTCTTCTGTCTGTCATCTGTCTGTCTTTGTTTTGCCTAGGTGAACAGCCTCTGCCACATGCTTCTACCATCATGATGTTTGGCTTCACCATTGACCCAGAAGCATGGAGTCAAATGGCCGCAGACTGAGGTCTCTGAGACTGTGAGCCAAAATAAACAATTCTTCCCTTTAAATTGTTTTTCTCACGTATTTGTTCACAGGGATGATAAAACTGACTAACATTGACTCCATCCATCAAGAATTATTCAATCCTATGTATCTGTTTACACAGCTGCTCAGGTTCTAACAACTGCTCTAAGATGTAGAGGCTATTATTACTGTTACTATGGGAGAAAGTGATATAGAAAGATATCAAACAATTGTTCAAATTCAGCCTCCTTTCTAAATTCCAAAGCTTAAGTAAAGCTCCCTTAAAAGGGAAGAGATGAATTTTTCCTTCCTTTGGTCTTTCACATTTCACTCTTTATTTTATATTTTATTTTATTTTATTTTATTTTGGTCTTTTTGAGACAGGGTGTCCCTGTATCCCCAGCTGTCCTGGAACTCACTCTGTAGGCCAGGCTGGCCTTGAACTCACAGAGATCCGCCTGCTGCTGCCTCCCCAGTGCTGGGATTAAAGGCATGCTCCACCACGCACACCCAGCTTCACATTTCACTCTTTATATGGCCCAGGCTAGACTTGAACCCACGATCTTCCTGTGTCAGCCTCCCAAGGGCTAGGACACATTACTACTAGACATTTTTTTTCTTCATAAGAAAAATTAGTTCGGTCTGGTTAGTAGCAATCAAACACAATTTGTAGCTGATTGACATCTACCTGGTAAACAGTTAATGAGCACCACTGATAAAGGCAGACATACTCTGTTCTAGAAATAAAAGAAGCAGCGTAGAGCTCACAGTCTTCTGGAACTTCATTTAAAATTCAGATTAGAGTTCGTAGAAACCTTAGCAATTACTCAAATTAATCCACCTCTTTAAGGTCTATACAACTGTTTTCTCAAACTGTGAGCCAAACAAACCCTTTCTCCTTTGAGTTCTTTCTGTCAGGTTTTCTGTCAGGGCTGCGATTAGCTCACTCCCTTAGGGGTTACGCCTCCTGAAGCCTCTCATTTGATTTTTTCTCGTTAGGAGTGCTTATTTGTTTTGCACATGAATGCTGTACCTCTGAAATCTCTTTCCACTGCTCTGTGAACATCTAGTCTGCAGCTGATTTGTGCTTTAACACACTCCATAGACTGCATCTGTCATGTTTAACTTGGTTATTTCTTTGGCATTTTCCATTATCATAACCCATTACCATAAACCATGAGGAGAGAGAATTTCTCTAGGATATGCATCCAGGATGAGATATGTATATTTAATTTCACTGACAGATTTTTTTGAACTGTCTACACATTTGTGTTGCCACCAACGTGTAATAAGAATTTTTGGTTTGAATTTACTTTATTTCATAGACAAACAAATGAGAATGATAGGATCACAAAGTGAGCCAGTGAGACTCAGAATTTGAACTCTGGTCTTTCAAGTCCATTTTAATCCCTTTTCTCATTGTGGACTAAAGTCTTACTGTATAAACTGCATTAAGGTAACGTTCACGGTGTGGTTACTGCATGGCAAGATGCATATGGGCTGTGGACAGGGGAGGAAGCAGTCTTGGTCTTCAGATGTAAAGCTGAGGACATTACTACATATTGGATACGACAACAATTAAGACTAAATTTTGGTCTAAATCTCTAAATAAATTTTGATGACCTGTGTGCACTGGACAAGTCTGCCCTTCCCACTACAGCCAAGTCTGAACAGGATGAAGTGGGCTGGTAGCCTTTTCTTTGGCCTTCTCCAGGTTTCTCTGCTGGTCACAAGCTCACTTCGTGAGTTTAGGTAGGAGCATTTCTAAATCTGGAAGTGTTAGGTATTTCCATCTGCTCTGCTGAGATGTTCTTTGCAAAACTCACTCCACACGGAGTTAGAAAAAGCAACACGGCTTCCTAGGATGTTGTCCTGGGGGCTGTCTCGAATGAGCATTGGGGAAAGTCTAGGTGTTCCCTTCTAGCTTTGCCCCCCTTGTCTCCCATGATTTTCTGCCTCTACTGAGAGCAACTAGGCTGGACTGGAACAAGACCTCGTACTTCTCAGTTTCTTCTTTTCTATTCATCTTTTCAAACATTGTCTTCGGAACAAAGTGCTGGTTAAATAATATTTTTTTCACGATACTTATAAATAATATTTTAGGATCCCTTTGATGGCCCTGTGTGTTGGCTTGTTTTTTTTTTTTTTTTTCTTTTTCTACTTGACACAAAGTAGTAGAGTTACCTAGGAAAAGGAAACCGTGAGTGAAGAATTTCTTCCCATCAGAATGACCTGCGGGCATGTCTATGAGCATTTTCTTAATTGTTAATTGGTATTAGAGGGAACAGCCCCAGGGAGGTGGGCCTGGGCCACATAGCAAAGGTAACAGAGGAAGCCAGAGCAGCAAGCCAGTGAGCAGCATTCCTCTGTGATCTCTGCTTCAGCTCCTGCCTTGAATTTCTGCCCTGGATTCCCTCAGTTGGAAGGAAGTGTAAGTCAAATAAACGCTTTCCTCCCCGAGTTGGATTTGGTCAGTGTTTCATCACAGCAATGGGAAGCAAAACTAGAACACCCTTATAGGCAAGGATTCCAATTAGCAAATGGTAAGCAGTGTTGGGATTCCCAGTCCCTAGGATTGGAATCATAGATTTCAGTGATATTGAAGACCTTTCCAGACATCATAAGTTCTATGTGTATAGTCTTATTGGGGTCCAAACCCCTTGAAGACATGTAAATCTGTGGGTGGTCAAGTCTCATACATACTCTTAGGCTGCTGCTAACTTCTAAAATGGTGGCACAACTCTAATATTTTAAAAATGTTGGGTCCAGGCTTAGCCTAGGCAAGTCCCTCTGCCTGTCAGGAGACCAACCAGTCATGGGCTAAGCCGCCCAGCCTCGGCTGTGGAACATTACCCAAGTCCCTAACTGCTTACAAAGGCTGCCTGACTTCTGCTTCTGCCTGGTGTTTTCTCTTTGATCTTGGCAAGAGCAGCCCAGAAGTCTATTTCCCAGTAAACTGCTGTCCCTCGTGGTATTATCTTGGTCGATAGTCTTTGCTGTGCCCTCTATTCATACACATATAAAACAGCATGGTAAGAGCCGAGAGATGGGTTAGATGGTACAGTGCTCACTGAACAAGCATGAGAACCCCGGTTAGATTCCCAGAACCCATGTGGCGTGATCTTGCAGTCCAGCAGTGGGAAGATGGAGACGGGGGATTCTTCACCTGTCTGCCTAGGCTACTTGGTTAGTCGCAGACCCTGTCTCAAAAAAACAAGGTGGTGGCACCTGAGAAAGAACACCCAAGGGTGTGCTATGGCCTCCACATGTACACACACACACACACACACACACACACACACACACACACACACACACCGGCAAGAACATAAAGAAGCAGAGAGAAAATAGCACAGTATTTACATCAGTCTAGAAGTCATTCTTCAATACACTTCCATATATTACTTATAATCCCTAATTCAAATGCTATGCTAATAGTGATTGTATTATATTATTTTGGTGGCAACAAGAAGAAAAAGGTCAGTATATCCTCAGAATAGATATAATTATTTTCTACTTTAAATATTTCTTTTTTTTTTAATTTTATTTATTTCTGTATGTGTATAAATGCACTGTCTGCATGCAAGTCCGTGCACCCGTGTCATGCAATGCCGCGGAGGTCAGAAGAGGGTGTCGGACTCCCCTGGAGCTGGAGTTCTCCTGGAACCAGAGTCCTAGATGGTTCTCGGCCACCATGTGGGTGCTGGGGACCTAACCCAGGTCCTCTGTAAGAGCGGTCGGCGCTCTTAACCGCTAGGCCATCTCTCCAGCCCTAAATATTTCTTACGTACACACAAACTTATTTCTGAGGAATTCCTTTAATAACACCTATGATTATTGTCGAATATTTTCAGCATGGAGTTGATAGAAACTCAAAGTCTTAGTATGACACGGTATTGTTATCATGTATAAATAAAATGGTGGCCATTATATCAACTTTGTATGACTCTAAAGAACAACAAAAATAGAGCATCTATAAAATGTCTACAACATGACAGATGTTCAATAAATGAGAGCTGTGTGCAAAATACGGTCTTTTGAACACAGTGTACAAGTTCCATGTGATCTGGCCCATCCTGCCCCTCATCCCTCATCTTCCCCCCAGTGTTTACCACACACAGCACAAACACATGGAACTTCTTTTCCTCCTTCTGCCCACCACACCTGCTCGCCACCCAGAACCTTTGCATGTGTTACTTCTGCTTGGAAAACATTCTTCCCCAATTTTGACCTCATGGCTCTCTCTTACTGTTTGACTCACCTCCAAAGATGTTCATTTTATTTCTCATTAGTTCAGATCACCCAAGTTCCTCCCCTGTTTTATTTCTTTTGTATTGTCTGTCATTTATCTGATTGAAGAAAGGAATCTAGCTATGTAGCCCAGGCTGACTGAGATTGTACTCTTCCTTTTTGTTCGTCCTGGATGCTGGGATCACAGCATTATGCCCTGAGATTGTTGCTTAGTCTTCCCCAGGCTTAGAAGTCTCATAAGGCCAGAAACCACCTCTGTGTGACTCGTGCTGTGTTCTCAGAACCTGGCAACTTGCAAGTGCTTGACATTTCCCAAAGATGAGGCTGATGATGGTGGTGGAGGCGAATGATGATGACGGTGGTGGAGGCGAGGATGATGACAGTGGAGGAGGCAGGTTGTGGTGGTGACAGGAGCTCAGTTGTCTCCCCCTGCCCAACGTTCAGGAATTGCTTTCTTTTCAGGTTTGCCCCAGCTCCAGAGCTTTTCCCTGGGCCTTGAAGGAGTTTGAGAGATAGCATGCAGGTCAGGTTGCAAAGAACCCAGTGCACAGTAGAGTGGGCTTGGCCTCCTGGAAGGCAGGGCCCATGGGAGACAATGACGTGCACCAGTGGCGTTATCTTGGCCCAAAGCCCAAACTCTGGGTAAGTTTATGGATTGGTTGGTAGTCATTATTGCTTGTTACTGAAGATTTGCATAGTGCTCAACATTGGCCAGGATTTTTACCACATCTTTTATCTAATTTGTGAAGAGCTTTACAAATTCCTTTTCATTTGCTATTCATCACTAACCTGACAGGATTATATCTGCTTCGGAAAAGGGAACTTTTGTGTTTTGTGGGCCTGAAATGCTATGTGTTCTCAGACGCCCTGTTTCATGTCCTTAGTGGGGCATATAACTATCAAAGAACAAAATGTCAGCACAACCTTGGCTCTTCCATGGACTGGGAGTGTACAGGGTTAGATGAAGGGGATATGGTCTCCAGACCAACCCAGCAGGCTCTGAAGGAGTTCTTGAGGAGAGGTTCTGGCTCTAGGCTCTAGTGAATGTCCTTGTTTAGAGCTCCTGGGATTATCACCACACGTGGCACAACATGTGATCTAACTTTAGCACTGTGCTAGAAGCCTTTCAACAATGATTCATACAACATTTGTACTATGATGGGTATTAAGAGTCACTTAGAGATGATTGGAATTGTATGGAAATACAGGAGCAGGTCGTATGGAAACATTGCACTGTTATAAGAGGGACTTCAAAAGTCAAGGTTGCGCTGACGCTTTGTTCTTTCGTATTTGTACGCCCCACTAAGGAGATGAAGTGGGATATCTGAGAAGGAAAAGCACTTTAATCCCACAAGACACAGACTTTGCTCCTTTTTCCTTGACTTTACTTTTATTTATCCTTTAAAAATGTCATACAAATGTATAATGCATCTTTTTAAAAAAGATCTATTTTTATTATTTTTATTTATGTTTGTGTGTCCATGCGAGTGAATGGCATGCATGTATGTGTGGGTGCTTGAAGAGGCCAGCGTGTTGGATCCCCTGCAGCTGGAGTCACAGGAGGTTGTGTGCTGACTAATGTGGGTGTTGGGAACTGAGCTCAGGTCCTCTGGAAGAGCAGCAAGTGCTCTTAAATGCTGAAATTTCTGGGCCATCTCTCCAGCCTCTACAACATATCTTGATCATATTCACCCCTCATTGTATGATAAATATTTATCCCTGCCAGGTTACTAGTGAATAGCTAATAACTCTGTCCTCCCACAAACTGTATTGAATAAATGTTTTGTGAATAAACAGAATGAACATAAGCAAATAAATAACTGAGACCTTGGTTAGGCACAGGTCACATAAACAGCTATTGCCAGCACTTAGCTTACCCACTGACAGGGATTAGCTCCTCCTCTGTTTCTGGGCTGTGCCCTGGGGGCCAACCCTCCCCCCCCATCCCCTAGCAATCCAGAACTCCATCAAAAAGAAGACCTAAGCCTGGCCAATGAAACTCAAGCCCTGGGATGAGCACATTCTTTGGTTAGCTGGCTGCCAACCAATTCCTTATAGATCACTGTGTCATAAGACAGTTGAAGGGATGTCAAAAATGCAATATTTCAAGCATAACAAAAGCTTTAAAGAAACTTTTAAGCAAGTAACATGTGCCCCTTGCGTAATAATTGTTCATGAATATAAACAAAAGGGTAGAAATCACTCATAATTCTATTATCCAGAAAGAATCACTATTAGTTTTCTAGGACTTCTATGTACAACACACACACACACACACACACACACACACACACACCCCATATATATTTACAATCCTGGTTTCAAGCTCTACTGCTAATTGCAATATTTTAGACAGCCTTCCATGTGCAGGTGTTTTAATGCCTTTATGTTTTCTAACTCACTTAAACTTCACAATAACCCTGCAAGGTAGGAAATTCCTATAATCATGTCCCAATTTAGAGACTTAGAAATGAAGACATATCTTGAGTCCCATATGTTAAATTAGGTGACACAGCGGTAATGAATATTTGAGCCTAGTTAGTTTGACTCCAAACTTAAAAAAAAAAAAATAAACAAGAGAGGCTGGCGATGGCTCAGTGGTTAAGAGCACTGGCTGCTCTTGCAGAGGACCTGGGTTCTATTCCCACTTCCCACGTGGCAACTCACAACCATCTGTAATTCCAGATCCAGGAGATCCAACTCCTTTCTCTGGCCTCCACGGGTCAGGAACACACAAGTGTACATACAGACATATAGACAAACACACACACACACACACACACACAGACACACACAAAACAAAAATAAAACTTTGAAAAACATTAAGAAATAGATGAGACTATCTTATTATTTTCTATAGTGGTAAGTAGAATATTCATTATACCACAGTTCATTTAAACTAAGATGTTAGTCAGATTTCAAAACAAGTATAGTCAAATATAAGCAAAAATAAACAGCTATATCACATTCAAGCTCACTAAAGCACTGCATTTGAACTTGATTATCTTCATAAAGACTTGGTCTCTAAATCATGCCCTACACTAAGGACCTGGGGATTTAGTTTCCAACAGAAAAACTGCCTAGAAGAGACACAATCCAGCTGATAACAGTTCACAATCAACAGTGTGAAGATATTTGACATGAGATTTCTTCTTTATGCATCTTACTAGAGTTATTAACTTTTTTCAATTGTAGCCTACTGTGCAAAACAAACAAACAACAGATACACATTAAGGATTTTCAAATGGGTTAATATGTCAGAAAGATATTTGCAGTTAAATTTCTAGTTTAAGGAAGAAGTTTATTCTTAAGGCATTTAATATGTACTGCCAACTTTCCTCTGGAAGAGCTTGCCTAAGTTCTCATTTAGGGTGACAGGATTTCTCAAGGCTGGGATTATACTTTATTATATTTGTTTATTGTAATGTGATTGAATCTATCAGCAATTTAATATACATTTTAGTGTAAAACACTCTTTTAAAAAAAGCATAACTCACATGTAAAATATTGCATGGGCTATAGTTCCCCTGAAAAAAAAATCATTATTTTTTTGTCTGAAATACAAATTTTGCTCAGCTGGGCAACCTCCATCTGTTTGTACCACAGAATTTAACGTAATCCCTAACTCATGACTCTAGCACAATTACCATCTTCACTCAGGACTGTCGGTAGCTGCCAAATTGGTATGGAGTGGGCTTTTTCCCACAGAACTTTAAAACAGTCTTTGATTTGTGTCTGATCCTGTGGTCCAGACAGCTACCATTTGTCTGAGCTCTTACAAAGTCTCCAGCATCTCATGGAGAAGTCTTCACAACCAGAGTCAACAAAATTGAAATTTAGGTATGGTTGTGGATGCCTTTAGTCCCAGCACTCAGGAGGCAGAGGCAAGTGGATCTCTGTGAGTTCAAGGCCAGCCTACTCCCAGATGGAAGGAGCCTGAACCACTGTCTCATTATTTGGAGGCTGGCTACCCCTTGACCAGAAACCTGTTTGAACCTCAGCTATGCAAGAAGATGTGCAGCTATGCTTGATATGGCTTCTAGTGTTCCCTTATCTGGATAATGAAATTTTTAAAAATTTTATTTATTTTTTTTTATGTGTATGAGTGTACTGTCTGCATGTAGGTTGGTGCGCATGTGTCGTGCAATGCTGCGGAGGTCAGAAGAGGGCATCGGATTCCCCCTGGAAATGGAGTTAAAGATGGTTCTCAGCTGCCATGTGGGTGCCAGGTCCTCTGTAAGAGCAGTCGGCACTCTTAACCGCTAGCCCATCTCTCCAGCCCCAGCGGATAATGAAATTTTTAAAAAGTGTAATGGCAGCCATTAATAGACTTTCAGCATAAATATAAGACCATCTGATTTAAGTTGCAGCTAATTTAATGCTTCTGCTATAGTTTGTTAGCTAACTTGTGGAAAGGATAGTCAACGAAGCCTGTGAGAATTTGTCAGCACATCTCTGTGCTTGAATTTATTATTTGCTTCCAGATGCCAAGGGAGCACATCTCTGGATGTCAGAGCAGACGGTGGGCGATCCTCCTGCTCCAGTGACTTTCCTCCTGGGCAGATGATCCAAAGTGCAGCCTCCTGACAGTCTCCTTGTCTCCTTGGACATACTTCTGATTCCGTCTCATGACTTCCCCACACCTGTTCTCCCAGTGTCTCTGTCAGTAAATGGGAGCTGTTATGGTGTCTTTCCATGAGGACGAAGCCCTCGGAGGTCTGGCTGCCTCTCTCTGGCCTTATCTCCTTCCACTCTTGTCCTCCCACTTAATTCCAACCACACTGGTTTCCTTTTCATTCCTCAGATAAAGGCCGGCCTGTCCTGCCCCTGGGGTCTTTGCACAACGTTTCCCTCTTACTTAGGGCATTCTTGCCCAACCCCTTTGCACAGCTGCCTCTTCTCACAGCTCAGGCATCACTTCAGATCTTATTCTGGGAGCAGATGGCCTGGCCGCTCAGGAAAGCTGATCTTCTCTGGTCCTCAAGGCCCTGTGTATCACCTCTGGGTTTTACTCTCTGCCCTATATTCCTCATTTTCAGAGGCCAAGCCCCAAGGGGAGGGTATGGGGCACAGTAAGAGGAAAAGCACCTGTCAGATCCTTGGGGCTGGAGAGAGTGCAGTCAGCTTTCTTGTTTTAAGAAGGGCTGAAATGAAAGGCCAGATCTGCACTGATGAGAGAGAGAGAGAGAGAGAGAGAGAGAGAGAGAGAGAGAGAGAGAATTGAGAGAGAGGGAGGAGGCTCCCTGATATCATATAGCTGGGGTTACTATCTGTGATGGTTAATATTGTCTAGTTGACAGGTTCTAGAATCACCTCGGGGACAAAGCTCTGGCCATATCTGGGAGGGAGTTTCTAGACTGGGTTAACTGAGGTGGGAAGATCTAGCCCCATCCCATGGACTGGGGTCCCAAACTGAATTAAAAAGGAGAAAGTGCCGGGCATGGTAGTGCACGCCTTTAATCCCAGCACTCGGGAGGCAGAGGCAGGCAGATATCTGTGAGTTCAAGGCCAGCTTGGTCTATAGAGAGAGCTCCAGGCCAGCTGGGGCTATAGGGAGACCCTGTCTCAAAAATACCAAAAGAAGAAAAAAAAAAAAAGGAAAAAATGAGTTGAACACCAACGTTTACGTTTCTTTGCTTCCTGAATGTGGACACAATACAACCAGCTGCCTCAGGGGACCCCTGACATGTTTCCCCACAACAGACTGTATCTTCAGGTTGTAAGCCTACATAAACCCTTCCTTCAAGTTGTTTTTCCTGAGGTATTTTGTCATAGCAACGAGGAAAAGAAAAGAATTTCTCTTCCTTGGTTTAGGTGAAGGAGGGAGGGATGGGGCAGGGAGAGAGAGGTGGGGGGAACGCTGTCTTCCTGGTGGCTGGGAGGGGACACTATTGCATGGGATCCACTTCTCCAGGACTCCTAGATCTCTTCGGGAGGTGCCTGTTGGCAGCAGAGTTTTCCTGTGTACATATGTGTATGTACTGGATATGTGCTGGGGTGTGGAGTAGCTAGAAAACTTCTTCGTGTTATTGTCACTGGGGAAAACTAGCTAAAATTACAATCCTTCTTCAAAGGAGGTAAAATATATTTAACTGAAGTAAGAGAGGTATGTAAAAAAGGCTGATTCTACACAGTGCTCCACAGCCAGCCCCATGGGACATTTTTGTGGGCCAGTTTGGAGGGAGATCTTGGCCAGTAAGGGGGATTTGTTCTTATCAGTGTATCAGATTTATTCCAACCTGAGTAGTGGGACGCTTTGACCAGACAGACTTTAGAAGAAATGTCTTCCATATTTTTATGTTTCCATGAGAAAAGCAGGGGGTGTGGTGGCCCACTTTTCAGGAGGTCAAAGCATTTGAGAGTAATATAGTACATATGCTTTGATCACTGAGTCATCCCCAAGAGATGAAGAACACTAACCTGACTATGAACAGGAGAATGAACTAAACATGTGCTCACTTTCCCTTCCTTCTCCCTGTGTGATGGCCTGTCTGTAGGACGCAGGCTTTCCTGGAATTTCCATAATTTCTCAGGTTGTGTATGCCAGAATTGCACAGTTCCGCTTACACAGAGGGGGGCAAATTATCCACCCTAGAGTGAGGGAGGGCTCAGAGCCAAAGCTACTCTGCTCCATGATGAGCTAGGACCTCGAACCAGAAGCTAAAGTAAATCTTTCCTCTTTTGAGTTAAGTATCTTGCCATAGCCATGAAAAACGAACAGAACTCCATCACAGAAGGTTCTGTTTGGACGTCTCTGTGGTAAAAGTAGGGGAGGGGTCTAAGGAGTCCACCACACCAGGAATATTTGCCCTCTTCTCCAGTTAGGCAGCACCAATATTGTAGCTGGTAGCTTATCCACCATCTGACGTCAGTATTTAAAGGACTACGAGTGCTTTGCCCTAGGGGTTGTGAGGCAGAGGTCAGATTGATTCTTTAACTCCTAACACAAGGAAGGACAATGTGCAGGAGACCCGAGGCTTGAAAGCCCAGCGCACATTAAGACTGACTCCTTTGAGAGCTCTGTGGGGGTAAACCGTGAAGCCTATCAAACCATCACTCAGGCAGCAGAACATTGAGATCCAGTTAAAATTGGCTTGACACTCATCATCTCCCAAGCAAATCTGAGGCTCCTGGATTTGAGTAATTATTTAAAACGCCTTATTAGCTGGGCGTGGTGGTGCACGCCTTTAATCCTAGCACTTTGGAGGCAGAAGCAGGCGGATCTTTGTGAGTTCAAGGCCAGCCTGGTCTACAGAGTGAGTTCCAGGACAGCTGGGGCTACAGGGAGACCCTGTCTAGAAAAGACCAAAACAAAAACAACAGAAAAAAAACCGCCTTATTATTTTGTGGTACTGGGAATCCCATCCAGGGGCTGGAACACGGTAATCAAGCACTCTGTCACTGAACTGCACAGCTCTAGGACCAAATTTCAGAGTATCCTTGATATTCTCAAGGTCATTTTATAACTTAGTGACAGATTTTGCCAAAGACAAAAATTAAAACATTGGCTCCTCACTGGTCAGCCCAGGAGGTAGAAAGCCTGGCATCTCTGCCCTCTTTGGGTTGCTGTCCTCTTTACTTTGGGTCAGACTCTGATTTACTACTGCATAGGCATGTGACTTACTCAAGGTGAGTCCATCTACATAAACTATCTCATTTACCTGCCAAGCTAAAAGTACAAAGATAAATCATGATCCTAAACCTGGATTAGATTCGAGGATCAGCAAAGCCTCAGAGCACTGACCCCTACCCTCTGGGACAGTTATCTCTGATAGGTGAGGCTTCGCCCTGGAGCAAAGAACTCCTGGAAACCAGAGTGATCCCTCTAGCCAGCACCTGGACAACTTCTTCCTCCTACCATCTTGCATAACCAGAATGGAGACAAGACCTACCTGACTGTCCTGAACCAGGACTGCTTCATTATGCATACCTTTCTGTTTCTTGCCCCAATTCTTCCTCTCCCTAAATATAAAGCTCATGTCAGTACCTCTCAATATGAACTTGGAGTCACTGAATCCCTTTATTTGTTTCTCAACATGCTGATTAAATCTCCTTCTGTTTGTACTTGTTTCTTTAATTGGTATATTGTGATGGGTGCTGGAGCCTTGCCTGTGAATGCTGCTGGAGACAGGGGATTTTGCTCTCAGCTCCAGTTACAATTTTTGACTTGAGATTAACTTGAAGACCTGACTTCCAGCTTCTCAGACTTGAATGTGTACTCTCCTGCATCACTCAGCCCCAGCATGGGCAGCAGTTCTGAGCAGGGGTTAAAAGTGAGGCCTCTGGGGGGTTGGAGGGATGGCCTAGCGGTTAAGAGCGCCGACTGCTCTTACGGAGGACCCAGGTTCAATCCCCAGCACCCACATGGCAGCTGAGAACCATCTGTAACTCCAATTCCAGGAGAACTCCAGTTCCAGGGTAATCCGAGACCCTCTTCTGACCTCTGCGGCATTGCACGACACGGGTGCGCAGACCTACATGCAGACAATACATTCATACACATAAAAAATAAATAAAATTTAAAAAAAGTGAGGCCTCTGGGGGCTGGAAAGATGGCTCAGTGGTTAAGAGCACTGGCTATTCTTGTAGAAGATCTGGGTTCGAATCCCAGCACCCACATGGCTGCCAACAACTGTCTGTAACTCTAGTTCCAGAGGATCCAGCATCCTCTTCTATCCTCCAAGGACATTGCACAACACAGGTGCACTTGCATACATGCATGCAATACACACATACACATAAAATAAAAATAAAACAAAAAATTGGCAGAAAAGAGTAAGGCGTCTGAAGTCAGGTTTCCCGAACCTGCCACTTACTAGCTTTGGGACCTTAGGCCACCTAGCTAAGCTCTCTGCGTCTTAGTTTCTGCAGGTGGAAAATTGGAACCATAACTATTTTATTATGAGGATTAACCTTTCAGAATAATTCTTAGCACATGATGGGTTAATTTGTGGAAATTCTTAGGACATCTCCTGGCACATAGCAAGTCTTTGTTCTGTGTTTGAGACTTTACTGAAAATTTGAGTTTTCAGGGAGAAATAAGACTGTATATTCTTGCAAACAAGTCAAAAATATCCAATTTGCTATTTCTGACCTTAAGTGTCTGCTCAGCCCTGAGTTTCAGGGAGTCCTGCTATGTGTGGTACCTATCTCTGCTTCTTCCTCCTTCCTCCTTGGCTGGGGGCCTCCAGAGTGTGGGCTCCAGCCAGCCAGAGTGGGGTATGGGACTTTGCAATGCAAGCCTCTCACCGCTACTCACGGGGTTTTCTTTTTAATCATTCCAGATTTATTACTCTTGTGAAAATAGCTGCTGTTATCTACTTCACAGGAAGTGGGATACGGCAGCTTCTAGACCTTGCGTGTGAGCAGTCGGCTGTGGTTCTGAGTCAGTGATTCCTGGTCCCCTTTCTGCATGATCCAGGTTAGGGCTGTTACCAAAGCCTGGTGTGTAGGTATGGCCATGCTCAGAAAACAAAGGAAGCTTCATGGGCAACATAACCTTACTCTGAGTGTGGAAGAGACCAGAGTTGCATGCCAGTTCTGCTGTGTAACAACCCTGTGGTCTTATACAAGTTACTTTATCTGCTTGAGTCTCAGTTTTCTTTTTTTTTATATTTATAGCTATGCTATTTTAATTTTTTTCTATTACTTCTTTTTTTCATTTTTTAACAATAAGTAATAATTTATGAGTACAAGCATCCTTCATGTAAAACCAATTTGCAAGCAGATGTGCCCAAACCCACACAGCCCAAGGGTCCCACTATCCAGCTGGGGGGGCTTGTATGTTCAATCAAGTTGATCAAATAAGTGTCCAGACTATATCACTGTAGTTTCACCATTCATCCCAATCGCAGCCCTTACATTCTACCATGCCCCCTCTTCCGCAGATTGTTCCCTAGGCTTAGAAAAGGGGCATGGGTGGATGAGAAGCAAAACAGTCTACTTTCTCTGGAGCTGTCGTTTTGGACTCTGGTCAATTCTGGCTGTTTCCTTTCATGGGCTGACAGTTTGCCCAGGAATAACCTTTCAATCCTACTAATGAAGCACAAGCAATTAGATATATAGTTATTTAAACAGTACTAATTGTTATGGTAGGTTACTTTGGTATAGACACAGATGTTTGGATGGTATGTTAATCCATGAATTACGTTTTTTCTGTAAAATATGACAAGGTCTTACTGTGGCTTACAACATCTCCTAACCACTAGAGGATGTAAGCTTGTGGCATCAGCCATGGGTTATTCCTCCAAGGAGAAAGCTAACAGCCAATTAGATTTGGGCTATACAGGCATATGGCTGCCACTGCTACACAGTATTTCCAGGCAGGTGAGGTGGAGCTGGTGCTGACAGAGGAGTCTTGCTTGACTCAAGGAGATGTATATTTGCTTTATTGGTTTAGTGGCCTTTGGTAACACTCTCTGGTATTCCAGAGACCAACTGTACACTTGCAAGTGTGGTCTCAATACATCTTTCCCATGCTTACATCAGGTCTTCGACAGCAGGGCCTTATCGCCTCTCTTCTTGCAGGTATCCCAGTTTACAGGCAAGAAGCCTTTACCTTTTGGGGGAGGGCTTGGATCCCCTGGCCCTTGGTAGAATAATCCATTGCTGATATCAGAGCTCTCCTGTATTAATATATTTTGCTTAAGTGCACAACTTAAGGAGACTTTAGTATTATATTTGGTTCTGAACAGAGAATAATCCTTTTCATAGTTCCTATGTCTATTAGTCAATTAAAGAAGGCAGTTTTACCAGTTTTATAAGAGATTACCTCTATAACAGTTGGCTCTAATTTACAGTTAGAGAATGACCTCATCATCATCATATTCCTCCTTGTTCTATGAAGGGGAGGTAAGAAAGTCTCTCATATTAAAACTTGCAGCACCTAGAAGGTAAGTTTTGTTGGGACTCATTATAAATAGTTGTTACAAGTAGGATCCACAGAGGGGTTTGATGTCTGTAGCAGTCTGAGGCTTTTCTTCCTTTCAATGTTCAGATGGGCCAACCTTTCTGCTGGCACTTCCTGGTACATCCTACACAATGCAAAGCTGTATCTTTTCTTTCTCAGCCGTTAAGTTGGTAACATTTTGACCTGTTGGAACATACAAATCTTTCCCCATAGTTAGTTTTAAGATTTGAATTGCAAAGTTTTTGACAAAAAGGTTTCATATATATCTGTATCCCCCCTTTTTATTTTAGGTTTTTGTTTTTTGACCCATGAGTCTCAAAAAGGACAGTGGTAGTACACATACCTATAGGCAGAAATCAAGGCGCAGATTTCATCAAATTCACCCAAGCTGTTTTGGGTGATTGTATGTCGTTAACTTGGGAAGCAAACTTAATTTTTTAAGTTAAATCATCCTACAGGTAAAAGAGAATGCTACAAGTTGATACTGTACAACAGAAAAATTATAGAAAACATTTATATGTGCCAGTCCCAAAGTTATTGTTATACAGATTTTAAGTAAAACAAATGTGGACAACAACAATTTATATTTCCAATTAACTCAGGTGCATTACTGTTTTTATCAGAACCTTTAAACCAATGTTGTTTAATATACACATATTTACTTTTACTAAGTCCTAAAACACCATGTAACCTGTAGACAAAGTTGGGCAAAATTGGATACTTGTTGGACTCACGTCAATTAAATATACACCCGTGTCCCTCTCCCTCCCATCCCACCCCTCCCGATTCACCATTTCAGTCAGTTTTCTGATGCAGTCTTTCTGTTGTTGTTCTTTTAATATGTATCCCTTTCCACAGGAAATATTTACAACTGGGTTATTGGCACTAGCATTCCACATATGAGGGATGCCATTCGTCGTTTGTTTTTCTGGGACTGTGTTACTTCACTTAATATAATATCTTATAGCTCCATCCATTTACCTGCAAAGTTCATGATGTTGTCTTTCTTTACTGCTGAATAGAACTCCATTGTGTACATATACCACATTTTCTCTATCCACTCCTCAGTTGAGGGGCATTTGGGTTGGTTCCAGCTTTTTGCTATTGTGAACAGAGCTGCAATAAATATAGCTGTGCATGTATTCCTGCAGTAAGGTGAGTCTTGTGGGTATATACCCAGGAGTGGTTTGACTGGGTCAAATGGCAAGCTCATTTTGAATCTTCCAAGGGTTCTCCACACTGTTTTCCATAGTGGCTGTACAAGTTTGCATTCCCACCAGCAATGGATGAGTGTTTCCCTTTCCCCACAACCTCTCTAGCACTTGATAACATTTGTTTTGTTGATCCTGGCCAGTCTTATCAGAGTGAGATGATATCTTAGAGTGGTCTTAATTTGCATTTCCCTAATTATTAGTGACATTGAACAGTTTTTAAGATGTTTCTCAGCCATCTCTAATTCCTCCTCTGTGAAGTCTCTATTCAGTTCTTTGCTCCATCTTTTGAGTTATTCTTTTGTTTTCTTTCTTCTTTGTTTTTTGTAGTTTGTATACTCTGGAGATCAATGCTCTGTCAGATGTATCTGCAGTGAAGGTTTCCTCCCACTCTGTGGGTTTTCTCTTCACTTCCTTGATTGTTTCTTTTGATGTACAGAAGCTTTTGAGTTTAATGAGGTCTCATTTGTCAATTGTCGCCCTTAATTCTTGTGCAGCTGCGTTCTGATTTAGGAAGTCTTTTCCTATGCCTATGTCTTGCAGTCTGCTGCCAACTTTTTTCTTCTATCACCTCCAGAGTTTTGGGTTTCACGTTGAGGTCTTTGATCCATCTGGAATTGACTTTTGTACAGGGCGAGAGGTAGGGGTTTAATTTCATTCTTCTACAAGTGGTGATCCAGTTTTGCCAACACCACTTGCTGAAGATGCTGTCTTTCCTCCATTGTGGCTTCTTGGCCCCCTTGTCAAATATGAGGTGGCTGAAATTGTATGTGCTCAGGTTTGGATCTTCAGTTTTATTCCATTGGTCAACTCTGTGACCATATCTGTGAAGACTTTAGGTGTTGTTCCTCTTTCTTTAAAAAGCTTTCTTTCTTTCTTTCTTTCTTTCTTTCTTTCTTTCTTTCTTTCTTTCTTTCTTTCTTTCTTTCTTTCTTTCTTTCTTTCTTTCCTTCCTTCCTTCCTTCCTTCCTTCCTTCCTTCCTTCCTTCCTTCCTTCTTTCTTTCTTTCTTTCTTTCTTTCTTTCTTTCTTTCTTTCTTATTTCTCTCCCACTCTTTCTTCTTTCTTTCTTTCTTTTTTTTGGTCTTTTCGAGACAAGGTCTCCCTGTAGCCCCAGCTGTCCTGGAACTTGCCTTGTGGACCAGGGTGGCCTTGAACTCACAAAGATCCACCTGTCTCTGCCTCCCAAGTGCTAGGATTAAAGGTGTGTGCCACCACGCCTGGCATCTTCTTTCTTTCATGTGTGTGTGTACATGTTCATGTGTGAGCAAACACATGTGCTGCAGTGCTCTTTTGGAGGTCAGAAGACAACTTCCGGTTCCGTCCCTGTCTTCCACCTTTATTGAGGCAGGGTCTGTCTTGTTCGCAGCTGTGCTAGATCTCCAGGCTAGCTGGCCCACAAGCTTCCAGAGGATTCTCCTACCTCTTCCTTCCATTTTGCCACAGGAGTGCTGAGATTGTCGACATGGGCCACTTTGCCTGGCCTTTTTACGTAGGTTCTGGGAATCCAAACTCAGGTTGTCAGGCATGGTTGCACAAGGGCTCTCACTGACTGGGCCTTGAGCCCCAGAGATTTACCTGTCTTCTCCTCTACCCTGGGGGTTTGTTTCATCATGTCTGCATTTTTAAATGTGGGTTCTGGTGGATCAAACTCAGGTCTTTATGCTTCCAAGACAAGTACTTTACCAAGTGGGTCATCTCCCCATCTCTACTGTACTATTTTGGACGTCAAGTCACCCCAAGTTATAGAGTTAATACCAAAATGGTAGCCAAACTATCTGATCCTAAATATTAATACTGCCCCTTATACAGCACATAAAAGAAATCCATAAATATATTTCCTTTGGTAAAATATTTTCCCAGTTCAGAAGTATAAAGAGTAAAACATTAAATTCATCTTTCTTCTATTGCTATGTTTTTTGGATAAATGTCCCTCAAAACCTATGTGTTAAGTACTTGATCTCTAGCCCATGGCACTATCGACATTTTAAGAAGTGGGATCTAGTGGATATCTTTAGGTCACTGGGGACATACTCTTGAAGAAGATATTAGGGTCTCAGCCCTTTGTTGTTCCTTTTGGTCTTCTGTTACTCAGTCAATAGGTAAATACTTTTTAATTTATTTTATTTATTTATTATTTTTTTATATGTTTGAGTGTATTGTCTGCATGTAGGTTGGTGCACCTGTGTCCTGCAATGCTGCAGAAGTCAGAAGGGGGCGTTGGATTCCCCTGGAACTGGAGTTAAAGATGGTTCTTAGCCACCATGTGGGTGCTGGAAATCAAACCCGGGTCCTCTGCTAGAGCAGTCGGCGCTCTTTACCATTGAGCCATTTCTCCAGCCCTAAGGTAAATAATTTTGCCACATACTACCACCATGATGTGCTGTCCTGCTATAGGCTCCAAAGCAATTGGCCCAGCAGAACACGGTTTGAAACTTTTTCAAAAGAGTGGGCAGAAACAAACCTTTCCTCTCTCTTAATCACCTCAAGTGTTTTACTGCAGTGAGAGAAAGCGGACTGGCACATCACACCTTTGACCTCACCCTGCGCATGTGGAGAGCCTCCAGGACCTCACTAGGTGAGGATGGTCCACTTCCTAGGATGCTGCAAACTAATGTTTATTTTAAACGAGGTATCCTCCCTCCCTCTCGATCTCTTGCTCTCTCTCTTTGTGACTTATTTCTGATGCTTAGCTCTGTGGAGGTTTGCTCCACACCAGTACATATAACTGTGCATCATTTGTTGTAACCACCACTTAAGATTCCATAAAACAGCTGCATGATAAATTATGTAATCAAGATTATTAATGACTTCCTGTCTGGAAAACATTCAAGGTGTTGTTCACTCCATATGTTAGTTTTAGTTTGATAGGACTTTAACTGCTAAGGCAGTCCTCTGTCAATCTTCCTCCTCCAGTTTCTGAGTTTCTGGCTTGCTGTGGAAGGCCTCTTTCCCATCTCAAGGCATTTTTTACCTAGCATGCTAACATCTCACCATACTGCAGGAAGCAAGGCCCAAAATAGGTTAAAGTAGGGCTGGGGCTGCCAAGTTGGTGGGGAGGAAAAAAAAAAAAACACTTGCTGCCTGTTCAGCTGGTAAATACAGTCTGTTGTGCTGGTGTAGTTTAGTTTTTATATTAAGCTCTAATGGACAGGACTTACTGTTTTAAAGGGCAAGAAGTAACCACTGATTAGTTTTTTCTCTTATAAATGCGCAGTTTTATTAATCCCATGTACGGGATAATCTTTCCTTCTCTCTTCTAATGTAAATGAGCACCTTTATTATGAAGTGTGCCCTCATTTATGAGCCTGCTTCTGAACTCCCCCATCCATTATTATATTTGCAGTCTTTTTTTTTTTTTTAGAAGCACTTGGTTTTATTGCATGGAAGCAATTGAAAGTAGACTCCAGTGGAAAGTGCATCCTGGCATGGTTCAGTGGCCAGTGCCCTGCCCCACCTGCTGCAGCTCTTCCAGGACAGAGTGCTGGGCAAGGGCTTGACCACTCCTTTGGAAAACAGAAGGCATTCGGGAATAGGTTAAGACATCTCAAGCATAATGCATTTCTAACTGCTCATTCATTATTGCTGTCATCTGACAGTTGTACATACAGGAAATAAATGCACTTATTTGGAAAGGAGGGGGCAGTTTTATATTATGATAGCTTATTGTAGCTGAACATGATGTATGCTGAATGCCACACATAAAACACTTGAATATTTGCAGTCTTAATCATATCATTCATCTCTCTGTTCCCTGGCTCTGTACTTGAGCCAGCTGTAGACTGCCAAAGAGTAAGCGCTCCAATCACACAACCAATGTTTCTGAATGAGTTAATGCAGTGAGTTATAGTCAGACATACCTTACTGCATGCTTCTGGTATTCCTTTAATACACCGCTAGATCTGATCTGTTCATATTTAGTTGGAGTTTTACATTCAGCACAGCGAGATGAAAGATGGTTTTTTTATTGTATGCTTTCTTTGTCTAGGTTTGGTAACAGTGAATGAGTTCCGTGGTCATCCCACTGGATCACACTTCCTCTCTATGGAATTTATACAGATGTTAGTGACAGATTTTTATCACAGCAGCTCTTAGCGTCCTAACATCAGTAAGAGAGACTACAATTAAAAAAAAAAAACCAAAACCAAAAATCTCATATATGGATCATGGAGAAAATTCTGGAATCTGAGGGCTGTGGGAACAGGGAATTGGAGGCTGCTGATGGCTCAATGGAGGCAGATGGGCATCGGTTCCAGGGTCAGTGTGGCGCACACAGGGGTGTCGGATCCTAAAGTCTACATATGTAAATGTGGGTGTGTCTTTACATGAAACATCTGCATGTATATTTTATATGTGTTTGCGATAAGCCTCTATTCATGAGACTGTATATATATGTATATACATGAATATGACTGTGTGTTGGATGGGGGATACATGTGTGTATACTGAAGACATTTCTGCCTCATTCCAGGACTGGCCAGGACACTGCAGGGATCGCTTCAGTGCTCGTGGGTTTGGGGGAATTGAAACACAGAATGCCATGCCGAGACACAACTGGGAAGGGCCAAAGCAGACAAAAGAGAGCCCAGGTCCGACACTGTGGCTTGGGGAAAGTGACTCAGTCTCTCTCATCTTAGCCTTTTCCTATTAAACAACATGGAAGAGAGAGCTCTGCCCCATGCCTTTCTCTTGTTCTCAGGCATGGTGTTGAGGTCTATGAAAGCTGGAGGGGATGCCATCAAGGCCTGTCAGGGGTGAAGGGAGCCCTAGAGTGGCTCTACTTCATTTGCTCTGCACCGTCCAGGAAGAATGGACCTTGGTGGTTGTGAGTCGCCTCCTGGGTGCTTGGAACTGAACTTAGAGTACATGCTCTTGACCACAGAGCCATCTCTCTAGCCGGTTGGATTGCTTTGTCTCAATGGAGACTGAGTGACCTGGTTCAGGTCAGGTGTTCACCCTTGTTGAATTGCTGTGGATGCAGAGATATATTAGTCAGATTAGTCCTCACAGACCATTGTGTTGGAGCCCCGGTTAGCCTTTCCCTAATAGCACATGAAGTTGGGGATACACCCCCCCCAAATGGAAGGGGTCTAGGGCAATCAAAATTCATGCTTCCTACAGGAGGAATACACTCTGGTTCAATTTACAGAAAATAGGTTCCTGGACTTAAATTTCCTTCTGAGCCTTGGTGGGCAACATTTTCTTTTGTGTTAAAGGCCTCTCAGGGTTGAAGGCACAAGATGGAGTTGTATATTGATGTGAATTGCATGACATGAATTGTGTTGATCTTTACTTCACTCTCACATCTCCAAGGACCTTTGCAGTAAGACATCTCTGGAAGTTATTTATCCGTGTCTATCTCTCTTTTGGGATTCTGGGAACCCAGCCAGAATGGGAAAGGCCACCCTGAAGTTTCCTTGGAAACCATCTTTCTTCTGGTCCAATCACATTTGGAAAGAAGTTCAGTGTCGGATGCAAATATTTGATAGGACCATACATACAACTCATCACTTCAATAGATTCTACATTCTATAGACTCAGTCTATTTGTGTGGATTCTGGAAAAAGTCCTGGACATTTTATTCTTAAGCAGGATCATCAAGGGAACTGATGATATTATTTATCGTAAAAATCAAAAGACATGTGGACCTACCTCACAGTCATTTTATATTTAAGAGGATGCCCTAGTTCTTTCTGGCTCTCATAACAAATACCATAGACTGGGGATTTAAGCAATAGAAATTAATTTTCTCCCATCTGTGGAAGCCAGAAGTCCAAGATCAAAGTCTGGCAGGATTGTTTTCTGGGAAGGACCCTCTTTCTGGCTTAGTGGTCTTCTCACTGTATTTTCTCACAGCAGAGACAGAGAGAGAACAAAGTACTCTGATATCTCTTATACAGGGACCTACTACCACTGAATCAGCCTCCTCACTGGATGACATCATTTAATCTTAAACATGTGCACAAAGTGTTACATCCAAACCCTCACATTGGGAGTTAGGGTTTCACCACATAAATGTAGATGATGGGATCAAACATTTGAGTTTGTCTGAGGAAGAAATAATTGATTTATTCTTAATCAGTGAATCCCAGGTTTTTATTTATCCCAGTTTCTTAATTATCTTAAAAGTGGAGAGAAGCTATTAATTAGGGTGAGCCCAGCTTGAAGGTGGGGTTCTGCAGAATTGAAATTCAAAATAGTGTTTTAACAAGATAGGAATTTACAGTTCACATAGTCATCTAACTGAGAAAGACCACTAGAAAATAAATCAGTAACTTTAGTTAAGAGTCTAGGGATTGGACCAGAGAATACACTTTCTACTCAGCACCCCATGGAACATTCTCCAAAATCGACCACATACTGGAACACAGAAGAAACCTTCACAAATACAAAAAGATTTAAATAATTTCATGCATTCTATCTGACCACAGTGCAATAAAGCTCAACATCAACACCAGGATAAACCCTACTGCTTACAAGAACACATGGAGACTAAACAGCACACTCTTGAATAATGAATGGGTCAAGGAAGAAATAAAGAAAGAAATAAAAGCATTCCTGGAACTGAATGACAATGACAATACAACACAACAAAACCTATGGGATACCTTAAAAGCAGTCCTAAGAGGGAAGTTTACAGCCCTGGGAGCCTACATTAGAAAAACAGAGAGAGCACAAGTGAATGATCTTTATTTAAATAACATTACAGCTAAATGCACTTGAGAGGCAACAACAGATGAACCCTAAATGCAACAGACAGGAAGAAATAACAAAAATCAGAGGAGAAATCAATGAAATAGAAACAAAGAAAACAATACAAAAAAATCAATGAATCCAAAAGTTAGTTCTTTGAAAGAATAAACAAGATAGACAGACCTCTAGCCCAGTTAACCAAAAGAAAGAAGGAACAACTCCAAATCAATACAATCTGTGATGAAAAGGGAAATATTACAACAGACAAGGAAAAGATCCAGAAAATCATATGGGAATATTTCAAGAACCAATACCCCCCAAATTTGAAAACCTAGATGAAATGGATGAATATCTGAAATCCTGGGAATCACCAAAGCTCAACCAAGAAGAGATTGACAACTTAAACAGACCCATAATACATGAGGAAATTGAAATTGAAAATGTAATAAGAAACCTCCCAACTAAAAAAAGCCCAGGCCCAGATGGTTTCACGGCAGAATTCTATAAAACAAATTTAAAAAGACCTACAACCATTATTACTGAAACTATTTAGAAGGATACAATCAGAGGGAATTCTCCCAAATTCCTTCTATGAAGACAGCATCACTCTATTACCAAAACAAGGCAAAGATACAACTAAAAAGGAGAATTATAGACCCATCTCCCTAATGAACACAGATGCCAAAATTCTAAACAGGATACTGGCAAATCGCATACAGACCCACATCAAGAAGATCATCCATCATGACCAAGTTGGATTCATACCAGAGATGCAGGGATGGTTCAACATACGAAAATCAATAAACATCATCAAACACATAAATGGAATCAAAGACAAAAACCACACCATCATCTCAATTGATGCTGAAAAAGCCTTTGACAAAATCCAGCATCCCTTCATGCTTAAAGTCCTAGAAGGAATTGGATTGGAGGGATCATTCCTCAATGTAATCAAAGCCATATACAGGAAACCCACAGCCAATATCATCCTAAATGGGGAAATGACAGAAACATTCCCTTTAAAGGTAGGAACTCGGCAAGGCTGCCCCCTGTCACCACTCCTCTTCAATATAGTGCTTGAAACACTTGCTAGAGCAATAAGGCAAGAAAAGGAAATTAAAGGAGTACTAATTGGAAAAGAGGAAGTCAAGCTATCCCTATTTGCTGATGATATGATTGTTTACTTAAGGGATGCTAAAAACTCCACCAGAAAACTCCTAGAAACGATTAACAGCTTCAGCAAAGTGGCAGGATACAAAATTAACCTTAAAAAATCAATGGCCTTTCTTTACACCAAGAACAAGCAACTGGAGAAAGAATTCAAAGAGACCTTCCCACTCACAATAGCCTCAAAAACAATAAGATACCTAGGAACAAACCTAACCAAAGACACCAAAGACCTCTACAACAAAAATTTTAAACCCTTAAAGAAAGAAATTGAAGAAGACCTCAGAAGATGGAAAAACCTCCCATGCTCATGGATTGGGAAAATTAACATTGTAAAAATGTCCATTTTACCAAAACTCTTGTATAGATTTAATGCAATCCCAATCAAAATCCCCAAGAGTTTCTTCACAGGCTTGGAAACAAAAGTTCTTAAATTCATTTGGAAAAACAAAAGACCCCGAATAGCCAAATCAATCCTGAGTGAAAAGAGCTACACAGGAGGGATCTCTATACCAGATTTTAAACTATACTACAGGGCTATAGTCATAAAAACAGCCTGGTACTGGCACAAAAACAGACCTGTTGACCAATGGAACAAAACCGAAGATCCAAATCTGAGCACATACAATTTCAGCCATCTCATATTTGACAAGGGGGCCAAGAAACCACAATGGAGAAAAGACAGCATCTTCAGCAAGTGGTGTTGGCAAAACTGGATCACCACTTGTAGAAGAATGAAATTAAACCCCTACCTCTCACCCTGTACAAAAGTCAACTCCAGATGGATTAAAGACCTCAACGTGAAACCCCAAACTCTGAAGGTGATAGAAGAAAAAGTTGGCAGCAGACTACAAGACATAGGCGTAGGAAAAGACTTCCTAAATCAGACAGCAGCTGCACAAGAATTAAGGTCGACAATTGACAAATGGGACCTCATTAAACTCAAAAGCTTCTGTACATCAAAAGAAACAATCAAGGAAGTGAAGAGAAATCCCACAGAGTGGGAGGAAACCTTCACCGCAGAAACATCTGACAAAGCATTGATTTCCAGAATATATAAACTACTCAAAAAACAAAGAAGAAAGAAAACAAATGACCCACTCAATAGATGGAGCAAAGAGCTGAACAGAGACTTCACAAGTGAGGAATTAGAGATGGCTGAGAAACACCTTAAGAAGTGTTCAACATCACTAATCATTAAGGAAATGCAAATCAAAACCACTTTAAGATATCATCTTACTCTAATAAGACTGGCTAGGATCAAGAAAACAAATGATACCAAGTGCTGGAGAGGTTGTGGGGAAAGGGGAACACTCATCCACTGCTGGTGGGAATGTAAACTCGTGCTGCCACTATGGAAAGCAGTGTGGAGAACCCTTGGAAGACTTGGAATGAACTTGCCACCCAACTCAGCCATACCACTCCTGAGCATGTACCCTCAAGACCCACCCGACCGCAGAGATACATGCACGGCCATGTTTATTTCAGGTTTCTTCACAATAGCAAGGAGCTGGAACCAACCAAAATGCCCCTCAACTGACGAATGGATAGAGAAAATGTGGTACATCTACACAATGTAGTTCTATGCAGCAGTAAAGAAAGACGACATCATGAGCTTTGCAGGAAAATGGCTGGAGCTAGAGGACATCATGCTGAGTGAAGTAACACAGTCCCAGAAAAACAAAGGAGGAATGGTATCCCTCATCTGTGGATGCTAGTGCCAATTACCTAGTTGTAAGTATTTCTTATGCAAGGCCCCTTGAGCTTTTGTCCAAAGCAGCTGGGAGTGATGCATATTGGAAACCACAACAACAACAACAGAAAGGACTGCATCGAAGAACTAACTGAAATATTGAACTTCTGCTCAAAACAGTCAACTTCCTCATGGAGAATATTGAGAAAGACTGAGAAAGAGATGAAAAGCATGTTTGGCAGAATGCATGAGCTCTGGTGGGGTGGAGGAATGGGGGTGGGGGACAGGGGTCTAGATTTGATAAAAAAAAAAAAAAGAGTCTAGGGATTGGATTACATGTGTCCCAGGGCACCTTGATTCCTCCTTCTCACCTCCTACAGACTGTCCTCTCATAGGCTGTCCTCCCAACTTAACTTCTTTCTAATGTAAATGAACCCGCCAGGGATGAGGCAGCCCCACTCAGGTGGCTGCTCTTTCACCTGCAGACTGCGACTTCTACTTCAAGAGTCCAAAGATGGTAGTCAGAGTTGCAGCCTTTCCCTAGATACCTCAGCCATCAAGAAAGAGGAAGAGAATGGAGAATAAACATGCCTTCTAGAAGCTACAGAGTATCCCCTTCTGTATCCTCTCTTTAGAACTCCTGCACTGAACTAACTTAGTTTAAATTAAATGGGTGCCCAAGGGTCTTCCAGGTCTCCATCATTCCTCTTTATACTGCTTTGAGGCTCATACATGTTGATCCATGACAGTGGGTCATTTGGATGTTATGGACTCAAAACTTGCAATCATATTAGGCAGAGAATGCAGTGTAATGAACATTTTTTCTTCTTTATAGAGATGAGATTATTGAGTGTGGTGGTTTGAATGAGCAGTGTCCACCATAGGCTCACACATTTCAATACTTGGTCAGTTGGCAGCAGTGTTTGAGGAGGTCGTAGTGCCTTTAGGAGGTGTGGTCTTGCTGGAGGAAGCACATCCTTTGAGTGACTGAATATATGAGCGTGCATTTTTTAAAAAAATAATTCTTCTTTTTTTTTTTTTTTTTTTTTTTTGATATTGGTTCCCTGTAGCCCCAGCTGTCCTGGAACTCACTTTGTAGACCAGGCTGGCCTTTGAACTCACAAAGTTCCACCTGCCTCTGCCTCCCGAGTGCTAGGATTAAAGGCGTGTGCCACCATGCCTGTCTTAAATAATTCTTCTTGTAGCTCCAGCTGGTACCACTGACCTGGAATTCACTGAGTAAACCGGGCTGGCCTCAATCTCACAGAGATCCACCTACCTCTGCCTCCTGAGTGCTTGGATTAAAGGCGAGCATCACCACGTCCACCCCATGATGAATTCTTATCCCTCTAGGATGTAAGCCCTAATACTTTTCCTTCTAGAAGTTTCCTTGGCCGTGGTGTTTTATCACAGCAACAGAAAGGTAACTAACACAGTAATCAAAGGTTAACTTATAATATAGTGAGGTAATTTACATTTTGAAAAAAACTCCTGTCTTAAACACAGTTCTTATAGTCATCTAATAGAGAAAAACCAGTTGACTAAGTAGAAAATAAATCAATAACTTTAGTTAAAGGTCAAGCGATTGGATCAAATGTTCTCCAAGGTAACTTTCCAATGTTCCTATGAAAACTATAGTGTCTAATAATGATAAAATTTCTAGGTTTGTCTCATCCAGCTACCAAAATTACCTTTGTATATTCTTTTTCTTTTGGCCGGCTATCTACTGTTATGTATCTAATTGGTACAAAGAGTATTTCACAGTTTGAGGGACTAGAAATCTAGGCCTGGCTGGATTGATTCTCTGCTTACGGGGCTCACACAAGACTCTGATCAACTTATCCATGGGCCTGGGATCTGCTGGGAGGTCTGGCCATTCTTTTACATAATATGGTGCTGGATGGCTGGGCTTATTTTTTAGGCACAGTGCTGTTTTATTTTTCCTCATACAGGGCTCCCAAACTGTATCAGCTTCAGACATCCCCAGATGGATCTGTATCTCTTCCCAGCTCTTTACTGATCCTGTCATTCAGGATCGTCTTTCTAAGTAGCAGAATGCCTGTTAGCATCAGTGGGACAGAAATCATAACACCCCCTGCCTTCCTGCCACTCTGGGGATCCCTTTTGGCTCTAAACACAGAGCCAGCAGGCTCAGAGCGACAGCCTGACCTAGGTGCCTCTCAGGAATGGGTCTATTATCCATTAATAAGCTTATTCTATGGGCCAATTAAGCAGGGAGGCTGTGGAAGGGAGATTCTGACATCATACAAGGCTCTCCATCTTCATCCCTCTGTTCTCTGTAGCCTGGGACTCTGCCACTGTTTAAATTTAAGCTGATTTGTTCTCTCCGCATCTGCAGTTTGATTATTTGACTATTGCTTGGCTCTTGGTCAAACCACAGGGGAGCCTACTAGCCAGTGATTAAGTCTGGGCCATGATTATAATGGTTTTATTTGAGTTGGACCTCTGTTTATGGTCCCACTGCTATGAGAGCACAGTATTATTGCAATGAGGTATTAGCCTTCCAGACAACACCATGAGAAAAGTGGGCTGAGAAATACTAGACAAATCGAGTTGATTATTTGGCCAATACATCTTTCCTTGATCTTTCTTTGTGTTATGAAAAACAGTGTGTGGGAAGAGAGGTGGGGGAATTGGCTATTGCTGAGCATCAGTGATATGTCAGGCAGGACTGAGGCAGGTCTCCCTGCTGGGCATTTCATTTTGAAGATATCTGAAATGCAGTATTGTTAGAACCTATCTGTTTCCAGAGGAGTGATAGAGGAGGAAATGGACCTTGGTCATATAGGACTGATGGAAGTGGTGTCTCCTGACAGGCTTTGAGCTCTCTTCTTCGCTTTCTGCTGCCTGGTGAGGGTACTTAGGTGAAGGCCTCTAGGTCTTATGGGGTTTTGGGTTTGGGTTTTGATTTGAGAGTTCCACTATGGTAACTGTTCTCAGGTGGGCTCTGCCTGATGGGAGCATTCAGGTGAGGTCCTTCGTAGGATGAACCATTAAGATGTTGTGGAGCGGCTGGGGGAAGAGGGGCTGGCTGACTCGTTTGGTAAAGTGCTCACTCTGCAAGCATGAGGTCCCAAGTTCAGATTGCTAACGTTCACATAAAAACTGGGCACAGTATTATTCCTGTGTAACGCTGGTGCTGAGAGGAGACAGGAGGACTCCAGGAGCTCAGTGGCCGGACATCTTAGGCAGCTAATTGGTTAGCTTCACATTTAGTGATAGATCTTCTTTCAAAAAATAAAAGGTAATGATAAAGGAAAACACTCAACATTGACCTCTGGTCCTTACACACACCCACACACACACACACACACACACACAAATGTGCACTTGAGTGCGTGTGTGCATATACCAATGTATACACACAAATGCACACACACATGCATACTTCGTATACACAGATGCACACACACACACACACACACACACACACACACACACATGATTGTTTTGAAGGTAACTACGTCTGTGATCATCTCAAGTCCATTTTCTGTTGCCGTCACAGAAACTGGGTGATTTGTGAAGAAAAGTTCCTTTAGGCTCATGGGGCTGGAGGCAGGGAAGTTCAAGAACACAGTGCAGGCATCTGATAGCTTCCGGAGAGGTTCTGTGTTGCCCCGAGGGGAGCCCTGGCTATGTAACAACTGCAGTAATTCAATTCCACCAGAACTCATTCTGGAGGAACAGCTTTGATCCTTTCATGAGGGTGTAGCCTCCGTGACCCAGACATATTCCAGCTGGCTCTACCTCCTGACACTGCAGCGCTGGGGTTACATGAATTCTGGGGACACGCTCAATCCACGGCAGTAAGGTTAGTGCTCGGCAGCTTAGGGAGCAGAATGCTTTCCCTGAGGTGCCACACCTGCTGTCCTGGGAGCAGGGCCTAGTTCTGGGTCTGTCCTCACTGCTGTACCTGTAGGCCTGGGCCACGTCCCTGCCTCTGCAGCTGCATCTCCCGTGTCAGCGCCCTCTGCTTTCTGTTTTCCCCGTACTGTGGAGCTTCATCAGAATGCCTGTTATCTGGAAAAGGACCTCAGGAAAGGTAAAAGGAGAGGGCATGGGACAGGGAGGGAGGAAGGCAATAAAGGGCAAATGACAAGTAAGATCAAGCACGGGCAAATGGAGCTTAATGACATGCTGGACTCTGGACTCTAGGATCCAGTGTAGCACACCCTAAAACTCCCCAGAGTTATCCCACCCCAGGGCAGAGTGGCCTTCTTTCTGTGACTGTAGTGAAGGCTTGCAAGTCTGGCAGTTGGAAGACTAGCTTGTGTGCCTAGAACTGTCCAGTGCCCACGAGGACTGTCACTGTAAGTATGCAATGTTAGAAGCCAGCCTCTGCTCAGTCCTCCTCTCACCCAGGCAGACATGTGCTCAGCTGTGACACTGTGAGTTCCCAGGTAACAGATATCCCAGGATCTTTCTCCTGCAAATCGAGCACAACAAAGGGGTATTGGCCAACACATCATGGTCCCTACCCCTTCCCTGTCTCCTGCTTGGAAATCAGAGACCTTGGCCCAGCTCTTGTGGTGTGAAATCTCTCCCACCCTCAGAGAACTATAGAAACAAACCCCCAACTTCTGCCACACAGGCTCTGATTTCTCTCTTCTGAGACAGCAGCACACTCTGTGTCTGGCACTTGGGCCTGATGCTCCTTGGAGTCCCAACCATGCTGTTGTCTCATAGTCTGTCTGCCCGTGGCATTAATAACTCTTCCAATAAACTCCTTACTCTCCAGTAGTCTGTGTCAGTGTCCTCTTGAACTACCTGCTGCATCCAAAACCCAACACTTACCTGCCATTTTGAAGCCCTGAAGAAACAGGTCACGGTTTGCCTGAAGCTCAGCTTTTGAAACTGTGGTGGGTCTTGACCTTATATGGGTTGTATAAGTGGATGTGGGACCATAAGAGATCTGTCAACTTTAGAAGGTTTCTGAACTTATAATAATTACAAATTAACTCAACAGCAAGCAGGCAGTCAATTTGAGGTGCTTCCATAGGCCTTGCCTGGGTTGCATTGTGGGATTTCACTGTAGTCTTGTACTGAACACGTGACTTTGCACTTTGCACCAAGCGTGTTGTCATGCCATGTATAACACCAGCACATGCTTCCTGAAACACCTTCGCTCAGATTCAAGACTATTTTATATTATGAGTTGCAGTGCCTGTACTGTATAAACAAACTTACCTGTTCTTAAAGAAACAAATGGTTTAGTTACGGAAAACAAAGACTTAATTCTTTCCTATCATCATCCCTCAGCATGTAAGTACCAAGTCAGTAAGTCTTTGGATTGTATTGTGTTAGAACATTTGATTTAAAAATTGCTGTTTGGGGCTGGAGAGATGACCTAGTGGTTAAGAGGGCCAATTGCTCTTGCAGAGGACCCGGGTTCGATTCCCAGCACCCACATGGCAGCTGAGAACCATCTTTAACTCCAGTTCCAGGGGAATCTGACACCCTCTTTGGACCTCCGCAGCATTGCACGACACAAGTGCACAAACCTACATGCAGACAGTATACTCATACACATAATGAACAAATAAAAAATAAAAAAAAAAAAGATGTGTGTCACCACACCCAGCTTAATATTAAAAAATAAGTAAATAAAAATTGCTGTTTGGTTTGAGATTAGGACAGAATTGCTGAAATGAGCCTAAATATTCTTCTGCCATTTCTAACTATGTGTTTATGCAAATGCTATTCCCAGCATTGATTATCATAAAATCAAAATGTCAATAAGCTCTGACAATTGTTGAATATGCTTTACACCCAGCAGTATCAAATCTGCAGAAAAGGTTTAATTTTTATGCAAAAATAAACAGACACACCCATCTCATTAACATGAAAATTTCCTTTCATCTTTAAAAAAAAAGTATTTTATTTATAATTTTAAAAATTTTATGTAGCTGGGCATGGTGGCACACGCCTTTAATCCTAGCATTCAGGAGGCAGAGGCAGGTGGATCTTTGTGAGTTCAAGGCCAGCCTGGTTTACAAAGCGAGTTCCAGGACAGCTGGTGCTACAGGGAGACCCTGTCTCAAAAAGATCAAAAAAAATTTTATGCGTATGAGTGTATTGCTTGCATGTGTGTAAGTGCACCCATGCTGTGCAGTGCCTGAGGATGCCAGAAGAGGGTGTGAATTCCTGGGAACTGGAGTTACGGATGGTTGTGAGCTACCATGCGGGTGCTGGGAATTGAACCTGGGTCCTCTGCAAGAACAGCCAGTGCTCTTAACTGCTGAACCATCTCTCCAGCCCCTTCTTTAATAAATGGTAAACATGTATATCAAAGAATTGGTTTAGAATTAATTTTTTATGGTGTTTGATTTTTTACTTATTTTATATATACACGTATGTGGGATCATACATATTTTTCTCATGTAAAGGGATCATAAGTGGTATATGGTTAAGAATCCCTGGCTTATAGGGCTGGAGAGATGGCCTAGCGGTTAGGGGCGCCGACCGCTCTTGCAGAGGACCTGGGTTCGATCCCCAGCACCCACATGGTGGCCGAGAACCGTCTGAAACTCCAATTCCAGGAGAACTCCAGTTCCAGGGGAATCCGACACCCTCTTCTGACCTCCACGGCATTGCACGACACGGGTGCACAAACTTGCATGCAGACAGTACATTGATACACATACAGAAATAAATAAATGCCCGGCATGGTGGCGCACGCCTTTAATCCTAGCACTTGGGAGGCAGAGGCAGGAGGATCTCTGTGAGTTTGAGGCCAGCCTGGTCTACAGAGTGAGTTCCAGGACAGCCAGAGCTACAAGAAGACCCTGTCTCAAAAAAAAAAAAAAAAAAAAGAATCCCTGGCTTAAACCACTGGGGTGGGGCTTTTTGTTATTCACAGCTAAAGGATTTCTAACGTGAGCTCTTATCTGAGGACACTTCACCTTTGTGCAGTTACATGGATGCAACACACTCCACTCTTATTCTTGCAGGACCCGTCTTCCATTACTCTGCCCATTCCTTCCCTGCCCACAGCCTCCTCCGGTCCTGCCAGTGCAGGGCAGTTGCTTATGGGGGAAGTGCCTGCCCACACAATCAAGAATTCCTTCTGCTCTTTGAATCCAGGTCTTCCAAAATCCAGACAAACCTAATGCATTTGATTATTTAAATGATTAGATTCATCTAGCATTCAATCAACCATCAAAGCTCCTAAATACTCTCCATTCCCATGCAGAGTTGACTGGTATCAAAGTACAGTAAACAGGAGGCCATTGGAGTAGCCCAAGTTTGTCTCCTTAATTTCGAATTCCTGTTGAACAAACTGCAACCTCACTTAGTAAGCAAGCAAACAAACTGAAGTTAAACTTGAGTATATTTTCCTGACAAGAGGCTGGATTTCAGCTGATCATCAACAGTTGAGTTCCAGCCAAAGACAGGCCGTCAGCAGCCCATCAGGCCCCTGAAAAGTGGGTGTGTTGCTGTGTCCAGTCAAGTTATTGCTGCACTTCATTTCCACAGGCCCATCCATGCTGGCAAGCCAAGCTCTTTGTACCTTTTCTGGTTCTGAGTGCTGCCCCATTCACGAATCAGTCCACTCAGAGAAAGCCTATCACATGCGTTTTACCTAACCTAGATTATGGTTGCATAGAATATAAAATCGCTCCAGTACTTTCCCGGCTTAAAACAATTATTTTATTATCTTCTGACTTCTTTGGATTTCTGGTTTGGGATCTCTCATGTGGCTGTGGCCCGAACGGTGAAGGTAAGGACAGGTAAGAGCTGGGTGGGCCTGTCTAGCTTTCTCTCTAGTAGTCATAGGGTTGTTCAGCTTGGTCTTGGTATCTGACTAACTTCAGATTTCTTCCAGCAAGTCAACCCATGGATGCTGACTGTTCTTATGGAGGCTTAGATGCCCAGAGTGAGGTCAAAGTGGGCAAGGTGGTTTTTGAGTTGTCTTTTAGGAACTCTTCTCAGAAGTCACAGTTTCATTTCTCCATTGGTTGAACCAGTCACAACTGTGAAACCTTATGCAAGGAAAAGGAAACAAATCCCCACTGTTTGGAATCCCAGCAACCTTCCTGAAAAGCACTTGACATGGGATCTGCAGATACAGTTGTCTTCGCAGGCTTAGATCTCTTTCTTATCTCTAGGTGGCCTAGGGAGATAGGCAGAGGGGGCAAAGAATGAAAGCAGAAAGTTTTGCTAGTGAGTCCTTGGTGAAAGATGGAGTGGGTGTTGGATGGAAATGAGAACGTGGTTGGGAATGAGAAAAGAGGTCATTCATGAGGCACAAAGAAGATGAGGGTCTGATGTAGTAAGATGTGGTATCTCATGCCCAAAACCTTAGTACCAGGGAGACTGAGATGGGAGGCCAGCTTGGCTACATAGTGAGTTCTAGGCTAGCCTAGGCTCCCTAGTTAGATTCTCTCTCCAGAAAGAAAAACCAAAGCCAAAACAACAATAAACAATTCATTGTTAAATAATAGTATGTGTATGAGGAATGATGGAGAAAGTGGAGTGAAGGTCATTCAAAGATTCCCGACTGGGCTGCTTGGGTGGATGGTGGGAAGAGAGTGTAGGAGGAAGCGGGAGGAGAGGATGAGTCTGTTGGCGGGCCTGCATTTGGACATCCTGAGTTGCTGAATTCATTAAAATTCTTCCGCGTGTAGGATTAAGCCAGAGTGGAGCAATTGGAAATACTACATCCAGATGTGCAGGATCTCTGCATGGGAATGTTTTATAAAAGGTGCTTTGAGTGCCGGGGCTCTAAGAGAAGGCCTGGATTATAAGACAGGGTGATAAAAACCCAAATAAAGAGGCAGTGAGCGAGGCACAGTGCCTTTCGCCAAGCTTGCCTGATTCTCAGACTCACTCTGAGTACTTATTCAATATAAAAATTCCCAGGCCCAGCCCCAAATTGTCTGGATTAGAATCTCCAGAGGAGGGGCCTGGGAAGCCCTCTTTTTAATAACTGACTTGGGCAGAAGATGATCAGGTAAGGGTGGAAACCTAGGGATGTGATGATAACACCCTGCATTGCCCAACAGCAGAAGCCTCATTCACAGCCCAAGGGAAGGAGCTCCCGGCATTGCGCTCACCTGTCACCCTGGGTGAAGATCTGGCTGTGTGCAAGCAAGTCTGTGTGTGAATCTGAGCTCTCCTCCTTCCTACTGTGTGACTGTGGGAATGTACAGCCTCTCTCAATCTCAGTTCTCATCTATAAAATTGGAATAATGAGCTTCTTTATCTGCCATGCTTCTGTGAGCATATTCCAAAGCCAATTTTCCCACAACTAATGTCCAATAATGCATTTCAACTTTGACATTGTTCAGGGTTAGATCTAAGTTATCCCCCACCCACCATTAATGGCTTTCAGAGGCAGTGGAAGCTGTAGGTGATGGGGCCTGGATGGTAAAAGTAGATCATTAGGGCTGAGTCTTTAAGGGCTACAGCCCTGCACCTAGTTCTAGTGCCTTCTCTGCTTCCTGAGCTACCACTATGTGGACAGGTGGCTCTCACGCTTCTGCCACCATGGACTAGGTTGCTTTGCCATGCCTTGCCTTTCCAAACTGGGATGGATTACAACCTCCAGAAACTATAAGCCCAAATAAGTCTTTTCTCCCTTACATTGTTTCTGTCAGGAAATTAGTCACAGTGACACAAAAGTAAGAACATAGAACATTAGTGTATGAAAAGGGGTCCGGAGAAGACCATCAACCAAAACAACTCCATGGGGACAGCAACCCAGATCAGAGAAAGCAGCAATCTGCAGCAGAAGTCAGCAGCCTTTATAGGCAGTTAGGGGCTTGGGTAACTTTCCATGACGTAGGCTTAGCCCATGATTGGCTTATCTCTCAATAGGCAGAGGAAATTGTCCAGGCTAAGCCTGGACCCCCCATTTTAGAATATTGAGAGCTGCACCACCATTTTAGGAGTCTGTCAGAAACCTGACATTGCAGCCTTTTGTTGATGATAAGGGGGCAATGGCGGTCTTTCTTTCACTACTTCCTGTTGGATGGGGACATTGGTAAAGAAGGTGGTCTCCAAAGGCTAGAACATTGGTCTGAAGTATGGGGGTTAGGGGAACGCACAGTAGCAGGAGACCTGAGGGAATTCGGTTAAGAGCATCTGGCTCACTGAACATCAGGTCATCTCCTTGATTTTGTCCTGAAAAAATTTAAAAGGCGTAGAATAATCATCATTATGAGGAGGACCGATATCAGTGGGCCAAAGAGGGGAAGGGGAAGTACAGGCGAGAGTAGTTAGACACCAATTCTAGTAGGGAACCAGGAGAAGTCAGAACAGGGGGAATCTTAAAGGTTCCCCAAACCACCCATCTACTGGGTTTCTCTTCATTTTTCTTTTGGCTGCCATGGCTGGACTCAGAAATTTCTCTCTAGGTACTTTGTCAACTGTAGGAGTTGTTAGACTCAGTGAGTTCCCTCCCAAGTGGCTTCTAGATGGGGAGAGAGAAGAAATTTAACTGTCATTTAATTTTAGATAAGAACAATAATGGGTTTTGTTGTTGTTTGTTTGTTTGTTTTTGGGTGCAGGTAGGTAATCAGAGTTGATTAGGCCAAGATTTGAAGTCTTACATCTGAACACCATTTTCTTTCTTCTTTCTTTCTTTCTTTCTTTTTTTTTTTTAATAAATATGGAATGCTTCATGAATTTGTGTGTCATCCTTGCACAGGGGCCATGCTAATCTTCTCTGTATCGTTCCAATTTTAGTGTATGTGCTGCCGAAGCGAGCACACACCATTTTCTTATTAAGAACAACTCATTAGTGAGATGTTATCTAAATAAGATCTTATATGAACTTAAGCCTAATGTCTGGGAAGTGCAATCCTTTGGATTCTTCAGTTATAATTTCCTGTTGTGTGTTTAAGACCATGTGTTAGCCCAAATAAACCAGTTATTTTTAATCTTAAGATCATTTGAAGATCTGTTTCTCAGGGGTTACGTGGGCTAGGGCGGAGCCACTGGGTCCTTAGGCCTTTCTTTTACCAGTTCCATCTATGTGCGGATAAGTCAAGCCTTGCTGGGCCGTGGTTTCACTTAGACTCTTTGAGGAAACATTTCCTCTGTTGATCTTCCTCTTCACAGACTGGACACTGGTTCAGTCATCCTAGTGTGGTCTCCATGGCCTCCCTGTATAAGAGGACAGGTGACTCATCACAGTTACAGGACATTTAAGCCAGATTAGTATAGGGTTCTAAGTATGGTTCTTAAACATCCAAGAAAGTCAGTTGAACCAACCTGGTACCTTTAATTACTGTGTAATAAAGCTTAAATAAAGACCCAAACATTCTGACTAGACATATATATATATATATATATATAT